>OY735210.1:40187444-40227444 GCA_963457665.1 Thysanoteuthis rhombus
GCATTTTCGATTTAACAGTTATGTCCTTATCCTAAATGTGATTGTGGGACATGATTTTAGTTTTACTGAAGTTAGTGTATTGGCCATCTCATCTGCTTGCTTCATTTAGTTCATCTAACATTAGTTGGAGGTCGTGTAGGTTCTCTGCGAAGAGGATAATGTCGTCAGCAAATCCTTGATCGCTCAGATATTCGCTGTCTGTTTTGATTCCTCTATTCTCCAAGTCCAGGTTTTGGAATATTAACTCGAAGCAGGCTATGAAGAGTTTGTGTGGGCTGGTATCACCTTGCCTTACTCTATTTCGGAGTTGGAAGGGTTCAGATTCCTTATATACTTATGCCTGAGAAAAGAGTTGCTGTGATTGTATATATGTTGTAGTACTTTGACGTATACAGGGTCAACCTTTTTGTAGAGTGATGGCCTTCATGACCATGGGAATTTCTTGAAGTATATAAATACTACAGCGAGTGGATTTTTATATTCTGCTGCTTTCTTTTTCAGTTGATTTATTGTTATTATTTATAGGCCTGGAGTTGTTGAGGTCCTTGGGGGTTCCCTTTTTGAGTAGAAGCCTTATAATTGCTGTGTTCCAGTCTTTACTCTGTTTTAGACATAAGCTGAATAGAAAAGCTAGTTTTTTGTTGGCGATCTTACCAGCTTTTTTGAGTAGATCGATGGTGATATCATTTGTTCCAGGGGCTTTTCCTTTTTTTTGTTTGTTTGATGGTTTGTTTGACCTCCCATGGTGAAACTTCTGGGAAGTCCTCCAACTGATTGTTTGCGTCTTGCGTATTTTGGTCGTTGTTTTGCTGCTCGTGTCTTGAAGAATAAAGTTCTTGGTAGAATTCTTGGGCATGTTCGAGGATACTATGTCTGTCTGTTGTTATCTCTCCGTTTTCTTCGAGTATGCTAGTTATCTGTGTCTGTCCTGTACAATAAAGCTTTATTTATTGAGAGTGGTTTCAATGATTGCTGTCGTATACCTTCTTTTGTCTTCTCGTAGTTTCTTTCTAATTGCTTTGTTTAGTTCGGTCTCCTCTATTTCCCCCGTCTGCGTTTTTCATTGAGTTTCCAGGTTTCGTTCGAGATTTCACGAAGAGTCTGTGTGCTTTTTGGTTTGAACATAGTGGAAGGTTCTATTTGAGAGGTAGTTATTCTGCTGTAGATTTTGTGGATGTTGGTGTCGTTGTCATCGATAAGTATTTTAAGTCTGTTTCAAGGGTTGAGTGAGTATGTACATTCAGTGGTTGCTATTTGGTGTGGAACAATTTTTTATGTTTTTTTATTGGTGTTTAGCTGTATCTTACATAATAATAATCTATGGTCGCTCCCTATGTTTACCTGGTCCGAAATTTGTATGTCTCTGAAGGTGTCACTTCTGTCCGTTAGAATATAGTCTTTTTCGTTTTTGGTTTCGTGTTAGGGGCTCTTCAAAGTCCATTTTCTATTGGGGCTCTTTTTGAGGAATTTATTCATGATCTTGAAGTTGTTAGCCGTTGCAGAGTTCACAAGATCCTCGCCTCTTTTGTTCCGTTTTCTTTGTATCCGAATTTTCCCATGCATTTTTCGTCTCCTTGTCCTACCTATGCGTTAAAGTCTCTCATGATGGTATTGAAGTAAGACCTATGAATTTAGTTCAGTCGGTGAGAGACATGACAACCAATCATTTTGGTCATGATTTCAAATCAAGTCGGGGTAATTGTATTTTTTACCACCCTAGATTGAGTGAGGATTATTCTTGTTGCTCTTGTTAATGGAACTGTATATTTTGATTGAAGGTTGACTAAATATAAAAGGGGAAAGACAATCATACCGAAGAAGAATATGCAGACTATTTTCACGTGACTACTAACGATCACATCATTAGACTTCATATCCTTCAAAAGAAGGGAACACTAACATGGATGAAACCAGAACATCTAGATTTGGATGGAAAACATCTGAATTTGCATCACTGCGTAAGAGACATGACTAACATTTTGGTATGTCAGTCAGTGTCTATGATCGATGCTTGAGATGCAATATAATCTAAGAATAAAAGGACCTTTTATTCTTGCTGTATAAGCACCTACAGCATAATAGCACAAGAGCCCTGATACCCACATAGTTGAATGCAAATGGTCAAATTGTAAGAGGGGTCTTTATCTTTTGTTTGTCTATTCTTTATCTCTCGCTCTCATTCTATCGTTGGGAGACAGCTATGAAAAAAATATACCACTTTTTTATGACAATACAATGAGGCGATAAGCATAGTTTTAGACGAATGCGTCCAATGGCGATGATGTATATTTTGAACCTCTGTCAATAACTAATTGAAACGACATAAAAGGCTATTGTATACATTAACAAAATGAAACTGCTCTGTTTATCGATTCTTAGAAATTACAATCCGTTAAATAATCTTTGTTTGATCAATATTATTCGAAATCATCTTCCAAAACTATCAATATAGTTTTATTCAGTATCAAAGCCCGTTTGTCTGGCGGACTATATATGCATGCATCATGATCACAGGCCGAACCAATAAAAATAGTGGGCTGAAAATTTAAACATTTAAGGCTAGAATTTGACACTCCCTTCAGTTAAGCTTTTAGTTAACGTCCAATTTCAATGTAATTTTATATTGAATTGGCTCCTTTATGTCTGATAGCATTTACTCTTTTTCTGTTGGACATGATATATTAGTTTAGTTATTTAGTTTTAGTTTAGCACCTTATCCAAATTTTCAATTGATCATCCCAACATGGCATACTGATGGTCGCGTGATGGTTTCCTATGTGTAATTACACAAAGCATTTTTTTGCTTGATTCAGATGTAAGTCATATTCATAAGAATAGTATCAGTGACGTGTTTAAAATATATGCATATTTCTCATCATTCAAAAGGTTGATGCTCAAGCCAAGGATTTCTCATACTGATTTTCAAGGAAGACCTCTAAATTTGAGCAACTTAATCTTCAAATCGTCATTCCCGAACCAACACCCATAATCGAGCCATATAAATCTAGTTTTAGACATTTACTGGTTTATCACCATTATCAACATCGTTTAGCATTCGACGTTGAACACAAGACCTCTTCATCATGGGCGTTGCGGTACCAGTACTTTCTGAATTTATCTAGCTCACCACGCCATCTCACTGTCCGTCGGCAACAATTTTGCATATCATCCGGGATCCATGTTGAGAGTCATAATACCCAGCAGTTACCTGACATTCTTGCAGCATAACCTGTCCATTGCATTGCAGTTTTTCTAATGGTTTCGATGATATCTTTGACTTCCGTCTTTTCTTTAATATAATGTTCTGTCTTGTGATCTCTCCGTGTGATGTTGATGGTGATTCTCTCTTGCGCACGTTGCATCGCTCTCAATCTGAGGATTAGATTCTATTTTTCCGCTTTGTGGGTGACTATCAGGAGGATGCATTCGTTTTAAACCCTTCTATCTTGGACTAGTGGGGTTTTCTTGTTCTTGAAAGTTGAACTCGCTCTACTGGAAGCTCGTCAACGTTGTGTAATCCTTCGTTCAATTCCCTTACTTTTTAGGGATTTAACGGAGATCCATTGTCCCTGGGAGATGTAGTGGTTTACCTCATTCAACTCTTTCTATTCCGATCGTTGTGTTCTTGCCATCAACCATTTGTTGTACATACCATTTGTTTTGCTGAAATTCATGTGGAAACCAACACTCCCGTTTTCTTAATTTAGTCCATCTAGCATGATTTGGAAATCATGAAGGTCCGTGTAAATAAATTTGAGGTTATTTAGATGACCGCTGCCTATTCTGATTCCTGTGTATCTCCAGTTCAAGCTTGGTAAATAATCTGAAAGGCAGGCAGTGAAGAGTTTTGGTAAGCTGGTATCACCTTGTCTCACTTGTTTTTTCATTTGAAGTTTCATAGCCTTTACGTAACCTGATGAATGAATTGCTCTGTAGATATTTTGCAATACTCCATCATAAATGGGAATACGCCTTGTTGTACCATAATGTCAATGTCTTTGGGGATTTCTACAAAGTCAAAGGTCTTTTCAACGCTGCAGCGAGTGGCATTTCATTTTCCGCTGTTTTCTCTTTTAGCTGTTTATATGAGGGGCAATTGTAAAGATCCCAAACTAAGCAAAAGAACAGACATGAAAAGAAAATGCCAAACCACTCTTCATAATCCAAGACGTTAGTGAGCATAACTATAGTTATCCTTGAGTTATTGAATCACTGACAAATGGACAAAATTGACATCCTAATAATTCTGAACCGGTAGTGAACCAGCTTTGAAGTGTGCATGTCTCTTAAAAACTTGTAATCGACCTAAAGAATATCCGTCAAAAGCAGATCGCAGAGATATTCTAATAAGACGTCACAAAACTTCTCACTATACATGAACCCGAATAAATAGCATATTTCTCATGACTGAGTAGGCTTGCTAACGATGAGCGTTAGCTGCCTGCCAGTTTTTTTTTAATAGTACAACCGAAGCACATAGGGTCCAAGAATATAAACCGTGATATAGTGTGCAGGGTTTATTAAACAAATACTGTTCAAACATACATGGTAATATTCCGACGGCTAAGACAGAAAATGTATCAATATCAATGGTCATATATCAGCGCCTACCGCATTTGGGTCTAACAAAAATGTAGGCGTGTTTCCATTTTTTCTGATTGCTGTCCTCTGAGTTTCCCAATTCTAAACCATAATGCAATGGTATTAAGAAAAAAAAAGGTATTAAAAAAATTCCCTTTCAATAGGAAAAGTCGAGAGGGGAGGTTCTTTTTCAATCTCAGAAGTGCAAAATTTTCAAAATTGGAGGGTTAATTTTTTTCTCATTTTATTGAGAAGGAACTCTTATTCTCCTTTAATGGGCTCAGAATGAAGTGGGGACTTTTTTTTCAACATTAACCTCCTCCCTTTTCAATATCAACTCCTAATGTACATTTTCGCTATTTCCCAATTTTTCTGAACATTAGCCTTTTTTTCAGCATCACCCCCTTTTTAAAGAACTCCTTTTCTTCAACGTTACTCCCCTTTTTCTCAATGTTACCCCCCCCCATTTTAACATTATACATATCTTTCCAAATATTCTATCATTTTTCAATATCGGACCCCTCTTCCTTTACAGACACCCCTCTCTTTGGAGATTACCCCACACGTTTATTTGCAATAACGCCCATTTTATGACCCCTTCTTGATATTAAACCTATTTTTACAGTGATCATCCATTTTCATGTTAGCTCTAGCGTTTTTTCATATTAACCGAACATCTTTTTTTTTTACAATAGAACCCCCCCCTCTTCAACACCAGCCCCTCTTTTACCATCGTGTATAAAGTGGTACCAAATCAACTTTAAAAACAAATGAACATTTTCATACTTTGTTGTTCAAGGTTAGTAGAACGAAGCTGGGTAAGTTTCGGATGAGTTTTTGAAATTCCTCACAGTTTTGAGTACTTATGTGTTTTCCCCTTACATGTGTAGTCGTGGGGACATGCAGTTTTGTAGTTTGGCTTCAGGGGGTCAAGAAACCCAAAAAACTAATATACACTGTAGAGTGTTGGTTAACCTCAAGTTCCTTTCAATACTCTACACCAATATTCTGGCAGCTCCACATCAGCACTATGGTTGATCAGGTCAATGTCCCTTTTACTCTCCATGTAGGAATGGCCTCTAATGGGGAAATAAACTTAAAGTCCTGGAGCGCTGATTGATGTGGATCAATAAGTAGAAAAAACGTATACCATTTATCAAAAATAATGCTAAATTCGGACTTATTCTCTACCATTTTTACGAGACCAACTTTTTTTTGATGATTCGAAAGTCTAATAAATTGAATGCACCTAAAACAAAAATGAAAATAAATTCTTGAAAGAAAACTATTTTATGTATGTATAAAAGGATATTATTTAATTCTATGCTGAATGTAAATAACCTTAAAATACTCGCTATCAAATCCAAGAACTTGCTTTTCAAATGTCTTTTAAGATTCTGAGATCTCCATTCGCATAAAATCAGAATCATAAAGAATGTCTCAATGGATTTAAAAAAGGAATATTTCAAGAGATATGGTGAGAATATAAGTAGTATTATGAATTTGAAGGTAACAAACTTGGTTGCTAGCTTAACACCTGCTTCTATTCCAACTCAAGATCATGACTGACTTGTCAGTTTGGCCTAGTCGTAAAGAGAGCCGGTTAGTTATCACTCAAGCTGTGATTTCAGATTAGGTAAGGTTAATACCAATACATAATATATCGGTTTGGCTTATCGAGAGGGGATAATCAGGAAGCGAAGTGTTTATACCCCACGAAATTCGATTTGAATTGTTCTTGTTAGGAGGGAAAAACCAAGTCAAATCCAGATTCATGGGGACATGGATCTCTCCTCGAGGAATTATACCCAACCGGAGCCTCCATTGTATGTGCCAGAAAAAAAGTGTGGACTATGATATCAATTTTTTTCTCACTAATTTCACTAATATTTTATCAATATTGAAAATCAGCTAATCCTCTTATACATTTTTATATAAATCAATGAAAATCACAATACACTGATATATAGCCAACCAGCTGGAAAAGCTTAAAAACTGAAGAAACCTATATTTATGTCAATAGTTCTAGTTGACAGTTTCTGATAGAGGAGCATGTAAAGGAAGCAAGGATTGAGAAAAAAAAGATCGTAAACGCTTGCGAAAGATTGGAAAAGATTCGGAAATGGAATTGGCAATAAGATTGGACGGTGTTTGTAAATTGAATTTCATTCTAAAACTGAAGGCTTATCTTTATTTAAGATTTCGAAAAGAAAAAAAAAACAACAAAAAAGAATTTCATTTTGTTGGGGCCGGGCGGAGAAGGGACGGAAGAAAAAAAAATGAAAAAGAAATGAATGGAAAACGTGTCATTCCATTTATAATTTCGATTGAGCAAGATAAGGCGTAGAGAATTAGAAATTGCAATACAGCGCAGAGATAAAGAGGATTTCAAAAGGGAGAAAGACAGGAGAGATTGAAAGAAATCAGCCATCTTTTTTTCGGGAAGGTATAGAAAGAGAAATGATTAATGGAGAGGGGATAAGAGAGGGGTGTCATCAAAATTCGGAAATTTGACGAAGGAAGAAGAAGAAAATAGAAACTGGGGATAGTATCATAAAAGAAAGAGAGAGGGAATGAAACCAACACTAACCATGCAAATACACTTACATCAAAAAGGATAAAACACTTCACCATCTCTGATGACTACAGTTGTTCAACATGTTCGTTCTCAACACCACCCTTGGTGCCTTCAGTTCGCTTGGAAAGCATTGCTAGAAAAAAATGTTTGCAAATTAAGCTGGGTTATGTAAAAAATCTAAGCAGTAACAATCATTATAGTAAATAAAACCATGAGGAAGCTCGACAAAATGCTACGAGTGGCCAAAAAATGGCTACTAGTAGCGTGGCCAAAAAGTGGCAGAATATCGGAGGTGTACTTGTATCTGATCATAATAACACACACACGCACACACACACATGTATGTATGTATATATATATATATATATATATATATATATATATATATATATATATATATATATATATATATATATATAGTTCATGCTATTTTTTTCAATTCGTGGGTATACACCAAGGAAGAAATAGAAAACAGATTTTAACATTTGAAGATGTTTCATCAGAGCGCTCAATATTTAACACAGTAAATAAAACTATTGAATACTGCATGCAACCTAATTGGAAAAAAAAATACAAAAAGGAGCCATGAGAGAACCACATCTGGTTAGTTACTCAATAGAAACTTTCACTTGGCGAATATTTTTGGCAGCATTCTGTGTTGGGGCTGATCAATTAAGTATTGGAAAAAAGTGGTGATGAATGAATGAATGAATGAATGAATCACTTCTGTCAAAAGAAAATCTGAATTTCCAAACGACTAACACGAATATTGTTTGATGCAAAATAAGGGATCAATTTACCATAGAATTATATTGCAAATTAAACCTACTTCCATCAAAAACCTGTTCAACGGGGGGTTCAAATGACAAAAAAGAGATTATTTACACGTATTAAGGAGTAACGGTTTTAATTTGGGCCCTTTAACTCCACTGATGCAATCTGATACATTCATACATATTTAGCTAGCCAGCAAGCCAGACCAACTTGAAAACCGAAGAAATCTTTTACATTTCTAGTGACGGTTTTGGCTAGTGTTTTTTTTTCGTCTATTGAGTAGAGGGTCGGATGCACAGATAAACACACATACACGTGCACACCCCCCCCTATATATATATATATATATATATATATATATATATATATATTAATTCTGCGGTTTTGTAACACTAAATCGAATCAAAAAGACCCTTATTTCATATTATTGTCTCCATGGTTAATTCAATTTTACTTAGAATAGTTGCAGAATCAACTTAAGACAAATGATACATGACAAAACTTCTAACTTAAAACTTAACCACATCGTTAACCGGGGAGTTCCTGTCTATACATCAGGGCTGAAAATGCAGGGGCCGACTGACCGAGCTGCCTAACTATGTGTTTCTGATGATTCATCCATTGACTTTATCCTGGCTTTAATGTCTATTCGCTGAGCTGTCCGAACTCTTCTTCTAATTAGGCAGATCCGGTCGAAAGAATCAGTTCGAATGGTGCTATCTAATTAAGATCCGACAAGTGGCAGGGCTTGTATCGCATGTCTTTTTACTCTTCTCTAAGAAACCGAAATGGCAGGCACAACGCTCGGACAAAGTTGGACACTGAGTTTTGGCATTAGGCCAATGAACACAAGCCAACACTCATCGAAACTGTCCACTTCCATATCTTCTGTTCATTCCTTCACCTTTCGTTTGTTTCTTTCTTTTTCTCTCCTTTCGTCTTTTCAGTTATCTTCACATCGAAGACAGTATGATATGAGGATACGTTTTATAAATAGCCAATGAACACAGGTTAACACAAAGATTAGCACATTAGCCATTTTCTGGCTAGATCTGGCCGATATTTTCCAAATTTTGCTTGAAAAATGTACAGAAACCAGAAATCTGATTTATAACAAACCAATCGTTATACATCGTTTTATTTTATTTTCTATTCCTTCTTCTCCCAGTCGCCAAATGTATCCCTCAAACACTTCGAATATTTCGCCAACTATTTTTATAGTCTTCCCTCAGACTTTGTAACTGTGAAGAGATTAGAAAAATTATATATATACATATATATATATATATGTATGTATGTATGTATGTATGTATATATACATGTATATATATATATATATATATATATATATATATATATATATATGTATATATATATGTATATATATGTATATATATATATGTATATATATGTATATATATATATATGTATGTGTGTATATATATATATATATATATATATATATATATATATATATATATATATATACATATATATATAGTGTCATTCACAGACAGCTGTTTCGTTTTATCACAACTCTTCAAGGCGGGTATAGACAATCCATTATCCCATCCAGTAACTTGAGGCAGGATTGAAACCTTCCGCTGAGCCACGGAACTGCACGGTCAGTGAGGCTGAATTTAAGCGATATATTTATTTAGCTTAAATTCCCCATCCACTAGAGTGGTCTATTTCTTATGGAAGAGCATTATAGAGAGAGGGGAGGGTTGAAATATCCGGCACAATTAAAGGACAATCATGGAGATGGGCTGGACATTTGATAAGAAATCAGGACAACCGATGGATCAAAAGCCAAAGCGATTGATGCCAATTGGACTGAAAACGCAGTAAGGAAAGCCCAGATCCTACAAGGATGGATGAGATGAAGAAAAAATATATTGCCGGTGAGACAATGCAGAGTTTAGTGCAAGTCATTAGGGAATGAGACTGGAAAAGCATTCTTCCAGAAATGAACTTATGCTGACCGATGATGATATTTTTTTTTAGCATGATATTACGGATACTTTTTAAAAAGAACCAACGGACAATGGTCAGCATTCATCGGAACTTACTGTTCAGATATGGATCTTCTCATTTCTTATCGTTAATTCCACATCCAATCTTTGCAGTTGCACCGTGGTCATAGTCATGGCGATTTATCAATTATTCTAACAATATCAGCTGCAGATTACGGGGAATCCACCTCCAACTTTGTTTAATAATATTATTACCAACTACAAATTGATCCTTAAATTTCTATATCCTATATTTAGCAATCTGCATGAGACCCTCGAAAGAAGAAGAAATCAAGCGAAGAATCACACTAGGATGGCAAGCCTTTGGCAGAGCAAGCTTCACCTTCAAAAATAAGAAGATCCCATTAAGCTTAAGTAGAAGGGTGTATAACCAATGCATCCTCCCAAATGTCACTTATGGAGCTGAAACATGGAACCTAACCAAAAGACAGACCCGTAAATTGAGAACCATGCAACGTGCACATGAAAGAATAATGCTGGGCCTCACATGGAGAGACCACAAGACAGCACAGTACATCCGAGAAAAGACAAGAGTCAGGGACATCATAGAATCCATTAAAAAGCTCAAATGGCAGTGGGCTGGCCATGTTGCAAGAATGGCTGACAACCGATGGACGTCACGACTCACGACATAGATCCCCCAAAATCATATGCGCAGCCGAGGCTGGCAGAATATTAGATGGAGAGACGAACTTGACAAGTTCAGGAAGTACTGGCTCAGCGACGCCCATGATAGAGAATTGTGGCAAATCCTGGGGAAGGTGTATGTCCAACGACAGACGTTAAAAGACTGATGATGATGATATTTAGCAAAATAAAGTAAATGTCATTACTCTTGTTGACACGGACATTTTACTTGCCGCTGAACTCGTTTGCAAAGAAGATTAATCGTCTGAGATATATTTCTTCGGTCAAATTATGGATGGAGAGTTGTATTTTTCTAAATTTTCATTTTTCAAACAGGATACAAAATGGCACTTTTCTTAAAAAAAAGAGGAAAGTTAGTTTTCATTTTTTTCAATTCTTACTACTACTACTACTACTACTACTACTACTACTACTGGAAGCAACATAAATCATGAACATGGGTGAAGAAAGGAGTATTGTCCCTGTGTAAAAAAAAAAACAATTGGTTAATACGGGCACTAAATTTATCACATTATGAAAAACAACTTTTTCAAAAATTTCAATTCAAATTTAATTAAAAAAAAAAGGGTTACATAAAATTCATCCCTAACCAAGTTTTGAAAATAACAATGTATTTTGGAAAAAGAACGAATTTAGACATTGATCCAGCAAAAGGCAAAAAATGTTAATTATTCGTTGATCACCCTTTTTTTTCACCATTTTGATTGAGTACGATAAACTGCCAAAAACTGAATATCAGGCACTTGACGATTTCAGGTTTTCTTCTTTTTTTTTTTTTTCGTCCACTGGTCAGGATTGCTTTATATAGAATTAAAGGCATACTTTCAATTCATATGCTCGCCACAGATCGTTTATTTCAACTTCCAACAACGTCAAATAGATAGAGAACATGATATAGGATTATTAGCAGCCATCAGCTTCCTCCTCCTCCTCCTTCTCCTCCTCTAAACCCTTTGTTTTTATCTGGTTTCCCTTCCCACCCTCATATCAAACTCAACTATCTCTTCCCCTTCCCCATTTCTACCTTCTCATCAAACTTCTCTTCTCCTTTCATCCCCTTCCTTACGCCCTTACTAAACTACCTCCTCCTTTGCTCCCTACTCTCTCTTCCATACCACCCTTAGACAACCTTGCTCTTTTTTCTCTTCCACTTTTCCTTCCCCCCTTTTTAAATCCACATAAACTCCACCCCTCCCTTTCCTATGTATTTCCTTATCAAACTGCATTATCCACTTTTCTCTACTTCCCTACCATGTCTGTCACACTCATAGTATCTGTAGCAGACATCAGGATAGCCTTTTATTACACACTTGTGATAACAGTGAGTGAAACGACTGATAATAGCATAGATATGATACTTATCTAAAGTTCCTGCATATATTCTGTCATCCAGGGGCTTAGTGAAGAATGTATAATTCGATCATGAGCCGAATTGTCTGAATTCTGATTTTCAATCTTGGATTGCATAATTATAGAGGAAAGCAGGTCCGGCGAGTCATTTAACAGAAACCATCTCGTAGGTTGACCAGAGAATTGAATTCTTCTCTTGCCTTTTATTGGTTCAAAATCACTCAGCAAATTCGAAAACTTGAAAAAAAAAATAAAAAAAAGACTACCAGACCCAAACCAAGGGACATCTTTAACATAATCTCACATTAAAAATTGAATTTTCATTTGAAACCTATATAAGAGTGGAATTTTATAAAAACAACAGATATATATTTATTTTTCTAGATGCAGTAGCGGGTAAATGGTTGATATTTTAGTCCCTTTGCTCCATTGGCGTGGCATGTATATGCAACAGAGATAAGATAGATAACAAGTCAGACAAAATCACTCTAAAACTGAAAGATTTTGGTTGAGAGTCCTTAATAGAAAAATACAATGCAGGACTATAGTAGCAGAATCAACTTAAGACAAATGATATATGACAAAACTTACCGGAGAACAAAAGAAACTCTGAAAACTGATAGTTGCTACCAGCAACCCAAGACATTGTCAAATGCGATGCATCTTCAATTATCAAACTAGAACCGACGTTAAGCACGCATGCGTACACAAGAGCCTTCGTCCTACCTGTCAAATCAGTCGTCAATCCTACCACCTTCTGAGGAAATACACGAATATCTTTTTCTTCGGGAGTTGGGTGGCCATATTACTTTTGAAAGCACAACACAATAACCAGTCACGTCTATCTGGTCAGACGGATTATTAACTTTGGCAACAGTTCAACTGATGTCTACAATTCGACACTTATCAATCCGTTTCTCCCCTAATTCGTTCCCTTCATTTTATCCTCAAATTTCCTCCTTTCCTTTACTTCTTGTTGTTGTAGCATAAATCTTTCTTTCTTCCTTTTTTCATTCATACTATTACTTCGTATCATAGATTTTGCTTTCCTTTTATTTCTGTCTGACGAGCTGTCACTTAGGACTTTCAAGTGGGGGGGGGGGGGGCATTTCTCTCCTTGGGACGAGCGTTGCAAGGTCTGTGTGACGAATTTTTTTTCCAGACCAAATTGAAACAGATTGAAAGCATCCGGATAAATATATATATATATATATATATATATATATATATATATATATATATATATATATATATATTAGCTGCTGATAGTGGATTCTGGTTCCTCATGGGAACTTAAACGCATACTCACACAGCACACACCACTGGAGATGGGAAAAATCCTGAAACATGTCTGGACCATTTACATCTGAGGATCAATAAACCTTACCTCTAAACACTTTACTCCCGAGTCAGTCTTACTCATTACTGTAAACAATATATATATATATATATATATATATATATATATATATATATATATATGTGTGTAGATAGATAGATATAGATAGATGGATAGATAGATATATATATATAGAAAGAGAGAGAAAGGGGGGGGGGACTACTTGCCGTTTGCTAAGATGAATCAGGTATTTTAATGAGAGAGTAGGAAGAGTAAGAACCCCCCTGCTGCTTACAACACGAAGAGGATGGAAGAAGAAGGAAAGGTCAGGTTGTAGAAAGTCACCAAATCCATGACTGATAAATTCATTTTCTTTTAGATCACATTGAAAAAGTTCGAAGCATCCAGAGAGAGAGAGAGAGAGACAAAAACAGAGACAGAGACAGAGAAGGGGTAAGAAAGAGGGTAAGAGAGAGGGGGTAAGAGAGGAAGACACTGTTCATACTTTAATGATATAGTGGAGAAAAAAAAATTCTCTGAAGAAACCAGCATGACTCCTGAAATGCAGATAGTCCAATCCCCGAAATGAATACCAACCGATCTGGTTGATGTGATCAAAGATTTGTTGATAACATAAAGTAATTGATAACAGAACAAACAACAAATCAAAGGGGGAACTTCGGACTAGTTTAACTTTCCTTACACTTATAGATTATTTTTTGTTCATTTTCCTTTGTTAAATTCTCAGAACTGTTCCATTTAAACAAAACTCTTTTCATTGAAAAGTTGCAATGCGTCCAGGAGAGGTCCCTACTGACTTATGAATTTGATATAAAATGAAGTTAATCCTTTGTAAATCTCTAAATTTTCTCTCTCTGAGACTTACTTCGTTTATTGTCTTTTATTAGATCAAAGATTGAATTACATTCATTCACCTTTTTTTTTCATTCCTTTCCTCCTTTATCCCTACAATTTCATTATTTTCTTTCTCCTTTAATTTCAGTTCATCTTTTTCATTCCCTTCTTTTTTATTCATACTTTTTTGTTCGATTCTTTCTCTTTTAAATTTCAATGTATTTTTCATTCTACATTCTATTCATGCCTTCCTTCATTCTTTTTTCCTTCTTAATCCCATCCGTTTCATTTTTTAGTCTTTCTTTTTCATTCTTTATTCTACTTTTTTCATTCTTTTTGAGACCTACGAGCATAACTCCCACCAAAAGCATCAACATAGACTTTTCTAGTTTTTAAGTTCATCTGACTGTATATCTCAGAATTTTTGAGATGGGGTATTGTTATTATTTCTATTGATATTCGGACCATCCTGATCTTGGTTGTTTTTCATACAACGTTTCGGCCGTTGCACTCTACGGACACATAGCGCAGTGGCTAAAGCATCAGACAAATCACTGTGCAGTAATCTGATGGTTCTAGGTTCGATCCTAGTGTGAGACAATATAACAATACAACTAATGCTAAGAGGGGAGTACGGTCAATATACCCCCGTCGGATAAATAAAAGGTTCGGTCCGCTACTTCCCCAAATCTACCAGATGATACCTGAAGAAGGCCGTAGAGTGCAACGGCCGAAACGTTGTATGAAAAACAATCAAGATGAGGATGGTCCGAATATCAATAGAAAAAATAAATTCATCTGAGTGGTTGGCTATTTTTTCATGCATCACGCGCTCAAACTGAATTGAAACAACCTCGAAAGTTCAGACTTCTCAGATCTCACTACCAACAAAATCCAAAATGATTTGTTCATTGATCCCCTTTATAGTTCAGTTGGTCATCCATATTTTTTAGTGACTAATCAGACCTTTATTCTTCTTTTTTATTGCTATTTCTTTCTTTTTATTTGTTTTTCTTTTTTCTTTCTCTTTCATTCATTTTTCTTTCATTTACTCTTTCAGCAATTTCCCTTTTTTTTGTTATTTTATTTTACAAGCAAAAATACCCGGCGTTGCCTAGCGAAATAATAAGAGTTCTTCCTTGCTTTTGTCCTCTAGAAATGTATGCGTCCAATGCGCAGCCAAAATTTTACATTGTAGCCAGGGGGTCTGAATGAAGATAACCCTCTAATTTGTTAACTTACAGAATGTGAAAAAAATTGGGATGATATGCAATATTTTAAAAGTTTTCTATTTTCTAAATAACCATAATACTACCCTCTGTTTGTGTCTACTGACTAAGAACGCATAATAAAACTACTATCTGAAAGAAAGTATTTCGCATGCCTTTCTATTCTATTGAATTTTCATCACATCATATTCTAAACAAACTTTCTTTACATAATCTAGAAAAAAAAATTCTATTTTTTTGGCCCTATGGTTCGGCACGCTACAAATTTTTTTTACCTCACCTCTTATTCAGTCATTTTTTATTTATTTATTGGAATCTGTTTTTGATCTAATTTCAAATTCTGACATTTTTTTAAAGATATGGATTGTTTTACCTGGCATCATGTTATTTAAAGTTGATTTTCTGCTGTACCTGACCTCATAATTTGACCAAACTATTCCTGAAATTCGATTTTTCTAATCTAATCTCAATTTTGTCCACCTGAACTCTTTTTCTGACCACACTAGTGACTATAAAGTTGAACAAAATCCTAACTTTTTTCTTGGTCGTACGAAACCAGGTCCTTCAAGTCTTCTGACTAATTTATTCATTACGTTGAGAAATGATTCTCCCGAAACTAAAACAAAAAAATTGCATCAACACTGCCTCACCAAACTCACTTTTTGTTCATTGTAGGAAACTATGGCTGAGGATAATTTGTCCTTTTTACATCATCATCCTCACCACCACCACCACCACCACCACCGTGTATCTTCTTTAGTTTTCTCTGAGTTTCTTTTGGATGGTCTCATTTACTTTGGTTGCTTTAATATCCTCTCATGATGTTGTGTGTGTGTGGGGAGGTCTATTTATGATTAAGCTACCTTATAGAATTGAATACTCCGTTTCTGTACTGCATATGAAATTGATATATTAATGTATTTCGATTACTTCCTTTACTTCATTGAAGAAATAATTTTTTCAAAACAATTTTTTTCCTATAGAATGGTGCATTTACGAGGATGTTAAGACGCTGATCTGGGTCCGAACTTTGCGTCTATCGTACAGAACTACAAATTTAATGTATGTGGGTTATTTAACTTGACCCAAATGAAAGATCAGTTTCAAAAATCAAGTAATTCCAAGTTTTTAAAAAAATGTAACTTTAGTGCTCTCCTAGACTGTCACTTTTCAACCGTTACATGGAACTACAATTTTGAGATATTTTGGTTACTTCATTAAATCCACTGAGTAATCATCTTCTAAAACACAAAATTCAAGAGGGGTTTCTTATTAACGATTCTACTGTTATGCTGAATTGGATCCTTACTTTCCACCCGACGTATCATACTATTGGACCATTCATGACTTTCCAAAGCACGAAATTTGGGGTGCATTGATATACTTACGTGGTAACTATAGCCCTACTTTTTATCTACGGGGATGACAAACCCGACTCTTTATTTTTTTGTTCAACTGCATAAAGTTGACATTAGTTGGAAATTCCACTTGTTTCATAGGATTTCAGTTAGTGTATATAATATCAAAAATTTGAATTTGTTTATCTGTGTGTGCCCTCCGAGTAGACAAAACGTTGCATGATAGCCTGGTATATTGAATAAAGATTCCCCAGAATGGACTTACTACAAGAATCCAAGAAATGAGGCCAGGTGATCAGTAACTGAGAAAATATAGTGTAATCTGTGTTCGAGCTATCTCTTTTGATGACCTTATGGGTTACAGGATTGTTAGTTGTTGAGTACAATGCTAAAAGTATAATTTTGTTAATTTGTATATAAACGATACACTTTAGCCCAAGTTATACAATTAAGGAGATACCCTTATGATATGGTAATCCAAAGAATACAGAACAAATAAATAAATTCAAATAATTCAATCTAATTTCCAGCTAGATAATAATAGTATGGGATTTACATTCGCACTCACTGCTATCTATATCATGATGAAAAAATTTCCAAGGGAGATAAGAAATGAATTCACGTGTAATCTGTCTTCTTCATTCATTTAAAAATGCATTACCTATCTTAGTTCATCCGAGTCATATTAGATTGTACCAATTCTCTCTCAAAGAGTGACCAATGGGTCGCAGGGTTGTTAGCAATAGAAATGGGGGAAATAGGAGGTTCGGATGAAAAGTAACAAAAATTAAGATGAAATAGAATACTGATAAAAAATTAGCAAAAATAACTCGTTGTACTCCTTTAGTTCATTCCTCTTTTAATCTCTCACTCTCGACGTCCATAATTTCGGCTACGACTTTCTCTCTTTTCATCTTTTTCATTTTCTCTGTAATTCTTCCTTCCAATTCTCTTACCGACTTTCTCACCTTTTTCTACTCTGTCTTAATCATTATTTCTGTCCACTGTCTCCTATTAAGCACATAATGTAAAGTTGTAACTCTCTTGTATTGAAGGAAAACTCTGTCTCGCATTGAAGACGTTAGGCCATTGGGAAGAGGGACAACTATATTGATGGATGTAGAATTGCCATGGCAAATATGGCTGACACAGTCGAAGGCACGTCCGATAATCACATGATTGCAAAGCATCGATGTGGACACGGAGATAATCAACGCTAAAGCCGGACAAGCACTAGACAGTCTGGCACCACTGGGGTCTGAGATCGGTCAAATAAAATATTGCACTTGGACTAAATAACATGGACAAAGTACATTGTGATATTAAACGTGAGGAATGACGATCTATAGTTACTTTGTCTTAGAGAAATTTTACAAAGATGAACTGATGGCTAAAATGAAGTGACGTTTGTCCCATGTCTTAAAGGAGCCTTTCTAAACCTTCTCAGACTGAAGAACTGTGATGTGAATGGGTTTTGGGAACTAGGTATACGTTAGGAGAAATGGTACGCGCCACTGCCTCACTTAATAGGCAGTGAACATACGAAAAACGTGAAAATTGAGAATTGGTATACACTGTAGCAGTACACTCTCGTCCCATTTCCACAACATGGGACACTTGAAATAACTTTCAGATCTGAAGAAACCCCAGCAGAACAATATCATATGTTCAGGTAACTGCACGTTAGGTCGAAAAAAAGATGTGTATTCACACAATTATATGCATCATAACCTAAAAGTAACTATCATTATTCTTCATTGGGCAGAGGGAGCCCACAACATGTTTTCATCATTTAGTTAACATTCTGGCATACTTTTTTTTTCAGTTCCCTCCGCCCAAAAGATATTTCATATAGAAATGTATTTTGGAAATTGGTTCTTTGAGAAAAATATTGACAAACATGGCATGTCTACCATACAAGGGAGATTGTCATGATATCTATTTTTTTAAGAATTCAGAATGTTTTCGTTTGGAAACTGATATGCGTAACAATTTTGAGAAATCGCATCAACTGGTCTTTTCAGGTATATGAAAGTGCTGGTGCTTCTTGTGTAAAATGTTTTAAAGACAATGACAGAAACTTAAAATATGAAAAAACAAAAGCTGAAAATTCAATGAGGCGTGCATTATAATGTATAAAGGCTATTTATGCTACAAAACGGTTGATATATATATATATATATATATATATATATATATATATATATATATATATATAGAGAGAGAGAGAGAGAGAGAGAGATACTTAAAGAAATAGAGAGAAAATTAATTGTCTATGAAGACCGCTCACTCTACGATACCCAATTTTTATTTTATTCAAACCATATCATTCTTATAAAAGTTGAATATTTCCTGTGTAATAGGTGTCCAAGAATCTATATCACAATTGTTACTTTAATCATTTAAGTTGTTCAAAAGTTCAATATTTTTAAATGTTGACATGTGGTTATTTATATGATAAATCCAAACAGTCATATCAACCATAACTCACCAGCAACTGGATCGAATCCCTCTTCAAGCCTATGTAAAAATTTTCATTGAAATAGGGTTATGTTATCTAACTGAGAAAAAGAAGACATCAAAGACAACGACGACAGACACCCTCAGTGAATCATAGTCCCTGATGGAGGAAAGCCTAGACAAAGAGCTCAAAATAATCAAAAGTCAGGCACTTTCGTCCCACATGTATGAAATAATAACAACTTCTGACAGAAACTTCGAGTTACCTTGAATTAACCCTAACGAGTATCAGTTACCTTGGTTTGAATACGAAACAAGCTTCGGCTTCAAAAACATTCATTACCTCAGAAAAGCAGCACAGGTGAGAATGATTTGAACAAGTATCTCAATTCAAGCCATAGTTTTTAACATAGACCCCACACAAGATACGTTAGATCTCTCAATTGCTTCATCGGCAATACTTCCTTAATCCTCACACAACCTTATTTTCAGTCGGTCACAGTTTCGCATATGATCTCTTGTGATCCACGTTGTTCAAGTAATATATTCATGAAATATGTGAAAAAAAGGGGCCATGTACTCTAGTTATCTCTTCAATAGTACCCGACGGACGATTTGTTGAGACGAATATCTCGTCCATGGCTGCTAAATAGCTCAAGAAATGCTTCTGTATTATGAACTGCTATTAGAAACCACTAATCAAAACTGTCAATGTAGGTTTCTTTATTTTTCAAATAATTCTGACTGGCTGGCAGTGTATGTATGCATGGATGTATGCATGTTTCACACATACAGGCTGCACCAAAGGAGCTAGAGGGCTGAACATTCGAAACTTTGCTCTATGTTTTCTTTTGTTTTTTCATAACTCCCCCATCCTCCCAAATTTTCATTCGGGGATCCAATTCACAATAAATGTGTGCGCTGAATCAATCCCTTAGATTCTCTCTGGCAGCGTTTGCACTTTTTTTAAAATAATGTTTTTTTCATATCAGTGATCACTGCCCACCAAAAGTTGAGAGGAGTAATTTATTCATTGATCACCTATTTTCCCAAAGTTTCACTTTATCATACTACAACACGGTATGCTACCAAAAGACGTTGTTCTCGTGACGGTTTCTAATGAGTGACCGACCAAACCAGTAGTTATTTCCAGTCCCCAAGCATTCTTGGACACCGTTATAAACTTTTTGCTTTCAAAACATCCCAGAACAAATGAACCCCAATTGTCAGGTGTGAAAATCGATAATACCTGCCATGTCAGATAAATTTTCAATCAATCTTCCAGTTTTCCGTGTAGAAAAACTTTTACCCACGGAGAGACGTATGCCAGTGCCTCATCTGGCAGAATTGATGACACGCTTAACCATTTCCTGACTATATGCGTGATGAAATATTCCTGGTAGATCGTCAATTTAGCATCTTCACAAACTCTTTGCTTACGTTAAGAAACAAAAAACAGAAAACCTGACAACACTATTTCAGGAAAATTATAGATCACCCCCTACCAAGGATACCCGAAAAGACGAATTCATTGTGTGATTGTAAGTATTTACTAAACTTACCCTACAAATATTCGGCTACCTGCGAGAATTACTAGTTTTGCTTGTCCCTGTAGAGAAACTGTTTCTGCGGGGCGATCGATGAATATTTTGGGAAAAAAAGATCAACGAAATAAGTACTTGTTTCGTCTTTTTTTGTACATTCATAACTAGAAAACCAAGCATAAATCCTGCCGGACAGCAAGGATCTATTAAGCAATAACTTACATTGCAAATTGACACCCGCTAAAACACCAGTGGGGTGATTCCAAAAAGCAAGAAAACATTTTTTCCCCGACATAAGGAGTGAACGTCTAAATTGCCAGCATTATAACTCGATCAGTGCAGATTGTA
The DNA here is from genome assembly GCA_963457665.1 of Thysanoteuthis rhombus. Lineage (NCBI taxonomy): Eukaryota > Metazoa > Mollusca > Cephalopoda > Oegopsida > Thysanoteuthidae > Thysanoteuthis > Thysanoteuthis major. The sequence continues at coordinate 40,208,545 of OY735210.1, forward strand.
CACAATATACATGCATACATACATACATACATACATACATACATACATACATACATACATATATTCATGCATGCATACATACATACTTACATACATACATGCATACATACGTACATGCATACATACATGCATGCATACATACATACATGTATACATACATGCATACATACATACATGCATACATACATACATGCATACATACATACGTACATGCATACATACATACATACATACATAGCCAACCAGACCCTTTTCAAAACTGAAGAAACCTATGTTGTCAATTGAAGTTAATGTTTTTCTTTTAAATACCAATTGCTTCACGGGACGGTGGTGCTAACCGTTGTTCTATGTTTGTGATTCCAATTTGGCATCATTCTCTTCATTAGTCTTTCAACGTCCATCATTGGGCAGAGACCTTCCCAAGATTAGCCAAACTTCTGTATGATGGACGTCGCGATATTTTATCAAGCCATCTTACTTTTTCAGCCACAACTTTGCATATAATTTGTGAGGGTCCATGATATGAGTCATGATGTCTAGACATGTTCTTGCAACATGTTCAGCCCATTGCTGTTTGAGTTTTCAAATGGTCTCAATGATATCCCTGATTTCTTCTTTTGAGGATTCCACGGAGATATATTGTCCTAAGAAGATGTGGTGGTCAGATTTCTTCAGCTGTGCATTTTTGATTTTTAGCGTCGTGTCTTTGTTTGTTTTACTTAAGATTCGTTCTGCTGAAGTTCATGAGGAGGTAAGCTTTCACACTTAGTTCATCGAGCTTTATCTGGGAATCATGAAGGTTCTTGGTAAAAATGACGATGTCATCGTCGGATACCATTTGCCATCTATTCTAATTCCTTTGTATTCCCAGTGTAGATTATCTCAAAACAGCCGTGGGGAGTTAAAGTGAACAATTTTCGCCTTGTCTCGCTCGTCTTTTATTTGAAAAGAGTCTTTACGTATCCTGTCGATGGAACTGCTGTGTTGGTTGATATTTAGCGTTGACGGAGTCTATGGCTTGTTGCATGATAGTGTCACTTGCTTTGATAATTTCCAGCGAGTCTTTTTAATGTCAACAAATTTTACTGTGAGTGACATTTTATTTTTGGCTGCTTTCTATTAAAGTTCGTTTACTGAATGAAGATAGTCCATGGTTGATTAGCTTTTCCTGAAGCCAGCACATTACCGTGGTTGGTTTTTCATCTAGCGTTCCATTGGTTGAACATTTCAGTTTGTATCTCTTAGAGAGTTGTGCAGTGACACCGGCTGCAAAATTTGAGATGGCTTTAAATCCTGCACCATTGTCTTAGTTTTTTTATGAATAAGAAAACCAACTCCACTTCGTTTTCACTTTTCTTTCTGTAGTTTTATAGAAAATGAGTGCTATCTAGTTTGATTAGTTCTCCTTCTGGTCTCCTCATTTCGATAATGCCGATAATGTTTTTGATTTTTAGGATTTCAATTTCCACATCGGTTAGGTCGAGTAGAGTCTGAATTCAGATAAAGACTCTTTACAAAATTTTCATACGGACTCTCTAGGGAGGGGAAAAATCAGATAACGATTTTCTCCCATCGATAATCATCTCAGATAGTTCAGTGGTATATCACAATGGCAGACACAGTCTTGCGATCAGCCCTGTGAGTCCTCCAAGTTGATTTAAAACCCCTACGACCTTCCAATGGTTGGAGAAAATATGAGCACTGAGAATGTTATTTTTACTTTATTAACCTCAAACGGTGATTAAAAAAATCTGCGTCTGTGGGAGCTTCAATTGCTCGGCAAACTGGCCAGTGTAAAAAAGTTGAATTAGCGAGATATATCTGTCATCCAACATAGCTGTGCAGTTTACAGTTTGAAGGTTGTTTTTTTTACCTGTAATTGTTGAGAAATTCATAAAAATTAAAATCATAGATCATATATCTTAGTAGTTTCTCATATTATATCCTTTGACTTTGCTCGTTTGAGTTATTTGAATTTAGATATAAAATATCTAGGTTGACAACACTGAAAAGAACTAACCGAAATACCTCGAAGCCGTTGATTTGTACGACGTAAGGATTATTCTATATTACAATTATAGCAGTCTGCTTTGCGCAGTATGAAGCCTGCGCCTCCTATACATGCACGTTTGGGTCAGGTCCTGCCCTAAAGCAATGGAAGAGATTGTCATATTATGTTAGACGTATTCATCCAAAATCGTATACTCATCATCATCATCATCAGTCGACTGCTGGACAAAGGCTTTCCAAGCTCTTTATTTCGACCATGAAATATCAGGTTATTCCTGGTTTATTTCATCCAACTGTCCATCTTTAACATACAGACACATGTGCATGTACCGGTGTAAAGAAATGTGTGTGCATGTGTGTGTTTGTGTGTTTGTGTGTGCATGTTTGTGCATATCTGAGAGTGTGCGTGTCTGTGCATCCGGTTTTCGTAACTTTTGTGACATATATTTTTATATACATCGATACATGCAATATATATGGGGTGGGGAAAGGTATTTAAGTGTTCAAGCCTGATATGATTTGATGCATGTGTATGGCTTGAAAACAAGCCTTTTGTTATGCAATTCAATCGGAAACAGCGTTGAGTGTGACGAGATTTATTAATGAAGGAATGACATAAATATATTTCCGTTCTGGATAAATTCAGAGCATTTGAATTTGTACACAAACGATTTAAGGTGAAGGTGATCAGATTACAGACCATTCAGCAACTATCATATCTATTTCTCTATTTCAATCTATGCATATTTATACATCAATCTATATCAGGGTATTCATATGTATCTTGGCCTATTCATATATATGTATCTATCTATTTATCTCAGTCTTTCCAGATCCATCTATGTTCTATTGACGTCAGTATGCTTTGGGGGAAAAAGCCATTCCATTGTCGAAAAATCTTGTTCAAAAGCAACTAAAGATCAGAAATTCCTGAAAAAATATTCATAATTGATGTTTAATTCTTTCCCGTCGTGCAATTGAATCATCTGAAAATATAATAAATCACTAGACACTTACAAACACACACGCACATATATATCACACACACATACACGCACGCATGCACACACGTACATATTTATATCACACACAGACACAGACGCACACTCAAACACAAAAACACATACACATACACATATATATATGCATATGTATATATATATATAAATATATATATATATACATACATATATACATATATATATATATACATATATATATATATATATATATATATATATATATATATATATATATATATATATATATATGTATATCTACATATATATACAAAGAGCATGACGAAAACTGAAAGTGAATTAAAAAAATGAGAGCTGTGGAGGACTCAAACCCACGTCCACCATGGAGGTAGCCTATACGTTGTTAGCTCACGACAAGGGCAGAGCTATGTATTGTCTGCTTCTATGTTGGATGTGGGTTCGAGTCCCGCACAGCAATCATTTTTTTATCGATTTATTCAACTTAAGATTGTTCTTTATGCTATTAGAGTATTACCGGTGCAAGACAGAATGTAGTCCCCCCTCTAATGTCTCCATAATTATCACATTCTGTCAGACGTAAACTGTCCATTTTACTGATATATATATATATATATATATATATATATATATATATATATATATATATATATATGTGTGTGTGTGTGTGCGTGTGTATATATATACATATATATATGTGTGTGTGTGTGTATATATGTGTGTATGTGTATATATATGTGTGTGTACATATATATGTGTGTATATACATATATGTGTATATATATATGTGTATATATGTATATATATATGTGTGTGTATATATATATATATATATATATATATATCATCACCTACCATATATTATGCATACTGAAGCTCCATCTCCAATGAGACATCCAATCAAATAAATCAGATGAAATCAAACATTTTGAGAACAGGCTGGAAAACAATCGAAGAGAACTTTGATGGACAAGTGAAAGAGACACCATGGGGAGTGTGCAGTGTCTCAAAGGTGAAAATATTGACTGGTCCTGAAAATAATGATGACGTATATTTCTATGGGGTCGTTACTCGATAAGCCCCATTCTGAACGTGTAAAAGATATATATTCTTTTAATATCGAATTCTATCTGTTGATCTAAAACATAATCATATTGATGAAAGAGAAAAATATATGACCCACTGGAATACGCAAATTTTCGATGACAGGAGATTGTAATATTCAAAACTGTTAAATCAATTAAAGTTATGACCAGAGGCGTATCTGAAAGGGAAGCAATTATAAATCACCCCCGGAGTTTGAAAAGCATTATGAATGCTGCATTTATGCTAACATTATACCGTAACAAATCTCAATAAATTTTGAAGCGACCCCTCAAAGAACTCATCCCCCTTGTCCCCCAAATCTCCCAACAAACCCCTGGTCATGATATCTATAAATGATAGCTCCCTCGAGGGTCGCTCGCTTTATTTGATCAACACAAAGGGCATCTTGGCAAGTCTGACGACTGACCACTCTTGAATCACCGGTTGTATATGACGGATTTTATAAGTAATTACATCCCCCAAGATAGAAGACTTGGAGACAATCCGTCTTATCCTTCAAAAGCTTTGTTACAATACCAATATCATTCTCACAAAGCCGTTGTCTGGATGTTGTTGATGTAGAATGGCGGGGTCGTATCATAATCCCCCAATGAGTTGGAGAAGTCCAAATATCTCGGCGAGATTCGTTTGATTTCTGTCTGCGGCTTAAATTAGCTTTCGGTCATGAGAAGTGTCTTTGTAAGACGTTTGACTGAAAAGAGTAAGGAAATTTGTTGCAGAAGACAACTCACTCAGAAGAAAGAATGTGACATTTTTGAAAATGATTTGATTTCCTGAACAACAATAACCGGAAGATGACATTAACAGTTCAACGAGTTTCAATGAGCTTATATATATATCTATATATATATATCTATCTATATATCTATCTATCTATCTATCTCTCTCTCTCTCTCTCTCTCTCTCTCTATATATATATATATATATATATATATATATTATTAAGCGATGTATATGTATATATGTCTGTATATGTGTATAGATATGCCTATGTATACATGAATACGTGTGTGTACATGTATATTTATGCGTACTTGTAGATTTAATAATGATACTGTAACGATCATAAAACAACAATTCGTGTATTGCGATTGCATTGGAAAAAACGCGATCTCATTATCAGTCAAACATTATAACAATGTATGCAAAGGTCGTCTTATGTTTGTCTCCCAAACTCAGCTGTTTTGTATTAGCTGACTATGAAGAAGACGGACTGATGAGATAGTTCGTTGGTAATATATGGCAAAAATTAATGCAATCACACTCGTCATTGGGGAGGGGGAGATTAGAAAAGCTTTTGTTCAGCAACAGATGATGATGATATACATTTGCTTTTGTGTCAGATTAAGTTAATCTTACAATATCTATCGATTTACTGAATTCACACAGCTGGGCACGAAGCCAATCCTTAGATATATAAGAAGAGGAAGTCTGAATGTGAATTTTTGAGGATAACGTAAGCTTAGTATGTCATAGATCAGTTGGAATAGATCATAAAATGAAATTCGAAATTACAAGGAGGCGCCTGACCCATTTCCCACTAGGCTGATACTTTCTGCATACTCGACTGCTCATGAATTGATAACCCAAATATTCCTAGAGTCACAGCGATTATTTTGGCTGAGATTCGTCAATTTGCAAGAATCAAGTCATAAACGCGATCAACAATTTCAGTAGTCGACACCATTAAAGGAAACTCAGGCCGTGCTGCTTCTTAGGTTTCAAAATCTCTATACCAGAAGATGGAACACCACTTCTTCACAATTGAGTATGATGATCTTCTTTCATCCAATGTTTTCATATGCAGGAACAAGAATAGTATGACAGCCTAGATTTCTGTAGACAAGTTTCAGTCGATTAACAGAGAAAAATTTAAAGATATGCGCAAGGATCCTGAAAATTGACAATTCACAATCTAATAGAACATTCATTCAAGCTAGTGACAAAACAATGCTCATAGTTTTTTCGAAATGGCTCATGGCTGTATTGACCTTCCTCTCGGTCAGGACGGAAACTTTTCAGCATTTCCTTGGTGACATAAATCTAATAAGTCCTGCGATTGTTGGATCATGCAGATATTGAGTTTTGCTGAATTAAGAACGGGGCAAAAATTAACACTTCATTTGATTGATGGCTTGCAAGCCAAGTTTGCTAATAATGGCTCCATCACTCAAATGGCCAAAAGTTTGGAGAAAGCAGTGCGAATGATGGTGTTAAAGGCATAGTTCTCTCTAAACTGGATACACGTGCATGAACACGCATAATTAGCTACCAGCGCACAAAGGCAATCAACGTGTGCACAAAATATTTCAAATACTGTAGATAGTTTACTCAGTTTAAAAAAAAATCCCAAATCCCTCTATCAAATTAAAAATTATGCATATACTCCCGTCACGGGACGAAAATATAGTAAACATAAGATTATTATGTCTAATGACATCAGAGGGGAAAATACTGCGATACTAATTTATCAGTTATTGATTCACAGTGAGCTTTCTTTTGCATGCGTGGCATGTGACAACAAGTGTAGGACACAATGCACGTATAAAATTCATTTTAATACTAGAGGTGCCTTTTTCATGAAGTCTGGCACAAAAAGCTCAAGTGCGATACATTGAGTGTGTATTGAACTTACAATATAAGTAAGGGTCTGCCGGACTTACTTCCTATCCATTGCTCTACAGAAAAAAGACCCTTTTCACGTGATGAGGCACAAGACACTAAGCGCTTCTGGAATGCACTAAAGTAATAATGATCTGCAGGTTCAGTAAGTAACCATTGCTATACAGCAAGGTGCCTTTCGTGTTATCTGGCACAAGAACACAGATATGGAGTAAGGATAAATCAGAAACGGTCAGCCAATACAGTGACCAAAAACTGTCAACGTTGGTTTCTTTAAATCTTCAAGTTGTTCTGGCTGACTGTTCGTGTATATAGATATCACGGACGCAGTTTACACCAATCGATCTATATGACCAAAAAATTTGAACATACTCTTTGATTTTGTCTAGAAAGAATGAAGATCTTTTTTGTTTGTTTAAAATCTCCCCTGAACAGGTTTTTCAATTTCGGTTCCTATTTACACTATTCATCGGCATTCACACTTGGTTTACAGATATTTCATGGATCATTGCTCAACAAAAGCTGAGATAAGTAACTCATACGACCCTTTTTTTCAAAGTTTCTAATTGACTCCCCCCCCTGCATGGCATGCCGCTAAAAGACATTGATCACTTGGTGATTTCTATTGAGTGACTTACCAAACCTGTTTTAGTAGTAATGGTTTGTTTACGAGTATACCATGATCTTGCACTCTAAGTAATAAGAGTCAGTTAGTATTTATAACTCTTTCATGTGTTTGTATTTTCTTGTAACGTGTGTTCAGATTTACTAGAATTTTTTTTTTTACTTTTCTATCAAAAAAACTGTTTAGTAAAGTTTATCTCAATCCACAATGAGTCTTGAGCAACAATTTGGAAACCAAAAAGATAAATAAAAACAAAGCAAAATGAAAGAAAAAAGAGCAAAAAACAAAAACATTGTCCGACCATGGTCGATCATTAAGGCTACTACTTAAAGAATATCCGTCGGGTTGGCCAAAGAAGTGATCTCGGATTATTCTTAGAAGCGACATTGTTCGAATACATGGCCATTGTTTCCTGTTACTCTAACAGTAGACAAGCATTTGCACATCGATTACCGGTCGTACGAGTTACAACGAGCTGTGAATATTTCTTCAAACAAACTCCAAGTAATTGCCGTCATTTCCGGGGCTTTGGGAACAGCGGAAACTCTTCCCGGACGGACGTTATTTGGAACTTTTGGCTGGTTAGGCGTTGAACAACATAACTGGACGGTGCAGTTGGAGGGTAATTTTGACAGTCGACTGGCTGGTGGTAATGTTTATTATGGTGGACACTCGGTCAGACAAATCTCCAGTAAACCCGACTTGATGTGGCACAAGACTGAAATAGTGAAGCTACCAGAGTTGATAAAACTCATCCATGAAATGTATCAATTTCAGTCTGTTTTTAACATTTTATCACCGTCAGATATCTCCCTACTCCCCTCCCTTCTACCGGCTTATTTCTACCCACATGTACACATAAATAACAGAATAATGGAAAAACATGTATTTCAAATATGAGATAATCTCTTTCATAGCTCTTTATTCTGTGCTGAAAAAAATAGATCGAACATTATACAGAGAAATTTCAGTGAAATAATCCAGCGAATTACTACAAAAAAGTAAATCTTCAACTATCTCTGGATAATTCAATGAAATTTTCCTCGAAAATGGTATTTATTTATCCGAGTAGAATTTGACTCACAGGAATCCTCAAATGATACTTTATAAACACATATTAGAAAAAGTAAATTCATCATTTTAAATACGAGAGAAACAGAAAAAAAGAAGTTAAATAACGGAGAAGATCACATTTTTTTTCATACTTTAGAAAAACGGGAGATTATTCTGAAGGATGGTCTACATACATACATGATAGTGATTATTGATTAGAATGGTTATGAAAACTAAACAAAAAACTTGATCGGATAATAGAAAAATACGTTTTTCAATTGAAGATGGGCCTTTTCCTTCCATAATCACAAGAACAAAAGATATTGCCGGTTGTTGAAGAGTGCGTTACACACGAAGTGTTGATATTTACCAAGTACATGTCCTTGCAATTCTTTTTCATATAATGATAGCTGTATTTATTTAGTTAAATATTAAGCATTGTGATTAAATATCATCAACAATAGATAAAATCAGTAGTCCATTTCTATCATTTTTTATTCTACAGATTGAGAAAATGCACCATGAAATATGCATATTTTCTCAGAACTTTCTCATTCAATTTCAACTTTGATGAAATTTCTCTTCTTTCAAAGGGGGTCCCCTCATTTCAAACCTTCTAAAAATCGTATATGAAATGTGTTTGAGTAAAAAATAAGTCCTAATTTAGCATTATAGATACATTATCAGTAGAACCCTGCCAACTTTTAAAACCCATCAGAATACATTTTTCTCAAAACTGATTGTATTAAAATTGAGTAACTCTTGAGCAAGCATATGAAATTTAGTGGGGCAGCACGTTTGTTTAGATACTTTTTATAGCGTGACAGAAAAACATACAGACACACAGCAAGGGCACCTCTCACATATATAAGATGAATAAAATATATATGAATACAAATGTTTATAATTTTTATCACACACCTGCACGTCTGAGTCACACACACTTACTTTTTCTTTCTATTCCTTTCCACTCATAAATTATGCATTTATAATCAAAAACGTCTTGCACTTGTCAGCAGGTAGTTTGTCCCACCCTTCTTTTGCAGTTCGTTTAAGCACTTGAATGTTTGCAGGAATTTGAGCAGTGTGTGGTAAGCATTGAAATCATGCCTTCGGATTTTTTCTTTCTCAAAATCCTGATTGAGATAAAGATCAGAAGTCATTGGTTGTCAGTTAAGAACAGTTCATTATCCCCTACTCAACTTTTTTTGCAGGCTTATGGATACATGATTTACAGCACCATCAGACTTGTACGAAACCCAGTTATCTCACTCTGGATAACACATTTTGCTCAAAAATCCTTTGGTAATCATTTGATTTCATAATTTCTTCACTATAGTTAAAGACTTTACTGCCAGAGACAAATAGCACGATAATATTATGGCAATTAGTTGGCAACACTGAAAAAAAGTACCCGAATTACATTCAACCCATAGTTTCGTATAACAGACGGATAAGTATTTTACGTACCATTATGGAAGACTACTGGACACATCATATTAAGATCCTTGTAAAAGTACTCGTTTGGGATGGAAACTGTCCTAGTACTATCTAATTTCTGGATTAATCGTTCCATACATGAAGGCAAAACAAAAATTTATTTTTTTTCATTATATCTAGACTTGACATACTTAGGGATCCAATTCCTCATCGTCTATCTTGAGATGTCTCTCTTCCTTCTCTCATTTAATTTTTTTGTTTAGCTCCAATTCAAGTTTGACTATTTCCTCCTCCGTAACAGCAAACAAAACAAGAACAAGAACAATCCTAACTAGATTTAGTGGGGCACATTATTCACTGTTTATCCGTACCGTCACATTAAACCAAATCAAAATATAAAACAACGTTTCTCTGCCACAAGTTGGAATCATGACAAAAGTGATCAGTAATCGGCTCTCTAACTGAAACTGAGTTTAATTGAAAATTCGTTCATATCTATAAAAATCATGTTACAAATACGCAATGGCATGCTTCATTCTAATAACTAAATACATCTATACCAAGAAAAATATTCTTCTAATTTTTCATTTATGACGTATACAATACAAAGTTCTTTTTTTGTTCTTTAACATCTTTTTCTCTACAGGTCTCAATTGTTAACTTTCGTCTTCTCATTTCAAATAACCACTTTTTTTTGGTGCAACACATTTTCCACTTGGCTCACTCTGTTCAAATTAGCAAAAGCACCGTCTACCTCTTTCCAATGGAAACCAATTTAAATTTAATTTTCTGAAATGGGAATAACATTTTTTCGCCATACATTGAACTTTTTTTGATTGAAATTAGAATTGGATGAAATTGGTTGCACTCTTAAATGAAGATTGTTATAACTTTCTTTATCGTTTTCTGTCTTTGATTTTTCCGTAATATTTTATAAACAAATATAAAAATGCAGACACACACAAGCACACATATTGACAACTGCAGAAATCGTGGAATAAATTAATCGTGAGGATTCTATAAGTTTGTGTATGTGTGCATCATTATAGTACATATAAATATTTAGATCACAATACTCCTATACATGTACACGTATTTCATACATAACAAGGTATAGATACCTACATACATACATACATACATACATACATATATATATATATACATACATATATATATATATATATATATATATATATATATATATATATATATATATACACATACATACATACATATATATATAGATATAGATATAGATATGCACTGAACTCACGTCGTTACACAGTTCATATATCATTGAATTGAGACCACTTAAATAGAAGAATCAAAGATAGTGCTGCTACAGAAATTGAACCTGTAACCATTATGTATCTGCTCCATCTAGCGATGTACCTATCATTGTGCTAAACAGCCAACTGATGAGGCAATAAACTACTTTGAACGCAAATTCTCATCTCGTTTATTTTCAATCTCCTCCGTCTATTTCAATGCGACACAATGTATTTGAAAAATGGACATATTTTGTCCGACAGAATGAATAATAAACTGCGTTATATTTCAGAGGAACTTATTTGGAATGATCTTCTCTAGTTACACGGTTGATGTATTATTCAAATTATTCTATCTGTGTGGTCTAAATTTGGTTTGAAGCAGTTTCTGGGTTCTTTAGCACAATGGTTAGTGCATTGCTACATTGAAACGGCTATCCTATCGGTGGCAGGTTCGATTCTTGCTGCTGCCTAATTTTGCTTGATTGTTTATTCTATTTACGTTGTCTGAATTTATATTTATATATATATATATATATATATATATATATATATATATATATATATATATATATATATATATATATATATATATATATATATATATATATATTGAAAAAGATATACGATTCAAGTAGTAATTTTGACAGTGATCAGTTTAGCAGGATGTGTTCTCGCAAAGGATTTTGTTAGAAAAATTTGCAGCCAATAACAGCTTCTTTTATGATGGAATATTTAAAAAACCGTCTATTGAAATATCTGTAGTGCAAGCACGTGTAGTGAACCTATCGCATGAGTGTCTGATGTTGCACGCAAAATCATTAAATGGGAGACACGTGGGAGATGTACTTTTTGTTAGTTATTTTACTGGAAAAAAACAAACTAAATAAATGGCCACCTTTAATTTATTGGCTGTCAACTCAGTTATTGGTTGTCTAAACAGACTTATTTAAAAATGCTATGGAAAATTTTCTCCTCTTTCCCTCTGAACATATGAATGAAAATAATGAATTAAAAATTCTATGGGTTTGTGCGCAGATTCTTCAAGAAAACTGTCGCCAAAATGTAGACAACATGAATTCAGAAGGATCCTCATCTTCTGAGAAATCTGATATCCTTAGTAGATAGCAGTGGCCGCCGACTAAGAGACGAGTCAACGTGAGGTCGACAGTCTTTAATCGCTTTGCACCCTGACCGGTTAAATATTCATCTGATCATAACACACCAGTTAAAATGCGGGAAGGATGTTAATTACGACTCTAATATAGGTGTCGTTGATTATGAGTCACTCAAAAATGGTTAATATACTCAGTTTTCTTCTTTATTAAAATTGAAAGGATTTGAACTATTATCGAAGAAAAATAATTTGTTTTTATTCTATAGAGGAATATAGCCAGTTCATATAATTTTCTCGCGGTCAGGTAGCTCATGCTTTGTGGCCCAGCACTTGTTTGCAGCCTCTTTGTTAAGAACTGTGATTCCAGGTAACTTGTATCTAGGAATGAAACGCAGAACTTCCATTGCAATCAACTGGACGACTCTGTCTCTCTCTCTGTCTGTCTGTCTGTCTGTCTGTCTCTCTCTTTCTCTCTCTCTCTGCCTGTCTATCTCTCTCTCTCTCACTCTCTCTCTCTCTCTCTCTCTCTCTCTATATATATATATATATAGAGAGAGAGAGAGAGAGAGAGTGGAGGACAGGTCAAATCCGCCCCGTAAAGTTTATTTCGCCTCGAAATGTCGTCTGTGCGTCCTCATTCTGAATAAAATTTGCTTCTCCTGAGTTTCTCTTGCTGTACTATCAAAATAAAGGTCTGGTTGCTCATCCGACAGAAATCATCACATGACCAATGTCTTTTGCCAGCGTACCTTGTTGGGGGTGACCATTTGAAAACATTGAAAGTTAAATGATAAATAAGTTATTTTTCTCATTATTTTTTGTTTGAATTTGCCCAAAACCAGTGCCAATGCTACCCAACACAAAGTAATGGACCAATTTATCGTAAATTACATTACCAATTGCCCTTCCAACTCAGAACCTATTAAGAGCTTGAATGAAATAGATAAAAAAGCTTTTGGGGAGATTGTAAGGAGTAAATGTTTACATTTTTAACTCTTTAGTCCCATTAGTGTGACCTTTACGTACGATACACAGCCAGACGGCCAGATCAACATGAAAAAAAAATTGAGAAACCTTTAATGACAGTTTTGGCGACGATTTTGAATAGCAGTTTCTGATCTGCACCAAATACGTTAGAGAAGAATTTGAAATCTCCTCACCAGGTGGAGAAATTATTCTCCAAATTTCAATGTAATATTATCGGTTTTAGTAGAAACACCATTACTTGCAAATACATTACCAAATCTCAAATGTCTTTACTAATCTGGACATAAAAAGTATAAAAATAACGAATCTTCTCGTAGTATGGAGCCGGGAAAATCGTCAATTGAACAAGCATTCATTTTTCTTTTGGTATTTATTTAGCAATTAGGATGTTGAAGAAAGATAAAGAAGGCTTGCACGCATTTGATAATGGCTTGAGGCAAAACAAAAGTTGAAGACTATCATTGCCTTCTGCCTTTCCCCAAAAAAGCCAGAAAGTGGCGTTGTGGGAAAATATGGAAAGAAAATGTACATCCATCTTGGATTTCATTATTTGTTGAGGAATTGTAGCGATATTATGCCATGGAAAGGTCAAAAACTCAGAAGTGTGTGGTTAAGGAATGAACGATTAGTTCTTGTCATAGTAGTCTTCTTTCTAACAGCAATGCAGAGCGTGTCTCCGAGAAAATGAAGCGGCAAACAAAGGCGTAAGGATTTTACAAAGAAACTCTCTACTTAATAAGAATAGCAGGAAATGATTACTGCAAAATGAAAGCCCTAAATAAGTAACAAAGAATATTTACAAACATTTATAAATAAGTGGAATCTGGAAACATGAGGCATTTCCGCTGAACACAAACACAAAAATCAAATTAATAAATGAATAATTCAACAAATGGGGAAATTGTTTTCAACATATATCGACCATTTAGAATGCATTACCATCAATCAAGCATAAAAGTTTTTGGTAGGTGAGCCAGTTGACTTGTTTGAAACCGCAGGAATAGACTGATTCGGACAGTGTACGAGTGATTTCTTCAAGAATCTTCATCCTTCGACTTAAACTTATATTTTCACACACACACGCATACACATACTCACTGAATTTATTATCTCCTTTATTACACACGACACGATGACTTTGTGTGAAAGACGATTCAATAGATTTACACTTTATCCAAGTAAATTTTCTTGCCTTTTCTGCATATTCCACACTTTGACATTCCTAGTATTCCAATCTTGTGTACATAGGAATATCTGACTTTTGTCTATTCAAATCTTCCTTTTTGCAAAAACCTGGGAACATAAAGAATACTTCTTTATTCATTGAATCATATAAAAGATTTAATGCAAATGTAAAAATATGTGTTTGCTCTTCTTTCTTCAATCGTCTTCTGAAAAATGACATATTTCATGGTTATGCATGGTTGCCCAAGAATCTGCTCCATGTGGAACGAAAGCTAATAGCAATGTCCGCATGTTCACTTGCATACCTCAGTGCTTTTGGTTGTTTTATTCATGTTCTTCTGTAATACGTGAAAGACTATTAATATTATTTGCAACAAGAGTTTGTTTAAACAGTGGAATCAGATATTTAACAAGGCGAAAAATTCAAATAAAACATGCATATTATATTTAAGAAACCAAGCGGGTAGATAGATCGGTGCCGTCGTAATCAACAATACAGTTACTATTTTAAGATTCAATTCTAAAATGAATGGAAAAACGGGGAACAGAAAAATAGAGAACTATCAAGTCAAATGAGGCCATGACCTAGTGGATCGTCTGGTTGTCACAATGGGTTCGTAATGGCATTTATCGTGCACAATGAATGTTACAATATATAGACAAGTATAGGTCGGGCGAAACGCCTTTGGCCCAGGTGGTTGATTGACAAAGGTTCCAGTGTATATAATACTTCAATCTAACATCAGAAACAATTTAAATCCTAAGGCTACGTTTTCCGCCCCATGTATCAAATTTTTCATATCTTCGTCTTGACCTTTGTGCTCGAACATTCACTTATTCTCTACGGTCCAGCTTAGTGGCTTAAGTATCTGCATTCCCTCTTTTCCCTGGTAATAGCAAAAATAATCAAAGTGGGCTTTCAAAAAAAAGTTCTCTCGGATATAGAGAGATAGGCACAAAACTATCGTACTCTTCTATATCTGCACCGAGACATACTGAGCAAAAGTTAGCATCTCTACCTCTCTCACTTCCATTGTTTCTCTCTCTTTCTCCTTCCCCTTTCTGTTTTTCAATATATACATACATCAGTCTGTTCACATATATGCATGCATATATCGGTTGTTTTGACGGCTTGACAGCTGAGATGACACTGAATTTCCTAATTTCCAATTTTCATTTGGTTCAGTTGTTCAAGTAAAGCCGATTTTATGATGATTAATCCAGAGGCCTCCAGACTCATTCAAGCTTGTTCAATGATCATATACATGCTTAAAGACACACACACACACACACACACACACACACACACACACACACACATATATATATATATATATATATATATATATATATATATATTAGTTGGGGTACCCGGTATGAAGTAAATTCTATCACAGATTTTTTCAAAGAAAGCATTGCAATCCTTCAGGTGTGTGGAAAATGCTCAAATTGTCCTTCTTAGAGAGTACCAAAATTAACAACAAACTGACCACGCATGATAGCGCCACCTATCCCATGTTTATTATGGGGGTTCAGTTTACACTGGTAGGCAAATTTGTAATCTGTTACATTTGAGAATCACAGCCAAAATAAATCTGATCTAAAATCACAAAAGATCAGTAATTCAATATTTAATGTGTGTTGGGTTTATTTCATGAAGTGCTCGATACATTCAACATCAAGTTATTTTAGATTAAAGCTTTGAATATGGAGGATTAGCTACACAATTAGGTTTATGTTTCTATTTTTTATGGCTTTTCATCTGGCGAATGATTTGATTTATTTGGATATCTATCCAGGACGTGTTTATCTTTTCTCCGTCTACATCTATGCATCTTTTCTCTTTCTTCTTTTCTCTTCCTTGTTTAGTTGTTTATCTCTGTTTGTATCTCATCTCCAAAAAAAAAAAAAGAAAAAGGATTCCTTGTTATGAATGACTTGAGATGTTTCAGACACATCTTTTTTCATAAGTGCGTCGTGAATCCACCAGCTCTTTGTAGTGTGGTACGTCTCCTGTCAGTAAATACCTTATTTTTTACTATTATCTGCCCCGTCAGTGATAACATTTACTTTCACGTGGACTGTTTATGTGTAAACCTCTTAATATTCCAGGTGTGTTTGCATCTATATATCTAAGATAATTTTAAAAGGTGATTACGTTGCACTTCAATTGGCAGTGGGTAGAATACTACAACTAATAATGTTAACTGTAATACTGCTACGACTATTACTGATAATGACAAGGAAAATAAGATGGCTATTGTAGTTGTATATCTATATGTACGGTGTTTGATTATATTTTTAATTGAAATTCTGAGCAGTGTTTACACTTTACAGCTACTTCGTTTTTTCTATTCAGTGAATTTCTTTGT
Organism: Thysanoteuthis rhombus; assembly: GCA_963457665.1. Lineage (NCBI taxonomy): Eukaryota > Metazoa > Mollusca > Cephalopoda > Oegopsida > Thysanoteuthidae > Thysanoteuthis > Thysanoteuthis major. The sequence continues at coordinate 40,225,332 of OY735210.1, forward strand.
TTTTTTTTTCTCAGTAAAGCTGAGAATCTCTCATTCCTCATTTTGGCATAGGTAGCATGGAGTTGCAATGTTTTGACATACGAGTGTTTACTTTGATATTTTCTATTTTACTATGATTGTGAAGTTGCTATCTCCTTGGTGTCAGTAATTTGTTGATAGTGAAGCATTGTTTTTGCATTCATCGCTTGTAGTGGTAATGCACGTTAGACTGTTCCTAATTCAAAAAATAATTAAGATATTCCTAAATAGAATTTCTCTATGGTTGATACATCAGCTTGATATACAATATCCTATTAAAGAGACATATTTTGCAAAGGTCACTTGTTCCTGTTTGTACATTTGCAGTTTGGTTTGTTTATATTTTTTCTGCTAGTAATATCCCTTATTACTGAATAGTAATTTTTTTTCATGAATCTTTGAAAATTCTCCCTCCAGCTATAAATAATTTTGAGTTTATCTTTGGGTTCTTCAGGGGATGCTTTTCTATTAGTTTGAAGAAAATTTCCCTATGTTGGTTCTCACTTGCAGATTGAATGGTTGTGTACACCCGATAATTTTCCTACCACTCCTTTCTTGTTGTTGCCGTGTTTTACTCGATTGGATTTCACTTTTCCATTGTATTTAAAGCTTGTTTCGATAGAACCGCGGTCTTTTAGAATTTTTTTCTAACATTCTTAATTATTTCTTCTCGTTGTGGCATCGTATATTATTCTTGTTCGTATTGATTTTAGGATCTTCTTGTGATTTTGTTTGCATGTTAAGATATGTAAGTTTAGGCTTTTTTTACCTTTGTCGTTTGTGGGTGTTATCATTCAGATCAGAAGTAACAACTGAAAAAAAAAAAAAGAAATGAAAGCTATTTTACCCCAACTATTTGATAACGTATTTTTCAATTTTTTTTTTCATATTTTTTGCGTGCTGTTATTTTTTACAATGAGTAAACCATCGTCGCGGTATAGTCTTATATTTGTAGAGTTGAATTTCTTAGTAAGGTTGTATGTACAAACTGTTCGAGTCCGACATGTCAGCTGAATCATGACTTTCCCTTGAAACATCAAAGCCGTGAACAACGTTTGTTCTAATCCATTGTTCTTGGTCGTTGAACAGTGCAGACCGTCCACAGTGTTTGATAATTTGCATTTCATTTTCTTTGTGTATATTCTTACTATTTTTTCTTTCTTGTATTCAGTGAGGTCAATTAGTCAAGTTGTTCGAACAGACCAACAACTACTAATCTCAGTTGGATCTCTGAGTTTAATTGGTCTTATACCAATTTATTCTTAGTTCATGAACAATATTCTTTTATTTGTGTCCCTATTTTGGACTCTTCAATTTAAAGATAACAATTTGGCTGATAAAAATTTCTGCCCTACGTCACAACTTATGTCCTCTTAGAGAAGAAAGCATTCACTTTTTATTTCGTTAAAAAATCATCTTATCGAAATTCAATTATATCCGTGGATTTTTTCACAGATATAAAAGTTTATATATATATATATATATATATATATATATATATATATACACAGACAGACAGACAGACAGACAGACGGACAGACACACACACACACACATATATATATTCGTGTTTTCGTGTGTGTTTACGTGATGATGATAAAAACATCATAATGGGAACTATATTTCGTTTGGTACCATTATTAAACAAGTAGCAAACTGGAAAATCGTAGATCGCATGAATGAATGAAGATAAAGAAGCAACCTAAACGAAGTTCTGCTTATAACATTTTAGCCAACACGGAAGTAGGAATCCAAGAGCACTCTTATATTGCTCACCTTTTTCCAACCTTGTATTGGAAGCACACATATTCACACATGTACATGTGCGTGTTCCCTGATGCTGAGTGTATGGTGTGAAAGATACGGTTTATATCTAACAGAACGTGATATTCTTCAACCCATAAGTGTAGTAACTATAATTCATCTAGTAAACGCAAACTGAAATGCTACTCAGTTCTAGATCGCATAGATATTCTACTGATATACATACTTATGTAATAATAAGAAGTATATATATATATATATATATATATATATATATATATATATATGAATATGAAAAAGCATATGTAAATTGTTGCGCTTACAATAGCAG
>OY735210.1:40232444-40279944 GCA_963457665.1 Thysanoteuthis rhombus
CAGAGCTCGACACAAACTTGGTAGCAAAATTAGCTCAAACGTACTTTGTAAATAGAACACCCTGGTAAAAACCCATTCGGGGTGGATTTTTAAGAGACAAGAAAACTTTTTCTTACACGTAATAAAGTGTGAATCTGCACCTGTGCTGCATACAGGCGTAGTACATACATCCAGTCAGTCGGCCAGTGAGACCACGTTAGAAACTGAGGAAACCTATGTTGACAGTTTTGGTCGACAGTTTCTAACTCTGATTTCGTTGCATTCGAGTTGTCACGATAATATGAGGTGAATTAGGCCCGTTGTATTTTCCTTTTCACATTATAACCGTGAGCTCCATTAGTGGAAAAGAGAGATAATAAAACCGAGTGAAAAATAGTGAAACTTGTTATGGGCGAAATGTTTTATGTCTGTTTCATCTGATCGATAATCATTGTTGAAAGGGGGAAAACGTGCCTCTAATGATACTTGATCTATTATAATAAATGTCAACGATCAAATATTTCCATGTTCGATACTTTTTTATACAATAATACAGGAAGAGGTGATTATAATGACAACTCCCCTACACACATATACATTTATGCAGAGAGAGAGAGAGAGAGAGAGAGAGAGAGAGAGAGAGAGAGAGAGATAATGAGAGAGATCAATTGATAAATAGATCGTATGATTAATACAGATCAAAAGATAGGTGGGTAGATCAATATATGTATATATATATATATATATGTGTGTGTGTGTGATTATAAATTGCGTTATATTATACAGATACTCCAATTTATATGTAAAAAGTTAATGTATAACTTGACCTAGACAGCATAATTAGAATAAACAATGGAACAGAATGGGACTGCTGTTGAAAACGAACCTACAGCCGATATCAGGTAGCCGCTCCAATGTAGTGTTTTTCCTACCATTGTCCTGAACAACCGGTGGTAATGCAGAGCAAAAGTCCTATTTCCTTGAAATATGTATCCTATTCACGTTGTCTAAGCCAATTGAAGACGGGAGATCATTTCAAATAAGAATTTCTATTTAACATAAAGCAATTTATGATCGTTCAGTCAGATCATATATATATATATATATATATATATGTGTGTGTGTAAGAAAAGAACAATCAGGAAAGGAGGGGTAATAGAAGGAAAGTCAAGTGGAAAGGTAAAAAGAAAAAAAACAATCTCATATAGTAATATATGAAGATACACATCCTAAAAGTATCCCGGTTGAAATGGTTGAGAGAGAGAGAGAGAGAGAGAGAGAGAGAGAGAGAGAGAGAGAGAGAGAGAGAGAGAGAGAGGGGGGCTGGCAGGGAAAGAGAAAAAACATACTGAAATATAAAATTACTTATTTAGTTAACTTAATAAAAGTCTTAAACAAGTTATATTCATCGAGATGAAAGTGTTGATCCTAATCGGTTCAGCAGTCTCCGAATTCAATATCTTTTCTTGTGGACACATGCTCTTTTACATATATTTTGTGGAAAAAAAATCGTATTGGCTGTTACTCATCATCATTCAATTTGAGATATTCGTAAAAATTCATAGCCAGATTTTAGGAAATTGGTCCAGATTTGCAAAATTTTCATAACTGTAAATAAAAACAATGATTTTGATTATCGAATGTAACAAATATTCATCATCTTCCTGGTCAAATATCATCACAAGGTTACATACAACGATACATTGGTATTTATTAAGGAATAACGAAGTTATCCAACTGAAAAAAAGAAGACAACAATGATGGACGCTCAAAGTGAATGATAGTCCCCCACTTCATTCAACTAAAAGTGAATTGAAATTTTCTTCAATTTAGCACTGAATAAATGTTTTTGATTAATTTGAAGTTCGACGCAACAACTGTCTACTAAAAATATGTATTTCATCGGGCAGCCCTCAGTCGACCCTGGACAGATTTTGAAGATGTTAAGTCGGATATTGAATATTTGTTTCGGATTAACCAAGCAGAACATGTAATTAGGCTTGTGACGAGAAAGGAAAAGAAATGATTATTAGACGAATCGTTTTCGTGGAGATTGACATTGCAATAAGATATTAAGCAAATAATAAAAATAAGCAGACAACGGCCAGTAAGTCATCATTGATCTGGTCCAGACACAATTTGGTCAGACCTTTTGGTAAATTCAATAGCACTTTTCATCGTGGCTCAACAGCTGGTTTACAAGGGTTCAACTCTTTATTTATGGGAGTTGATTGTTTGATCAGATGCCAAATTCCAAGTTGGTGACTTCGTTTTTTTCTTCTGTAACAAGAACAACAAGAACAATCCTCACAAAATTTAGGGATGTAGGCACTTCACAGTTTGTCTTCCATATCATGTCAAATCAAAACTACATGTACAATTAACATTTCCCTTTGTTGATCTGAATTCACAACTATGCTATTTGAAGGTGATTGCCAACCAAGCTACAATGACAAGTGTTATATACGAACGAACTTATCTATTAAATGTACGATACAAAAGTTGCAGCGATCATATTCAGTCAGAGTACAAACAGGAAATACGTTTGTAAGTTTGGCCATGTAGCAGCCGGGCTTGTTTTTCTCTCTGTAAATATTGCTCTGTCTCGAATGATTTTTTATCTATCTCTAGGACAGTTACTTCCCCCGGTCCCCAGTCACATTCCTCTCGTTACAATCCCAGTTTCCCTCAATCACTCCCCCATTTTGTCATATTGTAACTTCTCGTAACTCTTCTTCCCATCAGATGTTTCTCTCCCTGAATGATAAATCTATCCCCTATTCCTCCTTTGACTTAAATTCCTCTTGTAAGGGAATTCTTCTACAAGTGTCTCCCGCTCAGAATAACATTGCTCTCAAATTATCACTGGATACCAACATTCTTGCCGTTTACCAAGTTGTCCCTTGTAGGGCGATTTGACGAAGTCGGTCAACGGTAACAATGATGGTGTTGTGCCACTCTTCCGATCAGGGAAGACCTATTGGTCTTGGACAACAGCATTCTTAATCTTAACTTTTAACTTGGTTCGAATACCGACAACTGGCGCCAGTAAAAAATACTCTATTACCACAGTCAAGAAGCAGACTTCTTCCTAGATATTTACAATGCTTAGAATAGTAATGCATGAAGGTAAATGGAGGAAACAGAAAATCAAAATGTCATGTTGCCCCAATCGGGTCTTTTCTGTTCGCCCTTATTGCACTGGATAATCAGATCACCATGAGTAGTTAGAAAGCTAAATTTTCCTCTCACGGACTGAGTAACCCTAACCCTCAACCTTGAGTTATTTTGCCAATAAATTTATACCAGGCCAGTTGTCTACATTGTCTAGATATTTTTTCCATTTATTTAGCAAACAAAAATAGAATGAACTGTAATAGCTATAATTTATCTATTGTGGTGGGGAGTAAAGAAATATTTCTTTTTTCTAGAAAGACAGCTTCCCTGTCCGCCTAAAAAATCAGTATTTGAACAACCACCTTTAATATAAGATTGAATACCAATTGCTGGCGTGAGGAAAGATTTGCATGTACGTTTACTATAAAATAATTCTGGTTCATGATGTGTTGCAATATGTTTCTTTTTCAATCTCTTTGTATTAATTGATTTAGCCACCTGTCCGTCTCACTTTAACCTTCTGTATATCTGTATCAACATTGATACCTATCTACCATCCTGCGATTAGTTTCTATGTTTCATACATCATAATATAATACATTCATTGCATCATTTACATTTCGAGAATCTTGGTGAAATGCTTTTCAATATGTCTCTATATTTACTACATACTTACAAACCAATCACCATACGTCGTTTTATTTCGATTCAATGGTCTTTATTCAAGTTTATCAACTAACTTAAGTAAATGTATCCATCAATCTCTTCCAAATGTTTAACGTCAATTTTTATGGACTGGGCATATAGCAAGAAAATAGGAGGATAAAATGCAAAAGGTTAACAGATTGATGCTCGCGAGATTCTAGTGATGTTTATCATTGGAAGAGCAGGGAGATGATTTTGTTCAGCACTGGACCTGTGAATAATGATGATGATAATGAAGTTTATCATCAGTCCCGAAGTAATAAACGTATGTTTGTTTCTAATGCATAGTTCTGTCACTAGTTGACGAGATACATAGGAATATGATTCACTGTAAAAGTACTGTTCTATCAATGCATTGCCTTACTTTGATAAACGTAAAGGCCAGTTGAGTCCTGATCCATTATTGTTGCAATGAATTCGTTGAAAGGGCATATTATCAACATTTTTCCCAATGTTATCGCTCTTATCTTTTTCTAGATGCTAAGCAGCAAGATCTTGCAATCGTCTTGGTTTTTAGTAGAGCCTGTAATGTCCCCCAAAAGCTTGAATCGCCAGTTTGAAGAGTAAAGGCAAAAAGTAAAAAGTAATAGCAGATGTTTCATTTATTATTCCAAAGGCATTATTCCACCTTATGAACCCGTCTATTTTGCCTTATTTTTCAGTCAGTAAACATTACGTTGCTGATAAAAGGTGCAAACTTTATCTGATAAAAAGAGCAATACAACTTACCACTGAAGAGAATAGATATGCAGAGTACATTTCGTTCTCGAAAATAGTATTAACTATTCAAAGTAGGTTTCTTGTCAGGATATGAATGCATGTCAGTAAACAAGCTACGTGCGAACCCGTTTAATTGACAAGGAGAATCATTGACAGGAGAGGATGTTGAAAAAGGCGGCCTACATCTGTTGGTCAGCCGGATGCATAAGATGGGGTAGTATGGATTTTAACGCTTCGTGGTTTTATTTGGTCAGCAAAGCTGTAAAGGAACCCATTCGTATATGGGAGGAGTCTAACCGGATGGACACACTTCACCGTGAACACTCCCGACCAAACCTGAGATCAACCTTGCAAATGGTCTCCTTTTGTTGAGATTTCGATGAATATTAATAAATTAAAACAACCAATTACATTTATTTATTACGCTCTGTAGTAGCTAACTATATGGCTATTAATAATTTATTTATTTTAGTACGGTATTTTTAAAAAATTATATGTTCTCCTGTGTATTTTTGCACAAGAATCTGCATTTATTTAAGTGCAGGATCTTGATGTTTTTATAGGAATGTTTTGGGAACCCAATCGGGAATATTGAACTCTATTTCTGTGTCGCTTATGTTGTTTCTACGTTTTGGCTGACCCTCTCTCCAGCCATATTCAGGTATACAATCCGTAAACATTTGGATGATCGGAACTGTTGATCTGGTATACATGGAAGAGTTTCCCTCCGAGTGTGAAGCGTGTTTCAAGTCTCATTGAAAGTTTTTTTTTCTGCATATGTGACTTTCTGGTGTTTCCTCTTACAATCAAAGGATTTAAAATTTGGACGTTGGCTTCATGTACAGTCGATTTATGGCTAGGTAACCATAAATATATAATTGGGCTTAAAACACTCTAGATAGGCTCGCGCTAAAATCGAATTCAATACCCTAACGACTTTTCAGGAAACGACCTCGCTCACCAGTCTATTACGTCAAATGATTTATTCATTTACTCAGTGTAACGTAATGTGGCACAAGGTGACGATTTTGGCGCACCAACGAGGCTCAAATTAGGTAAAGTAGTAATGGTTTGTCAGGTTGGCTCGCTAATCTTTTGCTCCCTGGTGAGACACCCTCTAAGGTAACTTATTTGAGAAAGCTCCTATTTGTAAATAAGCGTGTTATTATGGGTAGGGACATTTGTTTTGAAAGATGAAGTGGCATCAATGAACATCAAAGGATTCTTTTCTACATAAGTATTTGAGGCACTGATATAAATCAATTTCTGTTCGTATTTGGCTGACACTCAATCAAACTTGTTGCCAGATTCTAAGAAAATTAAAAGAATGTCTGATAATAATACTGTGCCCCAATCTCATCATCGAATTCAAGCCCATTCGTTGACATAAACAGTTATTTAACATTCCTTTTTTGGTGCATCTGCCACCAGGCCATCCGTGATCAGGCCAACCTCCACCAGGCTCGCCTTCACCAGGCCAGCCTTCACCAGGCCAGCTTTCACCAGACTATCTAACACCAACCCGTTGTACCTATATTACAAGTTTTGTCGCTCCCTAAAATAGGGATTCTCATTGTAGAGGTTTGGTCCCCGCCAGAGATCACTTAAAATTATTGTGGGTTGCAGAAATAATCGAAAATCCTTTTTAAAGGATAATTTTGTAATTAAAGTGTTTTTTTCTTTTCTTTTTCTCCCTTGACACCAACGTAAACTTCTCGTGTTATTCGTATATCTTGAAGATACTCAGTATTTTTTTGTCGGGAAAAAAGGTTTGATAAGCCCTGCTCTATAGAAATCATACGAGGACAAGAAAATGTTCCGTTCCTTTTTTGTTATATGTAGGATTACTGTATTTACTCGTTTAGAATGGAAAGAATTTGATATTAAAAAAAAGGGTTAAAATGGGGGATAGTATTACAAGTAAGTGCTAGATATTAAAACATATCTATGTATATGTCATACATTAAATACTGATTTCAGCACCAGGGAGACGAGGTAGCATTACATTCGAGATAACATACACACAAACGTGAGGTCACTACTTCCACTTCTAAAATCAAATGTGCATCATCTTATTTTATGGAAGACTTGCCCACTTGAGCATAACTACACGGAGTGAGTACCAATGGACCTCATTTTCAGTCCAAATCAATATTCAGAAGCTCTGTTACTTTTATCATAAAACCTCAATTGCTCAAATTTTACTAATTGTGCTATATGATAGGGAATTAGGATTGTGTTAGATTTATTTTTTGTCTAAATTGCTATCACTGGGCTTGCTCATTAGAGGGATGTAATGGTATCTTTCTCAATGGTATGGTCGGGGTGCAGTGAATTTGGTCACCGGTTATGACTTTGGGAACTGGGCCCCTGCGATTCTTTTATTTCAAATCCTATAATTCCATTTCATGTAGTTCACTAGGGAACAGATACAGAATTTTAATTTTAGGTGTCGCTTTGTTTTTTTTAAATTGATTTTGAGACTGTGTAAATGTGATTTTGAGTAAAATGTTGGCTTGAGAATGCCTGAGTTTTTCCAATACGAATAGTGTTATAATTTGTTATTATTGGAGGTTTTTGACGTGCATTCAACAACAAAGGTGTCTACGCAAGATATTTGACTTTCTTTCAAGTTAGATTTCAAATTTGTATATAATACTGCTCAAGCTATTGATAATGGCTGCAAATCATTTGGGGTGAACACCAATGCAGTTCGAACTGTTCGACGTTGATTCAATAGGTTTGGGTATTGAAACATGAATATCAATGATAAACCTCAAGGGAGACCTTAAAATGTTCTCATTAATGAAAAATTATAAACAACATACGAACAACCGATTCAGCATTTTGTGGAGACATTTGGACATCAAAAGCAACCAGATCCCACCATTTCAGAGGAATATGAAAGGTCAAAAAGTCAGATCAATAGGCCCAACATGAAATTAAATGCTCCATGACAGTACCAGACACCACATCTCTCAAATGATTTGTCTAGTTTTTTGATGGTTGAGGGAAGGCATCTTGTAGCATCTTCCAGATTAATTTAATATCACTTCTCCAGATTATTATCTTCCAAGTATTTCAAAGTTGGAAAAGATACGGACGCTATATTTTGTGCGTTTTCTGAATTAGTGATCACTAACATCAAAGGATTCAATACCGATGGTATATTATTGTTACTGAGTCTTTGAAAATTGTTCATATTTTGATCTAATATTCACAGTATTTTTGGTGCTGAACACTGTCAGCACATATTGAGGAACCAATTTAGCATAAAAATAAATTGTAAAATGTACCCGACCCTCATTAAATATTTTTCTGGGGATAATTTAAAATAAAAAAAGAATTTTCTTCCTACATAATGATGTGTAAATGTTCGAACATCTTCAGTCCTCTAGCTCTATTGATGTGGCCTTCACACGTGATACCTTCCCAGAAGTACCGACAGACGCAATTAGAAAACAAAGAAACAAGTTTTTTTCAACGGTATCTAAAAATTTCGATTAAGAAAAATGGATTCCATCTGGTGTTTACATAAAAACAAGCCTGAAAGTCAGATTAACTAGTTCTTTCTTTAGATGGAAATCGAACAAGGGCAGTGTCACCGTCTTCATATCTAAGATTCATATGGAGACATTATGAAACACTTAAAAAACATCAAGATTCTCCTGATGTATATCTAAAATCTAGATTTGATGTATTGATATTATTGATAAATTGAATGTGACTTTCATCTTCAACATTTATTTCATGTCGATAAGTGATGGCTATCACAACTACAGATGCGCATCTAACAGCAAAAAAAAAAAAATTAAATCAGAAACTTTGACTTCTGCATCGAGTGAAAATTCATCGAGTATTCCTCAACTATATATATATATACATATACATATATATATATATATATATATATATATATATATATATATATATATATATATATACATACATATATATATATATATATATATATATATATATATATATATATATATATATATTCTTTTCCATCCCTGGCCGTCCATAGAAGAAATTTGGAATTTAGCACACTTTTTCCTTTAACACCTCCCTTTTTTTCTTACTGGGAGCTTTTGATTTACCTTATAACTTCATGCTAAAGTGGTTCTAATTCTTGTCCAGTTGCATTCAAGCAAGACTTTTTATTGATAACAACTCAACAAAAGGTAAGATGAGTGATGATCAATTTATCAAAACTTTATCCAATATTTGAATCAATTTCCTCCAAAAGGGCATGTTGCCAAAAGATAATGGTCATCTATAGGGTGCGAAATACACGGATTTAGGCCATCACATGTTGGAGTATTTATATGTATGCATCTTTGTATTTGAATTTCGCCGAGCTTTTACCGTTAAAAGTATTGTTTTTAAATCACGAATCCATGGGTCAACCCCACCAGTGATAGTTTCATCCAGGTAACTCAATTTCATCACCATTCAATATACGAGGTAAAAAGAAACATATAAGGTGGAGGGAGGTTATTCATGATATCCCTTGTCAGTCTGTTCTTTCTTGTGAAATGTAATCATGTCGATTTCATACTTTCTTTTTTCTTTTATTTGGAACAAATCATGTTTCACCGTGTGTTTTCTTTTATTTTCATCAAATAAACTAGATCCTTCTTTTCTTCAATCAGTCCATACTTTCATACTTAAGAGTTGACTAAATTTTCATCAAACATTTTCATTATATAATGGTCAAAATATAAACATAATCTAAATCCTTACTCTAATTACCACTAAATCGAAGAAGAAAAAAAATCCTAACCAAAATTTTAACCTCTGAGTTTAACACTAACCCCCAACGTTTCAATGTTTACTGTTTTAAAAAAAAGTTTTGTCCTGTTGAGGACCATCGAAAACCTCTTAAAATGCTATGCCTTGCCTGCTATTTTTTTTCTGTTTTAAAACCACTAACATCAGATAGACGAGTTGACTTATGAGGAACCCAAAGAGTGTATATATATATATATATATATATATATATATATATATATATATATATATATATATATATATATATATATACATATACATATATATATATATATATATATATATATATACATATATATATATATATATATATATATATATATATATATATATATATATGCACATATGTATATATATACATAAACTTATACTTTTGGATCGGTTCCAGATGAGTACATATATATATATATATATATATATATATATATATATATATATATATATATGTGTGTATGTATTTTCATACTTATCTAGAAACGAACGATAATTATAAGTATATACATATATATATATACATATATATATATATGTATATTTATAGTTATGGTTCGTTTCCAGATAAGTACATATACATATATATATATACAAATATATATATATATATATATATATATACAAATATATATATATATATATATATATATATATATATATATATATATATATATATATATATATATATATAGTTGACCATTTTGGAGAGAAGTTGAAAAAGATCAAATTGCTTTCATGATTTGATCCATAACAGCCATGCGATTTGAGTTAAAGTTACTATTCTCATTTGTTCCGTAGAATAAACTCATAGTCTTTACCCTTTGTTATTGACTAACAAGAAAGATGGAAAATATCTGCGTGATGTATCTGTAAAAAATCCATTTTTTCCCTTGCAGAGGTCTTTAAAGTATTTCTATTGAACATTTTTGGAAGTGTCAAAAGAACTGAAACCTTACTTCTTCAATTTGAAAATAACTAGAACGATTGATGTATATCTCTCTTTTTTTTTCTCAAAAAATATTATACAATTTATTCATAGCGTCTTACTTGTTTTATTTTTATGACGTGATTTTTTTCTCATATATGCACTGCATTATGAATTAGTTTTTCAATCAGAATGAAGTTGCCTTGGGGGACAGAGCAGTTAATTCCATGAGGCAATCTCAATGGAAAGATTGACATTCTTTAGATGAAATGAAAGAATTGGCAGTGTCAGATTCTCAGACATCGGTTCCATTAACCCTTTAAGGATATCCGCTAAGCTTAGCTCAATATGGTAAAGGGCTAGAAAGAAGAAGAAGAAGAAGAAGAAGAAGAAGAAGAAGAAGAAGAAGAAGAAGAAGAAGAAGAAGAAGAAAAAGAAGAAGAGCTTTTTTAAAGAAAACAATATACATTCAGAACATGCTCAGGAAGGGGAGTGCGTTCTTACCTTGAAAGTATTCTCCCGCTTAACTCTCCCTAAATTATTACAAAAATAAACATATTAACTTTAATCATATATATATGTATTGAATATTGAAACATTTTGAAAAAAAATCAAAACATTTTAGAAGGGGTTACACACACACACACACACACACACACACACACACACACACACATATATATATATATATATGTATGTATGTATGTATGTATGTATGTATGTATGTATGTATATATATTACTAGAAAAAACACATAAGAAAAATGGAGTTGCTACTGGAAGCATACCTGTGACTGATATGGTGACTGCTTCAACATGGCGTTGCTCTTACGATCAGGGTAATTAACCACTGGTGATGCAAGAGCCCAAATAACTGTTTCTCACTTTGTTTATTCACGATGTATATCTGCTCTATTTGTTTCTGTCAACACCACCATAACACCACCAAGATATGGGTATATGATCCTACCGGTAAACAGTTATTTGAGCCTCACAAATGTACAGAATAAACAATACTTTACTCTAATACGGAATTTAATGAGTGTATTTCACTTGAGTGAAAAGAACTTCAAACGTGTTTTCAGTGACAACGATATATAAGATCCAAGTAACTTTTAATTCTGTCAATTGAAAGAGTAGTCGAATTGAATTAAAATTCACGAAGGAAACGATTGAGTTGCAATCATCATAATGTTTAATGTTGCATTTATGTGGGAAGAATAGATATTACACTTTTATCATGAAAAGCTGCAAAAGGGTGGATTATGAAATTAACATAATGCCAAGTTCAGTGGTTCATGTGTTCACCACATTTATCATTGCGACCAGGGAATGGTAATTTTTGGTGGGCAATCTTGTACGCAATTGCTCGAAAAATTTTGCAAACATAAATTTGAATTTGCAAGTTTATTATTTTATAAAACGTGAATATATATCGTCTTTGCAACTTCAAATAAAAAGTCTGCTGAAAACCCGATAATTCATTGTAAGTCAACGGTAACATGTACCAAAAAAGGTGCTGTTTTTGTATTATTTGAGGTAGAAAACTTTTCTGTATAAGATCATAACTTTCAATACCCTGTACTAGCGAAAAACCGTTTTGAGTTTCAATGAGTTTTTACATGGTGTAAAGCAGAAAAAAAAAAGAAAAAAAATAGAGCTGATAGAATTATAGTTCTGAAATTTGGGATGAATATATCCGTGTTATTTTAGTAATATATGTACAAAAAACTCCAACTGTTTCTTTAAGTATGATTTTGTGTCTTATATCATTTAAAAACAATGGGAGGAATTTTACAAGATGGAAGCATGTATGGAAAAGATTTTCCTCAGACCTTTTATGCAAAAAGGAATTTGAGTGTATCATTTGAGGTATGTAAACCTATATCGCTGAAATTCTAAATATTCTGGGAGGAGGGCAAGGCCTGGAAGCGGGTGGGAGCGGATGACATCCTGTGTCCTGAGTGACACCAACTCTATGAAGACATCCGGTGGCGACTAACGGATAAGCCACCTTGTATTTTAATAAATGGGAAGATTATTCATTTCCCCTAATCACCATATTTTTTCTAATATATTGTTTTCCTAATTGTTGGCCGTGAATCACTTGAAAATGAATGAATATTGTCTCATGTTTCTTCTTGGAAACCGTCAACGAATACTGCCGGCAGTGGTTTCTTTAGTTTTCAAGTTGCTGTTGGCAATGTATTCCCGTATACTTGGCCTGATCAATGGAGCTAGATGGCTGGACTTTGAAGATTCACTCAGTGACAAGAAAACATTTTTTTTTAAATTTCCCATGAATAGGTTTTAATATGAGGTTCGATAGGCTGTTAGATATAGAACATTCTCTCAGCTTCCCAACAATATCCATTGTGCATGATAAGTTACTGCCAAAACCATGAAGCTGAATATGTACTTCATAGATTCAAGGATTGTGGAAACATTTGTAGTTGAATATATATATATATGTAACAATTTTCATCTGTTATTCCAAACCTGAGTATTCTTAGTGTGTAATCACCGTCTAATGCCATTGGTGAAAGGCGTACTACAAGAGGTGATGAACTGAATCTTGTATGGGCTGTCGTGTGCTAATGACAAAAGATATAGATTGCCATGCAGCAGATTTGGAATCAACACCCTTGAGTTATGTTGTATCGTGTGAAAGGAATTCTACTCGAAAATATTTATGCTAAATTTGATCCTTAGTTTTGTGCAAGCAGTGTTCAAGTTTGCTATTTTGAAAATCCAGACTTTTTTTTAGCGACCAGCGTCAAACAAATAACAAGAGAAATAATTCATTCATTGATCACCCCTTTTTTTTTTACAACTTAATTAGTTATCCCCGACAATGCATGCTTCAACAAATGTTAGTCACATGACAGTTTCTATCAAGTGATCAACCAGACCTGTTTTTTCTTTATCAAAATCATTTGCTTTGCTAGGAAGTAGGTCCGTTGGCCACATAATTCAACGGCGAAGTGCTTTGTTAAAGAAATGAAAACTGACATTCAATGATAAATGAGGAGGTCAGAAAAGGTTTTCTTTTGAAAAAAGGAAAGTCCATTATGATCTGTGTTTAAAAGTGTAAAGTGGGTCGGTCGACTCTATTGTGACTGACAGACGCGAATATTAAGATTGCTTGAAAGAATCTTTATTGACGGCTGCAAATTGTTCTGCATTACAATTTACATTCATTAGTGATACGATCTAATTATTAGTTTTAGTGTCACACCATAAAGGAATGTAAACTTCTTATTGAGCGACAGATAAGGCCATTTTCTAATTAGAATGCAAAGAGCTATAAGGTCAAAACATATCAACAACGACCCTTGCTTTTGAACGGAGTTAGGCAGGGGTGCACAGGACATTGGTGGTTGCTCAACTAGTAAAGACGTAAAATCTTTAGTAAACTTCATACTGTAACATGTTTAACCTTTTATCGAACCAGTTTGCACTAGACGTTTCATTTTGGATGAATGTATGAATGCATCAGGCCGCCCCGATGGAGCTAGAGGGTTAAAAATTTAAACAACTATGCCCGGGGACAAAGACACAACGATCGAAATAAAAAATGCAGAGCTGGTGAAAGTAGACCACAGCATTCACCTTGGACAGTGATACTACATGAATTCATGGGAAAAAAAGAAGAATTCAATAAAGAATCACACTAGGTTGGCAAGCTTTCCGTAGAGTAAGCTCGACTTTCACGAACTCACAAATCCAAATAGTACTGAGGATCATGCAACTTCAACCTCACGTGGAGAGATCATGGCAGCACAGTATATAAGAGGGAAAATTGTCTGAAGCCGAGATATCAGAGAAACAGTTTGTGGCAAATGGCAGGACATGTTTCAAGAATATCAGACAAATACTGGACATCACGATTCCATTTTATGGTAAATTTCACAATGGCAAAAGGTATCTTTTTTTTTCTTTCAATTTTCTGAAATAAGAAGCAGATGAAATAAAATTATTTTGCTCGATTTGCTAGCATCTATAAATTATCAGATTTCATCCTTAAAGCTTCTATATAAAAATATATACATGGTTTCAATATGTAGCTAAGAATCACCATCAAAGACAGCTTTATAACAGCCACAAAATTATAGATTATAAATTTCTTTGGTCCGGTCCAAAATCAAAATTTTCTGCATACAAACTAAATCTTTGAAAAAAAATGTAAAATAGTGATAAAACTTAAAATCTGTAGTGATGGTATATCTTTGCGTTGTCAAAAGTCCGACCACTGGGAATCGACAATGAGAGCTTCAACAATCAGATCTTGATGCAAAAGGACCGATGGATAGATTCTCCCTAAAATGACCGAAAATACAGCATTTAATATACATCGATAAAAATCTTAAAAAGTGTTCAGATAGCTTATTTTTCTACTAATCCTACCAGTCACAAAAAAACTAAATGAAAATCAAGTACCAAATAGTTACGATGAAGGGCAGGTAACTGTAAATAATCGACGGATCTGCCCAAAAATTCAAGCAATTCACCTTCATCCGATAGCATACCCTTCGATGAAATGTCATTGGAATTTCTTGAGAACTCCAGTGAATATTCTGTGGGAATATACCTACGATACAGGAGTTGACAGTAAAAGTTCCTGGATTTGCTCTAAAATTCAATCACTCCCTTCGTTAGTTAGTTGCGCACCCTTCTACCAAATTCAATTGAAATTCATTATAACCTACACGACCTCCACATAATGATAGATGAACTAAATGAAGAGAGCAAGAAAGTCGGCCTACACATGAACTTCATCAAGACGAAGATCATGTGCAACAACCACATCGGGGATAAAAACACCAAGATCAAAATCGAGGACACACAAGGAGTAGACCACTACATCTACCTAGGGCAACGAATCTCCATGAGACCCTCAAAAGAAGAAGAAATCAAGCGGAGAATCACACTAAGATAGCCAGCCTTTGGCAGAGCTAGCTCAACATTCAAAAATAATAAGATCCCATTAATCCTAAAGAGAAGGGTGTATAACCAATGCATCCTCCCAATAGTCACTTATAGAGCTAACCAAGAGACAGACCCATAAATTGAGAACCATGCAACGTGCACATGAAAGAATAATGCTGTGCCTCACATGGAGAGACCACAAGACAGCAAAGTACATCCGAGAAAAGACAAGAGTTAGGGACATCATAGAATCCATTAAAAATCTAAAATGGCCTTGGGCTGGCCATGTTGCATGAATGGCAGACAATCGATGGACATCACGACTCACAACATGGATCTCCGGAGACCACATGCGCAACCGAAGCCGGCAAAATGTTAGATGGAGAGACGAGCTAGACAAGTTCAAGAAGTACTGGCTCCGTGACGCCCATGATAGAGAAGTGTGGCAAATCCTGGGGAAGGTCTATGTCCGATGATGGACGCTAAAAGACTGATGATGATGATGATGCTGCTGCTGCTAATGATGATGATGATCTTTTGGAGAAATGTTCTGGATAGATAGACCAATAGATGCAAATGACTACGTTTACTTCAACTAGACTAAATGGCAGAGGCAAAGTAACAAGGAAGTATATGTGAGACGAAACTAGGCAGCTTGGTGTGATCACCTGAAAGCAGTCATTAAATCTTAAAAGGAAAAAAAAAACAAACTTGAAGTTGAGTCTCAAATAATGGTGAGAGTTAAATCGTCTATACATACGACGTACTTCTGCATTCTCCAGCAGAGTCAAACCCCTGGGCGTCGACAAAGAAGAGACACCGATATCCACATTTAACGAGGAACCATGTCACCGCATAGATAAAATCATGTTGGTTGCGATGACGCACCACTCTACGAGTTGACGTGATAACAAGCCCCGGTGGGGATTGTGGGCCAGGATCCTGAGTTAATAGAAAAACTGGGATAGGAGAGCCGAGACTCGGGGAAAGAGCTGACGTTCTGGTTTTAATTGAGAGAATTTGGCAAATGGTGCCGTGGTTCGATGAATAAACACACACTTAGACCTAGATTCAACCAACTCATCAACCACCCACGAATGGCTGTAGAGAAAGGGGGAAAATGACTGGACAAAATTGTGTACAGCTGGGCCAGCAGTATTCAGTAGCACATAATCAATAGACTCTTTGTCTGGGACCGAGCCACTCTGTCAATAAATTTACGCGAGTCAATGTCTGCATTGAACCCTCCAACTATGTTTCTTATTCAGTGTACTGGCATTGCAATCCCGCTATTATTTCTGTCCATATTATTTCTATGTTGAGAAAAGTTAAAAGTAATATTCGATTCATTGTGGACAACCGTAGGATGAATCATCACTATTATTTCAATCTTTTACGACTATTTTTTTTACCTTCGTTAGTTGCTTTTTATCGCAACATTTTACCCAAACCAATTTCCCGGGGGCAATGAGTGAATAGCATTAGATGTATTTGGATAAAAATGAAAAAAAAAAACAAACAAAAAAAAAAGAACAAAAACAAAACAAAAAAAAAACCAAGATAAAAGAACAAGCAAAACAAACTAAAAAATGTTGGAGAGTTTGATTGGTTCAATATCCACATATAATCCTTCTCTTTCGTCTTGTACCTCGTGCAAAAGTGTGTTAGTGGAGGAATCATGTATTCCGAGGGGTTTTTGTCGAAAAATATGACAAAAGTCATATCATCCTGAGAGTTGTTTTAAGAATTCTGTTCTCTTTTCATATATTTCTTAGTGTCTCTTATGCTGTCGACTACAACGTTCCGTCCAATCAATAAGTTATATTCTATCATTGTGAAAAGAAGCATTGTCCTTCTATTGAATTCATTTTTTGTGTTGCTTTCGACAGATCCATTCTACAGCCTACAGGTGTTGAATCTGGAGTTAGTCATTATATATATATATATATATATATATATATATATATATATATATATATATATATATATATATATATATATATATATATATATATATATATATATATATATATATATATATATAAAAATATAAATATAAAAAAAAAAATTGATCAGAATGAATGATTATAAATTGCGTTATATTATATTGAAACTCTTATTCGAAATGATTTCCAGTCATCACACAAAGGATAAACAATTTAATAAATTTGGAGCTTCTGCAGGAATCGAACCTGCAATCAATAAGTCAGCTGCTTCAAGTTAGCGTTGCTCTTACCGTCGAGCTAAACAGCCACCAGTTATGCAAAGGGACATGTCCTTCAATCGTTTATAATATGAATGTCGTCTAGGTCAAGTTGAACATTAACTGTGTAATGACAGGAGATCATTTCAAATAAGATTTCCTATATAATATAGAGCAATTTGTTATCATTCTGTTGGATCATACATGTATTGATACCTAACTGTCTTGTTGAAATAAACGAATGCAGCAGATATATACCCTGCTCAGTCGAAAAAAAAAAACGAAGAAGGAATTTCGAGTTGAAACAGTTACTCGTGCCTAGCATTATCGGCGGTTCGATTCCTGCCGTAGTAATGACGGGAGATCTTTTCAAATAAGAGTTTTTGTGTAATATAAGGCAATTTATAATGATTTCGTCGGAAAATATATATATATATATATATATATTACATTTTTTCTGAATTTGTTTAGTTCATTTCTCCATCATGTATTCTGTTGGCCTCGATTTTGCATGTGATCTCTAGGGGATCCATGTTATGAATTGTGATGTCCATCGGTTGTCTGTATTTCTTTAAACATGGCCTGCCCATTTCCATTCAAGTTTTTAAATAGATTGTATGATGTCTTGGACACCTGTTTTCTTCCTGATGTACTGTGTTGTCTTGTGATCTCTCCATGTGAGGTTGAGCATGATCTATTCATGTGCGCGTTGCATGCTTCTCAGTTTGTGGGTTTGTCTCTTGGTTAGGTTCCATGTTTCAGCTCTATAAGTGACTACTTGGAGGATACATTGGTTGTATACCTTTTTTTTTAAGGATTATTGGGATCACCTTGTTTTTGAAAATAAAGCTTGCTCTACCAACGGCTTGCTATCCTTGGGTGGTTCTTCGCTGTTTCCACCGCTAATTAAATGCAACAATGTAAATTTTCATTTCATTTCGTTATTCTTTTGTAGAAACTATCGTTTTCTAAAGTATGTTTTTTTTTGAACATTGATTTTCTACGGAGCATTTTTTCCTGTGATTACAATCATTATTTCTTTCTTTTTTGTTCATTTTTTTAGTGTTTCATTTTTTATCATTTGTTATGCAAGGTAATTATTTCTCTGATGTATTTAATACAGCTATAGCAAATCTTTTAAAATTATTTTCATTCATTAATCGGTCAACTTGGTTGTTCTGGGGACAATTCTTTTCTTTTAATTTCATCAATTTCTTACCTATACTAGTTTTTACCACATTTTTGAAAACATGTTATATTCTTTTTTCCATTTTTCACTTTCGGTATGTCTCTTTTATATTATCATAGATTAATCCCTCATTGGATAGGCTTCCCTTCAGGGTTTTGTAATTAATATTGTTGGTTTTATAGAAAACATCGATATCTATTGAATATTTAAAAATTCATTTGTTAATAGGTTCACATAATTTTCTCATAATATTGTAAGTTGATAGTTTTTAAGGCCCGTCTTTTTTCGAGAATGCTTTTGATGACCACTTTCGTGTATCTTTTCTATCATATCGTTCTTTCTTTTGGATGGTTTTGTTGTTTTTTTGTTGTTATTCTTGATGTTTTCCTTGGTTTGAGGTTTCTGAGATTAGTGTTTACCTCTGATATTTACTTTGCTCTTTGGCTTAGATATTTCGGTGACTTTAATTACAGAGATTGTAATTTTGTTTGTTGAGCTCGTTGATGTTCTCTTTCTGTTCGATGAAAAGTTCATACTCGATTCCCATTTCGAGCTAGAAGGGTCGGCTGAACATCTTTCTGTATGCTCAGTGGTTGCAGTTTGGTGCAGAATATTTTTAGTGTTATTTTTTGGTGTCAATTTGAATTTTATATCTCATCACTCCGTGGTCTTAACATTGACTTGATTTAAGACCTGAATATCTTCGACACTGTAACTTTGTCCGCTTGAATGTAGCCGATTCATCCTTCATTTCGTGATTGAATCTCCTGCATGGCCATTTTCCATCGCATATTTTCGTGAAAAAGGTGTTCATGATTTGGGACCCGTTCACTACTGCAAAATTAAAAAGATCTTCACTTCTTTCGCCTAGTATTTTTTTTTCTTACCAAAATTACTTTCTTTTGTCCTACCTAATCGTCAAATCTCCCATAATGGTGCTCAAATACATTTTGGTATCTTGGAAGGTTAAATGTAAGTCGCTGTTCTTGATTGGCAGTGAAGAGGGAGCATAAACCTGAATGATATTCATTTTGCACTCTTTTGAGAACAGTACTGACACTCGCTGAACGAATTGAGATTCAAATGAAAAAAATCCTAAAGCACTGAGATTTTTGTGAATTAGAAAGTCTATCCTGCTTTATTTTTCGTCTTTTTTTCAGTGTTTGTGTAGAAAATGTTAGCTCTCTACTACCTTAGTTCTTCTCCAGGTCTTCCCGTTTTTCTAATACAGATAATATCCCATTCGATAGTTTTGATTTCATTTTTCAATATCAGTTTGGTACATGGTTGTTATCAGTGCTCTGACGTGGCAATAAAGACGGATTTTGTCACTATATGTAATCGACACCAGATGTATTAAGTGTCAAATTACATGTTAATATAATATAATATAACATATATGTATATATATATATTTATATATATATATATATATATATATATATATATATATATATATATATATATATATGTATATGTATATATATATATATATATATATATATATATATATATATATATATATATATATATACCAATAACATTTGAATAAATGGTTAGGCAAATAAGTGAGTAAGTCAAAAACACCGTAATATACTGCTTTAACCTGACTTTGTTGTACATGCAGAATATTGTGTTGATAGCCTTGAAATTCGAAGGGAGAGGAGGCAAGAACAAACAAACTAAACATTCAAATATTAGTATAGATATGTCAACAATATATTGATTTTATGTGGATCCCTTCCTTACAAATATATTTTTGGTCATTCCTCCATTGTCTCTTTCGGTTTCTTCTTTCCAAGTTTCAAATATAGCATTTTTTGAACGTTTTTCAATCGTTGAAATCATCATTTCCATTTTTCAGATTTTTATTAACAATTTATCCTCGTTTTTATATTTTGAAATAAATTTTATTTCTTGGTTTACTTTCAGCTTCCCTGCTCAGCAAAGAATGAATTTCTTTGTCTTTGATTATCGTATTTCAATAATGTATACAACATATGTTCATGTATGCACGCTTGTGTATGTGCCAAATGAAGTGTCTTATTCACAAGTTCTGAACGACAGTATCAAAAGCAACAATTTGAAATATCCGAAAATGAATCGTGAAAATACTCCATTTCAGAATTACGACACACGACAGCTGAAAAATCAGATGTCCCCCATTTTATTATTGGAACAAATGTATTTTTGAAAGGTATAAAAAACACGAAATAATTTCAGCAGGAGGGACATTTTAATGAATCGAGTTCGAATTTTTAAAAATATATTTCATTTGCTATAATAATATAATTATATTATAATTATAATCATATTTGTCATACTTTTTTTTACATTCTATATTAGTAACATTTTGAATTTACAATATCCTTTGAGAATATAAAAATACGTATTTCCAGGTTTGATAATCTAGTTAGACCTTTGAGCCTTAAAACAAGGGGTCTTGATTTCAGATTCTGACTTAATTTCAGTCGTACGTCTCCTGGTTTTGTGAAATTTAGTCCGTTTGTACTATTTTGTAGGATGCAGTTTTGAGACATATTACGCTTTTCGCTTTCAGTGCGCGAATATCAAATTGAAATTATCCGAAAATGAATTGTGAAAAAACATCATCTCAGAAGTAAATGTTTAAATTGCCACCTGCTCACACTGACTTTGCGTTCCATATTATGTTTGCGTGTATCTTCACTTTCCTCCTGTACCCGTGATCAGTTATATTTCGGGTCAATGGTGTGGAAAAAACATGTTTTCACCTAGTAGTGATTTCAAAAGTGACAGCAAGACAAAGACCTGCAGAGAAGGACTGAGGTGGCTGGTCGTTCCGCTACGTTTTTGCGGAAGCCAGGGAGATCCAGACTGTCGGGGGAACAAGGGATTCGATATTGCCATTAGGATAATGGAAATTGAATATTCTGCAGCGTGGACAGCCAAGCAAAAACTGCGAAAATATCCCACCAATGGTTTCGTATCTAATTTCACCGTCTGAAATGCTGTGGAACTCCCTGTATTTGTTTATTTATCAGAGTACATGAACAGTAAACACTTACTCTCTTTGTGATACATATGTGTGTTAAGGAAGGAATCAGAGAGAGAGAGAGAGAGACTGACAGACAGAGACAGACATACAGAGAGAGACAGAGAGAGAGAGAGACAGACAGACAGAGACAGAGAGAAGGGATGAAAAGTGTGTATTTTTCACACGCTCTCTTTCTCTCTGTCTATCCGTAAGTGTATACATGAACGTATACGCGTACAAGCAACATTGTCCGGTGTACCATTAACGCGCGTAATAGGTTTCATATCACGAACACCACTTGTTGCTTTTGCATAAAAAATTAGAGCGCTCAAATATTTCCCCATTTGAAATAATAGTGATTGCTTCTTTGCTGTACACCATTTCGACTTGCAAAAGGTTTTAATTGGAGTAATCTCTATTTGAATTGAGGGAAAACATCATTATTATATCAAAGGTTGTCTACAACAAACCTATTTCACGATCCTACGATCCTAACTTGTTATTTTTAGTATGTGGTTGCAGTTACTTGAATTATATGTTAGTTTCATTTTGATGTAAGTAACAGCACTCACGTACTGAAGATAACGAGTAATTAAAAAAAAATCCACATGAGGATCATATAATCATGAAACAGCTCTGTCCTGGGTATCCATCAGTATAAGAATTATATTAATTCTAATTGTCAAAAATATCTAGCACTATTTCTACAAAAAACAATACTCTACTGAAAAGTATATATATATATATATATATATATATATATATATATATATATATATATATATATATATATATATATATATATATATGGGGTGCCATCTTAATATAACTTTTTTTCTTATGCCCTAACGGTAACCACTGAAGATCCGAACAAGAGGAAATTACGCATAGCACCATACTATCAAAGAAGTATATGTAAGACGTTGAAGAAGAAAAAAAACACCACCAGAGAAAAATTACATAAATTACATTAACAGAAATTAGGAAATTCGTTACCTTAATGACACAAAAAAATGTTGAAAGGAGTTTCTCAATGTATTTAGTGTTAGAATCTAATGAAGCTTTCTACAATCTCCCCCTCTCTCTGTCTCTATTTCTCTCTCTCTTTTATATATATATATATATATATATATATATATATATATATATGTATATATATATATATATATGGTCTAGAAAGCTTTACAGATTTAAACACTTGACGTCAAAAAACTTTTTCAATAGATATTTTCGTCACTTCAGTCACCCATTTTTCAGTATCTGTCAATGTTTCCATGTAGTCCACGAAAAAGTTTATATACTTTTTTATAATTGGACAATGTATAAATCGTCTTTTGTTGGGATCATCAGTTATTTACAATGTTATTGTTTCAGGAATTTTAAAAACAAAACAGTTATTATCAACATGGCACTCCACCTCCCTGCATTGTATAGTTTTTGCCATAGATGTAGTTTGTCATTGTATATAAGGAATGGAGTGTATTGTTAATTGATATCATTTTATACTACATATTCATTTTTTGAAGCATATATAAACCACTTAAGGACCATAGACACTGTTCAAGCTAGATAATGTGTTCGACATTAAACGATATAGAGAAGTTTGTCTGCAAAAGTCACAAGAGATATTATTGCAATCACTCTCTCTTCATGGAAGATGGGAAAAGCTTTTGCGTTGCAGTGGACTTTTAAATCATGATGATGATGATGATATATATATAAAAAATGAAATCATCCTCATTTCAATCATGACTTCATACAGGAGTGAGTAATTTGAGGATGCAATTTTTTTTATACGTACTGATTAAATTTCAAAAAATCGTACGCAAATTACTCAGACATTGTCTTTAGAAAATTAACACCTCTGAGAATTATCTGATCTTTTTTCTCTTTAAAAAAAAATAATTAATAGAAAATATAATTATCCTAAAAACTAATCATCTTTAGATACGTTGATGAAAGTCGTTAGTTTTACGCAAAAGCGCGTGATGATAGCAGATATCCATTGTACGTTACTATCTCTAATGGTGAGAACAGAATGGAGAGTAAGAAAGAAACAGGAAGGCGTCTTTAGGAGAAACCAGTTTATTCATTATTAGCCTTCTCCTCCTCCACACAGCCAGATCTTGAACAGGAAATGCAATACACTATCCATAACATCAGACAACACGATTTTTATTCCTGGGTAGTAAGCGTTATTTTCTGATTGCTTGCATGTTAAAAGGTATAGAAAATGATTACGATTCCTTCAAAATTGGCTTTTGTGGCCACAGCAATGTTCTCATTTTTTACTTACTTTATATGAGAGGAAATGTGCAATTTTACCAGTTGTCCAATTAAAAATAAGCAGTTTCCAAATGATCACTCTCCTTGTCGTAGAAATAAAACTTAAAGAGAAAATTTAGCACTTCTATTTTTTTTTGACATAATCAATTGGGAAATTACGCTTATAACACAGAAACATGTAGTTATGTGTAAATAAGTTAAATGCTGTGGATATCAAAAGGTCTGTTCGCTTGATTTTTTTTTCTTTTCTTGCCCACTACTACACATAACTGTATCTTGATTTCTGAGAAATACATTAGTTCTTTCAGACGTGTCCTGCCTCTGTATTCATAATCACACTTTTTCGACCGCTCAGCTCTTCAGCTCTCCATATGTTGTTTTTATTATACATTGATTATTTCTAGCTTGTTTAATGGTCTTAGTTATCTTTATGATTTTTCGGTCGCTATGCCTTCTAGTCATATATAGGTTTGAAATTCCCAGACAGAGTGTCATTTAAATCATTCGAGTACCTTGATACTTCTGAAACAATTTTTTCTTTTTTCGTTGGAGTTATTATTGCGTTTTGGCTACTGCATCAAAATGATAATGAGTTTACTGGAAGGAAATGATAATGGTATACTAATTTTCCAATTCACTTGTGCAAAAGAGAGATCCATCTCATTTCCTAGAATTCCAAGTAGACGATCGCAGCAAGCTAAGTACGATTAGCAGAACCATAATGTGGAACTCTGAAAACAATTTTGACTTTCTACATCGGGGTCGCCGCCAACCACCAGGCTGCAGGCCGGTACCGGACAGCAGAGAACCGGGAAGCTAAGGCTACAATGAAATACGCAAATTATCAATAACCTTTTATCTTACTTTTAACAAATAAAAACAAAAATAAAAACACTTCCATTTACTTGGATATTAGTATTAAATCCGTAAGATGAACTCCATATTCAATGGAACATTGTCAATATTCAAGTGGTCTGCGAGTGCAAAAAAGGGTTGATAACTCTTTTTTTACAATAATACATAAGAAGGTACATCCATGTGTATCATTGCCTCACAATGACTTAAAGGATTCAATTCACAAAAAAAAAAGTCATTCATCGATATAATCTCCTTCCTTTTCAATACTCTTAACCCACGATTTCTTCACTAATCACTCTGATTGAAGATCATGTAGTGCAATGTACGAATCAAAATTGAACTAAAAACGACGCATCAGGATATGTTCTTAATAATACACATCCGTGTGCATATATATATATATATATATATATATATATATATATATATATATATATATATATATATATATATATATATATATATGTGTGTGTATACATGAAATAAAAAGAGTGAACTTTCCTGTTTCCTTGCTCGGGAAAATGTACCTTTCCACTGTAAAGTAACAATTTTACTGATGTTAAGATCTCTTACCCAGCCTTTTAAAACAATAGGTGTAGAGTAATTCATTCTCTAAAAACATTCCTTCATATATATATATATATATATATATATGTATTTTCAACAATTAGTAGGCCATCTTCCCAGTATAATCCTATATTTTTTGATCCAATTTACGGGTAAGGTTGCATAGAATATACAGACCGATTAAATCCGAATCGAGGCTGCCCATAGAGACATCGAAATTGTAGATGTCGGCTTTTTTTTTTGTCCATTGTCCTTGGTTGTGGGAAAGAACCTTGCGCCTGCAGTGTTTATTCTTCCAATGTCTCTCTCCATTGTTGGTATGGTGTAAGTTTTTGCGAATTCCATGGCTTCCTCGAATATTCCTTTGGAGGGGTAAAAGTCCATGTTGTCTAATTGTATAAATGTGCATGTATGTTTCTTTTTAATGTCACTAAACCAGGTGATGGTATCATTGGAGTGAATTCATTGGTTGAATTGTAGTTGGAGTAGTTATGAAAGGCGATTGGTCAACTCAATGGTAAGAGCAACTCTATGTTGGAGCAACTACCCTGTCGGTCGTAAGTTAAGTTCTTGCAGCAGCCCTGTTTTCTTTCATTTTTCATATTCATTCACGTAGTTTAGACCATTCACAGTGTAAGAGTGGGAGATCATTTCAAATAAGAATTTCAATTTGATACAACACAATTCATAATTGAATATGTATATATAAACAATCATATATATATATATATATATATATGTATATATATATATATATATATATATATATATATATATATATATATATATATACATACAAACCACCACTAACACCAGAATGAACATCAAGAGCAACAATGTCAGCAATAAGAAAATGTTGCACCGTGTTGAATTTCTAATTTTCTCCTCCGCAGATAATTATTTAAAGAAAAAGAAATGGAACAGAATTTCTGTATTTTTTGTTGCTGTTTTTTTTATTAGATTTTTCCTTTTGTTAGCTTTATTCATTTATTATGGTTGTACTTCTTCCAGTTTTTTTTATCTCTGATTTCATTCGTTTTGTTACCGATGTCATTTGTGCCTTCATAACACGTGACTAATGGTGAACAATGAATTTTTTGGGAGACGAAAATCAAATCAGTCGTCCGACCCTCTGACAAGGAAAAGGCAATAATTATTTTGCAGCAGAGGACAGCTTCGATACTAATTAGTACCAACTTTGTTGAAATTGTCTCGCTTAGTCGCGAAATTAGCTTAAATCTCATCGTGTCCCCACTCCCTTGTGTTCAATTTAACTCACTTCGAATACAACAGGTTTGTAGTTAACTTTCAGCAAGTAGTTCTTTTTGGTTATCATTTACGTTACTTCTGAATATCTCATTCTGTTCCCAATATATATATATATATGTAGAGAGAGAGAGAGAGAGAGAGAGGGGGGGACAGAGAGAGTGTGTGAGAGAAAGAGAAATAGGGAGATGTGTGTGTGTTTGTATGTGTGTGTGTATTTGTATGTGTGTGTTTGTATGTGTGTGTGTGTGCGTGTGTAAAAAAATTCGATGATACCTGCTGGAGAAGTTAATGCAACTGAAGGGAGCTCTGGCTTTATTGCGCTGTTTCTTCACTCCCTTTTTTTTAATACCTGACTGACAGATCTACAGATAGATCAATACGTAGACACAGGCTGATAAATAAATAGATGGACAGGCTGATAGACTGATAGTTGGAAAGTAAGAGAGGCATGTATGCACATATGTCTACCACTGAAAATTCTGTGTACAAGCAAATTTGCTTTAATATCTGCTGCCAAACGAAGATATCTTTGTCACAACAATGCTTTGCACGAAAATAAATACATTCCTACGTCGACATTACTTCTTTTGATTTCAGATAGAATTGCATTTTCGAAAATAAAATAAATGTAAAAATAAAAATAAAACGGGAAATGCAAACGGTAAAACTTTCTTCCCATACCAATTCTTTGTCAGTAAAATGCTCATTTTTCATGAAAGGGAGGTAATTCATCTTTCTTTTGACTTCTATTGCCAATTCAAAAGAAAATAGCCTTTATTTCCATTCCAGTGTTTTGATTGTGAAGAGGAAAATTACTTCTCTGACAAAAAAAGTATGTTCAAATCGAATGTAATCATGTTCCTTGAGATATCGCTTCTTATGTTTTCTCTATACTACTTCTGTTTTCATCTTCTCTCTTTACGTCGCCTAATATTTTTGTCAGACGATATGATTGATTGAAATTTGGTGCTTAGAAAAAGAGTCCTTGTCAGGCTACATTTGTCTGGTTGAGCGTAAATTGTCGGCTCACTCAAAGAAAGTCCTTGAACGACATTTATTTTGTTAGTCTGCTAAGCGTCCCTCTTTTTATGCTCCATTGAATAATTTGTGTCATTTAGTGGATCTCTAAGTAAATCAGGTATTTTGCAGCTAGATCTAACTGATTTTTTTTTCAATAAAAAAATATTACATCGATCTGGTAAGTTTGATAAAATTATCAGTTCAATTTTTATTAATATTTTTTCTTGGGCGTCTTCTTGGACGTTATATGTATATATATGTGTGTGTGTGTGTGTGTGTGTGTCTATCACGTCTGAAATGGATAAAATTTAGCCGATTTCAGCAAGTTGAGAAACAGTTTCAGCTTTTAATAATAAACCACACTTGGCAACACTGATTTCTTCCTTCAATTGGTCTACACACCCACTTTAACGGCAACTTAAAGGCCGGAAACCCCCTCCCATGAAAATCGTTTCTCATGCAGCTAAATGGCAGAGTTCTTATTTTGCGAATTTAGGGAAGTACATATATCATTCTAAAAAAAAGGAAATGTTGAGGGTACGAGAGGTACAGCGTATACTTACTCCTTGATTTCAACTTTTAAAAAAATATATGAAATATCTACTCAGGGTGATATTGCCGTATTCCTACTTCCTCAGACCCATTACCATCACTGATTACCCTGTGTCCTTTGATCATTCCGTCTTTCCTCCCTTCTTCCAGTCCGTCTATTCACGTCACAACTCAAAATGTTCTCATTGAATTTCAAGGTTTAGGCAGCGGATAAGGGAAAAGTAGTCAAATTTTGGGACGGATCCAGGAATATTTTCCTGATTGAGAGATATTTCTCCATTTTCTATACGTTGTACTCACACTGCATATTCGTGTTTTTTCTCTTCACAGATGTTCATCTCTTCTTTTTGTTCGTCTTCTTTCATTCCGTCTATTCATTCTTTTCTCCTTCTCTTTTTCTCTCTATTTTTTCCTTCGTTGCCACCATCTTCTCTTGCATATTATCCCTTTATTTTTCTCTTCCTCCTGTACCTGTACCCTTTTCCTTCATTTTCGCTTCGTTCTTCTTTCTTGCCGTTCTCTTTCTTCCTTTTTTATTACATTTATTTTCCTTCCATAAGTTGACTTCCCTTTCAAATACTCTTCCTAATTCCCTCTCATTACCCTACTTTCATTACGGTCAACCTTTTTTCTTTCATTCAAAAAAGGCATTTATGTCTGAACTTTCTTCAAATGACCAATTTTCTTCTTCAAATAACAACAAACCAGACGGAAACGGAATCAGAGGAAATTTTCTACTTTTCAAATTTTTTTTTATCCCATCAAGAGGAAAGAATGAAACTCTCTGTAGCTCGATTCCAATTTAGAGATTATAGATCTAATAGTCTGATTTTTTTTGCTTCTTCACTTTTGAAGCAATAGGACTGGGTTTCTTGTCAAGTGGACCATGGCCCCTTCGCAAGTATAGTGTTCAGAGCACATTTATTGTTACTTTTTTGCTTCCTTTCAATTGGCAATTTTCACCGAATTTTGAGTAGAAAACGACATGTTTGTAGCAATTATTACAATGTGTGATAAATTTTGCATTCTTTCTTTTTATCAATTACTTTGGAATTGAAAAATATTGTGCTTTTTATTACATTTCTTTGGTTTGAAGTATATTCTAACCATGATCCCTCCTTGGCCATAATTTGTCTCAACCAAAACCGGATGGGACCTAAAGGGTTAACGGCATGGAGAATAGACTGAGTTCAAAAGGGTTTAAATTCTCTATGAACTAAGGCCCTTTGGAAATGCGTGAATCCATCGGTTTGAAAAATAATGAAAGGTGCAGTGATTGACGCCACTTCGGGTGCCTGTCACCTTTGAGTATATTTTTCATATCACGTCCAGTTAGAGGCGGGAAACTCTAAATGGAGTTCAGAAGCCCGTTACGAAGTCCCGGTTTCTGTTTCATGGGTTTCACCAACAATCCTTGAATATCCCAAGTCTGGTCGAGACCAGGACTTTATTCCTCAAAGTATTCTTTATAACCAACCCATTTGCAGGATGCAATTCTATCCTTATTCAGCTTAGAGTGTAGTCAATTAAGTGCTGATTGCACAAGGCTATTTCTCATTATGAAGAGTTTTTCACAATCTTAGGTTATACCGGAAATCGAACCCCGGACCAGGCATATTAACCATTACACTATCTGATTGGACGAAGTAAGAAGTCATGTGATATTTGTCACCGAGACCAGGACCACTGGAGTCGTAGCTAGTGTAAGAGCATTAATCACTAACTAAAGCAATGACTGACTCTGCTTGAACGATACTTTTCAGTACCAAACAACACAGTCAATCCCTTACATAAAAGAAAGAGTTACCTTTCCTACTATTGAGCCTATAATCATTTCAAAGTCATCTATTCGGATATGCATTGAAATCGATTAAGAATATGCTTTCAAGTAGCAGGTCTTGTGCTGGACAGAAATGGCTGATCAGAAAGAATAGCCTTGCAATCTACTATTATAATGAACATGTGATTTTTTTTCTAAATGAACTCTCCCACTAAAAACAATTTTGCAGGTAAAAATAGCTGCTACCCACTATTTCAAAACAATGGAATCTTCCACTGAAACGGATTCAGTAGTTTCTTTCAAGCACAAAACTCCACAGAAACCTAAAAAGAAACTTGAAAAAAGTCTCGATAATTAGAGGAAAGCTTAAAATTGTTGACAAGACGGAAGAATAAGGAAGCAGAAACGCATTCCCGTACATAACATTGGGCCCTCTGCTTTGTAAGATTTAAAAAGGTCCAAACCAAAACTTTTAGAATAAATTGCCATCGGTGATCCTCTGTGAAAAGGTAATAAAGAGTATTTTTTGTCAGTACTTTTGATTTCTCATTATTAATACACTTCGAGTACGATCTATCCTTTAGAATGACAAATCCATTATAACTCAAATTCCCCAGGGTGCAGTGATAACAGGGGTTGCACATATGTGATGGGTTTTATTTGATATCTGATAAAATATACGGACTTGTTCGGTATTTTTTTCATATACTTACTAAAATATGGCACAATGCTAATGCACCTGTTTATTTGTGTTTTTTTTCCAGGTGCATGGTAATACTGATTTTTTTCATCATCCTCAGAAGTTTATATTATATGGCTTGAATCGATAGCTATTCTATATTTCGCCACTCACACATTTTTGTTTTGTATCAAACAAGGAATTTCACTTGCTTTCAATTTTAATGCTACCATCTGCTAAATAAAATCTGTTGGAGATTAAATTATATACTCCACATTGTTATAAAAATGCACTCTCAAATCTAGTTTTTGCGCACGCGAGCGTGTGTGTTCTAACACACTCACTAGCACATATCTATAAATGCAGGCAAGTCCATAGTCGGACAGATAGCAGCAGTATTGTCGTTGTGAATTTTCAGTGTATAATGTTTGATCTATTCGATTTATTTCCATAACTGAATTGAATGCATGGACTACGGAGGAAATGATACTGAGAACGAAAAATGTTTGTGTAAGCAAAATATGTTTTTTCATCTTGTATATATACAACAAATATTATGTTTGTGAACTAAATGATTTCAATCATACTCATAGAAAAAATATCATCTCCATAAAATATAACTCGTATATATATATATATATATATATATATATATATATATATATATATATATATATATATATATATATATATATATATATATATATACATACGAGTGTGTGTGTGACAATGTATTGTACATGGATATTTTTTCATACAAATAAATCTTTAACAAATAGGGCTTACATAAATTACCCCCCCCCCAGAAAAAATGGACGATGAGGGATCAATGAGTATGTCTCATCTTTAGTGTCACTCCTATTGACTGTTCACCATTGTGTCAGTTTTAATCTGATAGCATGTATATATATATATATATATATATATATATATATATATACGTATATATATATAGAGAGAGAGAGAGAAAGAGAGAGAGTGAGAGAAAGAGAGAGAGAGAGAGACAGGAGAGACACAGACACAGACACAGACACAGAGAGAGACAGAGAGACGGAATATCAATAAATATATATAGGCATATGTATACATATATATACGCACATAAATATGTATATTCATATACATATATATATATATATATATATATATATATATATAAATAAATATATACATGCATGTATATGAAAATATATATGAATAAATTATATATATATATATATATATATATATGTATATTGATATATGTAGGCATATGAGTATACGTGTATATGAATGTATAAATATATATGTAAATACGTAGATATGTGAATATACAATATATATATATAAATGAATGTACATACATATCGACATCATTAGATTAAACGTTTCATGTAGAGCAGAACGTAATTATTATTTGGGAACATATTTCATTTTGCATTGGAATTAACAGAGCAGGAAATCGAACGGCTAACTACTTGAATGAATAAAAAAATAAGCATCGTGCGGGACTCGAACTTGCTTCCACTGATAAGCAGTCTGATAAGTGACTTTGCAGAAACAGATTTCATAATCCGTTAATCATGGTATTCATTTATGCGATCAGCTATTATGTGGTCGATTTGCTACTTGGCTCATTCCAGGGCTGAACGAAATATGTTTCTTAAAGCATTGTCTAAATAATCATTACATTTTGTCTAACCTAATGATATGTAAATACTGTCGACAATGGGAACACACACACACACACACACATATATATATATGTATATGTATATGTATATATGTATATATATATATATATATATATATATATATATATATATATATGTATATAAATATATATATATATATATATATATATATGTATATATACACACACACATATATACATTGTACAGTGGTTCGAACAGTGTTGTGTTAAGCAACTTATTAATTGATCACCCCTTTTAATAAGAAAAAAAATAAGAAAAAATAATTGCAATCTCTAACCATCCATTTCAAAACATTACATTCCAGTTCAGAGTAAAAGTTATCAATCGACATAAGTACAGAATCTACTCAATTTTTCAATTAGACACAAGTCCATTTATATTTAATTTTGTTTCATATTTAGTTCTCAGCTGCTGGCTGGTTGTTGACGATCTTCCCTGGCAAGAAGTATTCGAAATGCTTCAAAAGTGGTGAACAGTCGGAAAGAGGTGCTTTGTGTAAGCTGGATGAGGCAGAATCTCGTAGTTTAGTTCGTTCAATTTCTGCTGGGCCTTTTGTTCCACATTCGTTGTCATCCGTGTGGCTCATCGAAGTTGTTTTGCTTTTCCAGTCAGGTGCAAAGTCAAACAACTGCTGGTTGGTCTAACTTTGGGTTTTCGAATCAATTTGCGTTGGTCTGCCTCAGTGATGACCCCCTTCCATTGGATTTCATCAATCATAGATTCTCTAGTCCCAGTCTCGAATACCTTAGAAGCATTGTTGAGTTGTGCGTTCGTTAGGGATCTCCTGGCCAAATAATTGAACTCATTTAACAAAATTGATCGAATTTGCTTTTTTTCAATCTTTGATTCGACAGCTTCGAATAAGCCGGAATAAATAGTGAAAAAAAGTTAACTCTAAATGAATAGAAACGAAATTCATTCTTTGGAATTGTACATTTCATGAACATTATCAAATAATAGTTTATTCCAGAAATTATCATCAAATTTAAAAAAAACGAAAAACTGTAATATTTTTTCACCAACCTAATAATTGATCACCCCAACTCTGCATGGTACCAGAAGTGACGGTTTCTATTAAGTGATTAACTAAGCTTATCTCCCAATCGAACTGGAATTTTAAAAAAATGAAGTAGATTTACTTCATTTGACATTTTTTTTCTTATGCTGGGCGGATGTGTATGCAGGTGTTAATTTATTTCACTGCAATTTCTGGTTAGAGAAAGGGTGTCTTCTCTCCAACCGAGATATGGTTGCTAGAAGTGGAAAATTAGCAAGATATTCTTAGTTGTGCTGTTGCTCCTTATGGAACTGAAGGTACTTCATGTGTCTTCAAAGAGAAATAATCAAAAAATTCCTTTTTTCAATTATATATATATATATATATATATATATATATATATATATATATATATATATATATATATATGTATGTATGTATGTATATATATACATATGTATGTATGCATATATATATATATATATGTATGTATATATATATATGTATGTATATATATATATGTATATATATATATGTATATATATATATATATATGTATATATATATATATGTATATATATATGTATATATATATATATATGTATATATATATATACATATACTTATATATATATATATATATATATATATATATATATATATATATATATATAACCTTGTGAAACAAAAATTAATATTTTTGTCAGGTGTATCTGAATAGAATCTATATGAAAAACTTTACAGACAGAAAAATATTGAAAATAATAGTTTTCAAAAACTAGAAAAAACCTTTTACTGAGAACGGAGACAGGAAGAAAGGTGGAAAAACATCGGCATAAAAAGGCAAAGTTTCAGAAAAAAAGAAGCAAAAAGAGCTGAGAGTGAAATAACCATAAATATTTTTAAATGCGATAGTATTAAAGAGAAATAAAATGAGAAAAAAATAGAAATTGTTTTGAAGACACTGGGAAAAATGGAAAATAGGTTTTCAGAAATGTTCTACAGATTGGAAGTATATATATATATATATATATATATATATATATATATATATATATATATATATATATATAGATAGATATATATAGATATATATATATATATAAAAGAAAAACAGTCAGATCATAGATTTGTGGGCCTCTCCGTAGAAGTTTCATATATATATATATATAGAAACAAGGGGAAACGAAAGATGGTAGGAGTTTTTCAGTATGTCAGTCTGTCAGTGACGGTTGTGGCTATCATAGATATTGAAGCATCTAAAAAATATACCAGAGGATGATAAACAGATACACCCCCCGCCCCGAAACTGATGTTGAAAGGCCGAAAAAAAGGAAGGGCCGAGAAAAGAAAATAAGGAGCAAGGATAGAAATCCTCTCAAAAACACAGTAACGGGTAAACAAAAGAAAACATAAAAAGATGACGTTTTGAAAAAAACAAACAAAAATGGTTAAGATGTGAGATGGCTGCAATGATGTATTTGGAAATGCATTAATGAACATTTACCCCGTCTGTAAGTAAAATGGTCTCTTAGGGTGTTCGTTGCATTCAAGCCGAAGTCTATTTCATACATTGCGTACGGGGAGAGTAAGTAACAATATTAAAGGGGTGAAACCATCCTTTTAAGGGTAATATTAGACATAGGATGACATTCTATGTTGCATAGATCTACTTCCTTTGCACAGGAACAGTTTTTCTGACAGCTTATGATACGCGAGGGTCTCGTTTTTTCCGCTGAATGGAAACGAGGCTGATTTTCCATCATCCAAATAATGGTCATAGATTGTTAATGATGATTGTTAGAGCAGCCCTTTTCAGGTGGTGGAGAAATGCGTTCTTTGCTGAAGACAGTAACTCTAAAAGGAATGATATGTTGTTCAGGAAGTTTTATGCCCTTGGTTATCCTCAAAGGGGTCAGAAGGCATGGTTCAAGAGCAGCATGAGTCTGGAAATATCAGAATTTTTTGATTTCCGGGAGAGCAATGCTGATGCCATAATCGATGATCTTCTCAACCAGATGTAAGTACACAGAAACGGTACAGTCTTGGTTGAAGAAATTGTGTTCTGGTATAGGCAGGCGTGACCAGACATGCTACTTTTGAACCATTGCTATTTGCCAGTACAATAGAGATAACTATTGGTATCCCTACCACTCAAACTGCAGACAAAAGGCATTGCACGACACTGAAGGTCACAGTATCACGACCATCTCATTGAGAGGCAGGTATGCATTCTTTGCTGTTCTCAGCCACAGATCTGGTAGATCTCCGAACTGCATTACCCTATAGTACATGCGCATAGTGACGATGTCAGTCATTGGCATGAATGAACACTCCCTGTGAACTCCTTCATTCAAGATTCAGTAGAGGGA
Source organism: Thysanoteuthis rhombus (assembly GCA_963457665.1). Classification (NCBI taxonomy): domain Eukaryota; kingdom Metazoa; phylum Mollusca; class Cephalopoda; order Oegopsida; family Thysanoteuthidae; genus Thysanoteuthis; species Thysanoteuthis major. The sequence goes on from OY735210.1 coordinate 40,268,089, forward strand.
GTGGAGTTTTGTCCTTTTATAAGCTTCTTGCTGTGTAGATTCTTGAGCAGGGACATCCATAACAGATTCTTCTGTGAGCACAACACTCTTCGGCTTGTCTTCAAATCCACCACTTAAGTAGAGTTGGGCCATGAATAAGCTCCAGTTATTCATTTTAACATCATATCTCACGGTGGAGATTTGCTTTGTTACCTGCTTCTGCAAAATACTCCTGTAGGAACTACGTACTGCTCACTGACTTTAAACGCTTTGGCAGTTTACTAGGCTTACAGTGGGTTAGGGATTTTCTTACCCCATCTTACGCATGTTGTATAATTTTGGCAACTTCAGAAACTGGTATTAGTTACATTTGCACTGGCGCTAAGAGCACTATTTCACAGTTGGTGTTGCATTGTTTGGGCTCTCACATCCCTGTTTCTTATCTCTCGTGAGACTATCCCCCTCACCCTTTCGTTCTCTCTCTATGTGATGTCTACTCTATCTATATTTCGTGCTGCTATTATTTCTCATATTCGTATTTTTAAGCCATATCTCTATCAATTCACTATTGCATATCCCTATTTTTTCTTCTTTTTTTCTCTTTGTTATATGCCTATTCACTTGCACATGTCCCTATTTTCACTTGTATGAATTCTGTCACCTTTGAATATCAGAGACCATCTTTTACAACCAAAGAAACTATAGAGGAATATACTAAGAAAATTGACCACTATTGTAATGGGGAAGGTATTGTATACAGGACACGAGAGAATCGATATATTACAATTTGATGAATTTCATTGTCAATTAGGGGAAGTTTGAGTCATGGGCTAATGGTGTAAATCGAGGAATTTTTAATTCAGATCTATTTTTCATATTCTAAGACAAATAGTTCGAAAGATGGAAATTCAAAACTCAGATGTAAGAGTGAATCTATGAATTCTTAGTGAAATCAAATAGCCATTTACTCTCACTTTCCTTGATCTGTTCGTCCCAATTTTCAACTTGAAGTTTTGGCTTCTCTCCTTGGGGTGGTGCAAGTAGGATATCTCCATCCAGAACTCTCATGGCATCCGATAAACAACGTGTAAGATGTAAGCCTTGATGAACCCTTGTAGCACTCTTCTCTTCTTTTGCCCCTGGAGACAGGAAAAGAAATCAAATACAAAGACACTACTTACATACTAACCGATGGAATATATTCAAGAAAGGAGGGTGGGAAAGGAAGAAAGGTCAACAAAAAGAAAAAGACAAACATTAAGAAAAGAATAAAAAGGAAGAGAGGAATAAAAAGAAAAGAAGAGATGAAAGGAAAGGGGGAATAGAATGAAATAGAGAGGAAAATATAGAAAGGAAAAAAGAGGGAAGAAAAAGAAAGATAGGAATAGAATGAAAAAAAAAGGGAAAGATAAAAAAGAGAAGCGGGGTAAAAGGAAAAAAGGATAGAGAGAAAAAGAGAGGAAAGAGATAGATAGAGAGAGAGAGAGAGAGAGAGGGAGAGAATTGAAGAAAAGAAGAAAGAAAAAGGATAGAGAAAAGGAGACAAAGAGAAAATCGGAGAAGAAGAGAGAAAAGGATAAAAAAGAAAAGAGAAATAAAGGGATACAGGTAGAGAGAAAAAGAGAGAAAAAGGGAGGAAGGACTATTCTATAAGATCACTAAACGGAGATGATATGCAAGATTATATAAAACACATTCATTTTACTTGCAGATCAAAGTAATTAGATCTTTAGTTCGGCTCCCCAGTCAGTTCATACAACATATATGTCTGGCATGTCACGAATAGTATCACTTCGTTTTAGCTTTGATCATGCAATGCAGTGGCTATGACTGCAGTTTTGAAACCTACGTATTTATGTCCCATATATGTGTCACTTAGATGATCAGCATCCTTGGAAATGTCAGATTACGTCAAAGTTGAAATTGTGTAATCTCGGATTTTGAGAGAAAAAAGTAAAAAGAATGACAGAAATGAAGAACTGAAAATGAATGAGCAGAAGAAAAAATCGAGCGATATATCAAATTAATATACAATGCCTGGAATACATCTGACAAGAACATTAAAAAAGAGATAGAGAAGCACAAATAGAAATGAAATGGCGAGAAAGAAAACCCGAGAAAGAAGAATAAAAGAAGAAAAACAGAAGGAAAAAAGGGGATGGAAATCCAACAACATCTGATTGGTCACTGAATAGAAACCGTCACGTGGCAAATGTATTCTGGAAACATGTCGGTTCGGGGGTAATCAATATAAAATCGATTATCAATTCTCTTGCGTATTGTTGAGCTGTGATCACAAAATCCCGTATATTATTAAAAAAAAAGCGTGAATGCAGCAAGTAAGGGAACAATATAGCATAAAATGGATTCGCAAATTGGAGACCCCATCAAAAACTTATATAGGGAGGAAATTTCCATAAAACGGTGAAGTAATTTCTTCAAATTTCACTCAGGCTGTGAACGTGACACATGCCAGTCAGACAGCAAGTCCGACCAACTCGAAACTAATGAAAATCACTTCGTTGACAGTTTTGCTTGACAATCTCTGAAAATTTAATTGATCGCAGTGTTGAAAACGATGAAAAAAAAAGATAGAGCACAAAATGATGGGAAGAATTAGAAAGTAACAACAATGATCTCCAACCACCTGGTTGCAGACCGGTATCGGGTCGCAAAGCATGCACTACGGGGTCACAATGGAACAGTACCAAAGAATCTCACATTCAAATTGATTTTTTTGCCAACTCAAGGCTTTTCAAAGGTTTGCCAACTGAACTAATTCACCTATCCACGATGATACGTACATGGATTCGCATACAAAATTACAGCCCCTTCCCTATCCACACCGTCTAGACAGAAGAAGAAAAGCCATACCATGATGGCAGAACTCAACTGGCGTATAAAGACAACACAGAAACACAGAGAAAAGACGTCCATTGGAGACAATGCCTGAGTACATTCGATCCTGATGGACTTGAAAGTCAGAGCAACGTATGTATTTTCTGAACCTTTTCGGAAGAAAATGTTTATATTGATTTTACATATTTTTCACATAATACTAGAATATAATGACTGGTATTGTCTAATGAGTTTTGATATATGATTTCTCATGGGATGAAAAAACTTTTCATGGACAGACACACTCTGTTGCCAACAACATAAGTGTCAACAACTTCCTCATTTCTCATATATATATATATATATATATATATATATATATATATATATATATATATATATATATATGCATGTGTGTGTATATATATATATATATATATATATAAACGTATATAATTCATAATCATCGACATCATCATGATCATCAGTTTTTTAGCGTCTGCCGTTGGACATAGACCTTCCCCAGGATTTGCCACACTTCCCTACCATGGGCGTCACGGAGCCAATACTTCCTGAACTCTCTCTCTCTCTCTTTATATATATAGAGAGATATATAGACACACACACACACAGACACACACACACACACACATATATATATATATATTAGGAATATGTCATTTGAAAATGTGTTGCGAGGAATTTTTTTCAAATTTCGAGAATTTCATCCTAGTTCTTATTTTTTTTTTTCAAGTTTATGTTTTTTGTGATTTTTCATAGAGGTAGAATAGAACTGTCTTGATAATTGATTGGATGAAATCAACATTTTTAGACTAATGATTGTCAGCATTTTTCAGAGATAATTAGAAACAGGATGAAAGCAAGGTACTCTTGCCAACATATATATATATATATATATATATATATATATATATAAAATTTATCCCTTTATAATTGTTTGGAAATTTATCTACCGGAACTCTCTCATTCTGTCTTTCTGTGTGTGTGTGTGTGTCTCTCTCTCTCTCTCTCTCTCTCTCTCTCTATATATATATATATATATATATATATATATATATATATATATATACATATATATAATTAATTGTGTCATCCACAGACGGCCGTTTCATGGTATTACAACTCTTCAGTGTAGGTATAGGCTATCCAACATCTTATCCAGTACCATGAGGCACGATCGAATCCTTTACTTCAGACCGAGAAGCTGTCATTTTATCCAACGCAGAACTGGAATTTAAGAGATATATTTACTTACGCACGATTCCCCATACACATTGCTATAATAGCTTATAATGGACGAGTTGCCTTACCTAAAGAGTGCTCAACCCTGAAGACGGGAGTGTTAATTATATATATATGCAATCCGACTGGATGATTACCTCATTCATTATATTATATAAAAACTTATATGAAATGATCTCCAGCCATTACATGGTTAATGCATCACTCACTCCAGACAGGATGAATAGTCGATTGTTTATTCTATTGTGATACATAATGTAAGTACCGGAGATCATTTCAAATGAGTTTATGTATACATAAATCTCCTATTTTGCACAAGATGAGTCCCAAGAACATATAAAATCTCGGCATTATGTTTAATTTGAGAAAAAAATACAGATGGAGCTACTTCATTAACTTTCTTCACCTTGAAATCGAAATCGTTACGGGTAGGAGCAGACAAATTGGAGCTTGAAGCGCATTTTTATGCCTCTATGCCTCTCTCTCGCTCTCTCTCTCTATATATATATAATAGAGAGAGAGAGAGAGAGAGAGAGAGAGATTGATGGATAGATTATTAAATAGATAAATAGAGAGACTGCGAGAGAATGTACATTTGTGATTCGCAGGTATACATACTATGGTAGTCATCTTTTTGACAAAAAGTATGCTATGAATCTATAGTTTAACCCCACTGTTCTCTCACGATCATCAGAGCAAAATTTCAGTCTGTGTTCTGAACAGACCAAAGAGTTTTCTTTTGAAAAGCAGACATTTCATCTTTGTAACGAGATTTTTGCTCTATTTGCACGCCAATAGCCAGATTCGACACCTGCATCTCCAGCGTACATGACGTATTTGCACCACCGGTGCAATCAATTGAGCTATGAAATCGATTCGTATTGCAATGTAAAGATATATATATATATATATATATATATATATGTATATATATATATACACGCACATAGGCATATACACACACAACACACACACATACACACAATCACGAAAAGTTAAGTCCCTTGAAATTTGAGCAAGTACTTGTTTTGAAAAATTTAATGATACTTTTAAAAGAGTAAGACGCTAATTATTTTATGATCCAGGGTGGCCTCTCCTGATAAGATCTTCAAAGGACTGAACATGAAAAAATATCAAAAAATCATAGAAAAATTTATACAAAATGATCTAAAATGTTTACCTAGTGATTCAAATAAGTTTAAAATATATGATGTAAACCAATATCAAATTGCTGCTTATTCTTCCGGCTCCAAAAAGAGATGACACAAGGTGATACTAGTTAATCCAAACTGTTCACAGTCTGTCTTTAGATGATCCTTTGAAACCTGGACTGGGAGAAAAGAGAAATCAAAAGAAAAAAAAAAGACGGTGAATATCTAAGCAACATCGCCTTTTTTGCAGAAAACGTACACGACCTCCAACTAATGCTAGATGAACGAAATGAAGAAAGCGAGAGAGTTGGCCTACACAGAGAATCACTTGAGGATTACAATCCTTTTGCAGAGCAAACTTTCAGTAACAAGAAGATCTCATTAATCTTAAAAATTAATCCTCGTGGAGTATACAACCAATGCTTTCTATCGATAGTCACAGAGTTGAAATATCGAACCTGATCAAGAGAAAGACATTCACAAAATCGATCAAGCTCAACTTCATATGGAGAAATTATAAGGCAATACAGTATATTAGGGGGAAACAGGAGTCTTACACATTATAGAATTCACTAAAAAAATCGAATGGAACTGGACTGGTCATTTTGCAAGAATGGCAGACAACCGACAGACATCACGACTCATAACATGGATCTCGAGAGAGATGATGGAGAGGTGTGGCAAACTCTAGGGAAGGCTTTTGTCCAAAGACAGATGATGCTAGTGATGACCTTTATTGGTTCCAAATGCATCATTTATTACTAATTGATTATTTATATTATTATAAACAATCTAATCCATTCAAAGCATCAACAACACACTTCCTAACTTCTACTTTTCGCTCACCCACTCACGATATTTGAACAGTTTTAATTTTGATATCCAGAACGCTATGATAAGTCATTCAATACCATAATCATGCTTTTCTGATAACAGAACCAACCATTCTTGGTTATCACAGTTCTCGCAAACGCATATCTTTGTTCTCATAATTCCATTCTTATGACGTTTGCACCTCTTTTTAATTTGTTGCTGGGTTGGAAGATATTCGTGAGCTTTTATTATAATTACTCCCGTCTGTCTACATGATATCTCGGATATTTTCTTGGCTTATATATATATATATATATATATATATATATATATATATATATATATATATATTTACATGTTGTGAAAAGATGAAGAAAATTATCATTTTGGGTGGATCAAAGCATTTGTTTTCGATTGGTATACATCTTAGCAGGTTTCCAGTTAGATTTTCTGGAAGGAAAAGAAACTTTGTAAATGAAGAGATGATTTTTGGACGGACCGAGGATTTTACATTTGCTTTAGAGATATTTTTGCAATTTTTTGTCCATACATTTTGTACTCGCTCCTGTCTGTCCACTCAATATCCCTAAGAGTTTCCTCTGCATTGTAATCAAATTTCCATGGCTAAATAATTTGTGTATGTTTTTGTGTGCGTGTGTGTGAGAGTGTTGATCCAGCCATCATTTTTTGATTGAGAGATATCTTCTGTTTTTTTTCTCCCTACATTTCTGTATTCAATCCTGCCTGTACCCGTGTCTCAAAAAGATCTCTTTGAATGTCAATGAATTTCTGTGAGAAAGTGGGCCAAAATGTAAGGTAAAAGTAAACAGATTTTGGAGGTGCATCCGGGAATTTGTTTTTAATTGGGAGAAATTTTTGTTTTTCAATATTTCTGTATTCACGATATCTCAAAAAGTTCTGAATGAATTTCAATGAATCTCATCGGGATGATGGGTCACAAGGTGGAATAGAAGGGATCAAATATGTTTCGGCGGATCATGCACTTCGTTCTTGATGGAAATCTGTTCTCCTCTTTTCCCTTTTGGTTTCAGCATGTTCTCCATGAACTTCAATGATATTTTGTAGATGGATTTGCCACATTGGGAAGACAGGGTGCTTAAATTTTGGATCCAGGAATTTATTTTTGATGAAGAGATTTTTGCAGGTTCATGTCTTGCATTTCTCCACATGCTTCTATCTATCCATGCCATACATCCGAGAGTTTAGATTGAACTTCAATGAAGTTATGTGAATGTGTGGACGTCATAGTTAAAAAAGTGAATTATTTATTTTTTGTTGAGGGTTATTTTTTAAACTTGTCTTTTTTTTTCAATATACATATCCGTACTCACTGATATCAGTTCACATAGTATCCCCGAAGGTTCTAAACGAATTTTGATGAGATTTTATGGAGGAGTGTGTGTGGGGAAAGGGTAAGGGATGGATCCAAGAATCAGTGTATATAGCATGTACGAGTATGAGAACAATCATAACTTTTGAAATATGTCTGTGATCAGGCCTTAGTATGCCATTCTGAAAATTATGCACACCTTATATGAAAAAAACCGCTGAATGACCTTTTGTTGCAGGTTTTGGTGATTATGGTGTTTTTTCATATATGAAGCCAACTAATTTGCCAGTCAACTTAAAAATTATACTTTTCCAGACGTCAGTGTGGTACATTTTTGAAATGTTATCAAGCACACTTGATACCACAAAATTCATCGAAAAACAAAATTTATCTGGATAAATGATGAATGTGCAATGAAAATTATAAAAGTTTTGCAAACATATTAACCACCATCATGAAAATTATACCTTTCTAGGGGTCAGACTGTGATAAACTTCTATACGTTATTGAGCACACTTAATAATACAAAAATCACCGATATACCCTTCTAAGGGTAGGGTGATTCTTTTATGAACGAATGGGTGAAGTTCATGAATAAATACATGATAAATAAATAGATAAATAAATGAATGGATAAAAGTATGATAAATTCAATTGAACTCAACCAGTTCTTGCAGTAGTATTGAGATTTTGGGGATTTCTTTTAGCAGTTGAAAAAATTGGAATATTTCATTTTGCTTTGCTAAATAGTTCATGTCCCGGCTGGAGGCGGCAGGAATTTACTACGCAGACGTGTCTGTCTTTGAATCTAATCTAACGTCTATTTTTATGGCCGGTCTAGCCCCGGTCATGCCATGGGAGAATCTAATATGTTACATTGTGGTATTTTTGTCTAAATCTCACGCCTCTACAGATCTGGTCTGAAAACTACAGATCGAGCTGTGTAAAAAGTGATGACGTATTTTATTTCTAGATTACTTTTATTAAGGATCCATGAAAATAATTTTGTGCTTCTAATACGAAGTACCTGAGAGGCTTACAGATCAGCCAACATCAATACATACATACATATATATATATATATATATATATATATATATATATATATATATATATATATATATACATATATATATATTAGTCTGCAGCCTAATGATGAAAATGATTTTTGAACATATATTGATTTTTCAGTAGGATCTACTTCAATGTTATTGATCATATTGATCAATCATCGTACATATTTTAATCATATATATATATATTTATATATACATATGATCAAATGTTCCGTCACTGACTTGTCACGATAAATGATGGTGAAGAGCATGGGTAATCAGATCATATGGCAAACTACTCTTCTTAAATCGTAAACTGCACTTTAAAAAGATATGGATCTTATCTTTTTCTCCTCAACCATGGATAGATACCATAGTAGACTGAACTGTTTTGCTTTGGTTGGAGACCAGTCTACAGAATGACAATTTTCAATTGGTTATTCGGGAAGTCCAATCCCTTCTCTTGAGTTTGCACGCTGGAAGAGAAATCCAAATATTTGTTAGATTAGCAGAAAGGCGACAATAAGCACGGGGTGTCATGAAGACAAAGCACAGAGAGTGAGGCTGAGAACTTGGCCAACTCTTCCTAATTTTTAATCCAAATCAAGCGCAAGTCAAGCATTCAGATCAGAACTGGTGACAACAAAGGGTGAACATACTGCTCAAAGGAATTTGACATCGCTCTGGAATCGGATGTTGTGCTGTCAACTGCTTCCACCTCTTATGAGTATTGACCTTTATGGGATAGCTTTATACGTGTTTAAGTTGTTAAGCTGAGTTTTTTGTTCATTCTGGAATTGACACAGACTTTATGTCTACCTTGTGTGAAAATTCGAGATTGCATTACAATTTGGGCTCATAGAAAAAATAAATATAAATAGAATAAATAAAATGATATTTTATATATATATATGTATATATATATATATATATATATATATATATATATATATATATATAGAGAGAGAGAGAGAGAGAGAGAGAGAGAGAAAATGGGGAGCGGGAAAGGAAGAATGATATATATACCATTGCTGCTACTGATCAGTTTCACACCATTGTGATCATCAGGTAACCGGGTTCCGAATGGGGAAAGATGATAAAAGGGTAGTGTTATCAGGTTATCGATATATATATATATATATATATATATATATATATATATATATATATATATATATATATATATTGCAATAAAAAATAGGGTGAGATAAATGATAATAATATTGCAAGAATATTTTGTGTTGAAATTTTCTGAAATGAATTATATATGCTTATTTTGAAACATCAAAGTTAACTTTGTTTACTCACCGTAGACAGAGCATTTAAAAAATATAGGAAAAAATGCCGAATTTGCTCAAAAGTTTATACCAATGAAATGCCAAAATATATAATTCCACCCTCAGGTAATGAATTCTTATTCATCTGTGCGTGTTTCCTGGCACGTGTGCACTGATTTCTCACAAGTACGAAAATTGCCGTGTGATATGGAATCATATAACTAGAGAGAAATCATTTCATACAGAACATTCGACGTAGTATCATCCCTTATGATTGAATTAATTTAAATAGTGAATTATCATCACAAAGATCGAAAAATACACAATGAAAATTTTTGATCAAAGCTCAGTCATCAACTCCATGTTAGGCTACAGACACATTAATTCATGCACTTATGTATATATATATATGCATGCATATGCATAAATATATATGTGTGTGTGTGTACATGTACATAGATGTGTTTGTTTACATCGGCGTGTGTGCAGGTAGATGTGTGTGTGTGCTTGTGCCTATGCATGCATATATATATACATACATATATATATATATACATATATATATATATATATATATATATATATATATATATATATATATATATATAATCATCAGGTAACATATATATATATATATATATATATATATATATATATATATATATATATATATATATATATCTTTGCATATTTGTTTATGGAACACGTGTATACATAAATGTGCTTGTATATGGCGGATCAGATGATAGAGACGAGAAAAACAACTCCTTTTTTTCCAAAACAAACTCCACAAAAAAAAAAAAAATCCGTCTATTTTTGTTGAAATTTCAAAGTGTACGTTTCGATTGGGTGAAATACTTCCCGAGGCGCCCCTAATGAACCACGACCGACTGCATCAGTTCGTTCGATGTGTGTTCAGCGTGGTTTGTTGTGAAAAGCTGTTTGTTCACACGGAAATCGGCCCAACGGGTTTACCAACGAAAATTCCGTGGGAATTCTTTTATAACGAGCCCGGTGCATCAAATCGTGATTCGCCAAAAACATTTATTATTACTTTGTTTGTCTTCAGATCACTATTTACATGAGTAAAGCTGTTTTCCTAACAAACACCAATCGACATTTAAGTATATACTATTTATATACACTGTTCATGTCTATTTATCAGCTTACACTCTTTTGAGCAAATAATCTGTTCCTTCATACCGTAAATGTGAAAAGTATCGGATATATCGCAAAAAGCCCATTTTGACATCTTTAAGCGGACGGCAATTCCGTTTAAGGGGACAAGGGGTGGTTTGTCCCAAAATAGAGATTGTTCTTTCCAAATTGGAAGATGATGGATGCATCCTTTAGATTCCTAGCTCGTGTGACTATATTAACATACTTATGCAGCTTCATAATTGAGAGTATTCGGATAAAAGATTCAATAAAAAAAAAAACATATGGAAACAAGATTGAGCATTGAAAAGTCGTGTAGAGGAATCAGAAATCTTTGGTCCAAATTCTTATTAATATGAAGATGTATAAAAATGTTAGAAAAGCTTCTTGAAAAGTATCAGACACTTTTGGCGCTCACTGTTCAAAGGGTGCATAATATGCCAAAATACCCTGCCAAACCTTTGTAAATATTATACGTCAAAATCTAAGGATGTCCACGGGCCTGACGGTTATGAGGACGAAAAGTGGAATTGGTAAACCAGGTTCAAACTCTGGCTAAGACAGTATGTGTTCAACTTACTCTGATGCTCTTGAGAAATGCATAAATCCATTTTTTTTCCATCGAGTTGATAATATCAGGGCAAACTTAGCTCTTCAATATTGGTTAGAAACCAGTTTAGGAGAATGTCTACAAATTCAACCCTCACACACATGCACACAAACGTAGGCGACACGTGTATATAGGTGTGTATATAAGGTGAAATTATTTGTAACCGTCAACTCGATAAAAAAACAAGATAACCATTATCATCATAATCATCTTTATCATCATTATTGTTTTATTTTCCGTAGTTGGACATAGACCTTCCCTAGGATTCTCCGCTCCCGTCTATCATGAGTGTTTCGGAGCTAATTCTTTCTGAACTAGTCCGTTTAGCCATCATATGTTCTGCTCTCCACTATTTCATATG
>OY735210.1:40282444-40409944 GCA_963457665.1 Thysanoteuthis rhombus
CTGACTCATCTACTGAGTCTTACGGAATCTTCTCATATCAAGGTGTTATCTTCTTGAAGCGCTCTCAATATTGACTGAAGACTATAATTTGGAAACACTCATTCTGTTAGTATCGCTTGTGAGATCATCACTCTAGTTTGACAGCTGCTTAAATATTTCGAAAGAAAGCAGATAGAAATGGAAGACGAAGTACAGTCACACAGATAAAAAGAGACAGGCACACTCACTAACAAACACGCACACACACACACCCATACGCACACACACACACACACACACATATATATATATATATATATATATATATATATATATATATATATGTATATGTTGAGATAGAGAAATAAAAGGAGAAACAAGTCGATAAATATGCATTTATACGTACAAAGGACAGATAGGTAGATGTTCTCAAACTGATATAGCTGGAAATCAACAAAGAGGAAGATAGATAAGGCGGAGATTGATAGATAGCCAGATAGATAGATGGATACGAACAGTCTTTTAGCGGGATGTTACGTGCGTATGGGGGTGATCTATAATAAAATGAAAAAAAAAACGATGATAAATTAATACGTTACTTCGCTGGCCTTTTGTTGGGTGGTGATCACTAAAAAAAGCTGAACGTTCAAAAGAAAAAAAGTGTGAACACTGCCGGCCACAAACTAAGGGAGCAATTTAGCATAAATGTACACCGTAAATTGAAATCACAACGGATTGAAAAATACTTAGGGGATTTAAAAAATCATTTTCAATGTATCATAAGGGGTAAACTTTTCAGTCCTCTGGCTCAATGCAGTATGTCCGTACAATTCATTCATAAAAATCCAAAAGATAAACCACACAGACTCTTTTGAAAACTGAAGAAACCCATGTTGATGCTCACAGTTTTTGTTGCTTATTTCTAATACTGATACAGGCAGGTGCTATTATAGACATTGATTCCTTTTTGGGAGATGAAAAAGATTGATACGGTAAACTCCCTTTGCAACGGCACTTAGAAAATGAATGATTAAATTTTCGTCATGTATGGCTATTACAATTACCTTTTGGTTCATTACAGACCTCTAACCAGCACATAAAATATATAACTGCGAAATCGTAATAAGAAGCCATTTTATCTGTAACTGTTTTTTTTTTCGTTATAAAGGCACATAAAACCTACCCGTTATAATGGCTCTCTTAAATACCTTAATGTGCTGTAATAATATAAGTCTACAGTATACCGATACTACTTCCGAGTAAATGACTGTTTTCGTAAAGTTTCATCTTGGTGTCTTCCTCAACTCCCTTCTTCTTGTTCCTCTCTTTCTCACCCCTTCCATCTACCATTCATCTCGTCTCACCTCCAACTCTCTTTCTATTAACTTATCTCTTCTTCTCCTCTTTACTGATAAGCACGAAGTTTACGGAAGGTGTGAAAAGTCACACTTGGGGCACTCTAAGGACATCAGGTGGTATCACCGTCTGCTTAAACACCTTCACCAATCCAAATGTTCATCAATTATTCCTAGGCAGGCCCAGCTCTGCTCCACAAGTGATCTCAGCGGCTAAACTTATTTTCAACCTGGGGACAGGCGTATTAATAATTCTTTCCTCGTTTAAATTATTGATAGCGTTTCCACTCCATTTATTCAAGTTAACATTCTTAAATTCCCTCGAAAAACACGACGGAGTGAGTTGAATTACCCGCGGAATCTTCTAGTGTGATTGCGTATGTATGTGCCTATGTGTTTCGTGTATGACGATTTGTGTGTATAAGTTTGAAGAATATATATATTACTGTTCGTTAGTATTCGAATCTCCCGAGATATGTTGCATATGTGGCTTCGTTTTGACTGTTAAAACAGGACAGAGTAGTACTTAATCCACATCAGTTGCACCATATATATTGGATACAGTATTGCTCATAAGTATTATAACCAGCATAAACTCTTATTTCCCATTGATGCATTGGTCTAGTGTAAGGCTATTCGACCAACTAGTGAGATAACCCTTCCAAATACCAATACTAGTGAGCCTTACCAATTTCCCTGCTGACTGATACCGAACAAAATTTTAGTAGGATAGAACAAAAATACTTGATTTGATTAACTTGATAATTCTATCCAGTTCTCAAAATATTTCCTGAATTTTGCGTTGAAAACACGAAATATGCAAGCCTTGTCTTGGAAACAATAAAATAAATTTTTATTTCGTGTGGTTCACGATTTGAATTTCAAACCGAGCAATACGTACAAAATTTCTGTTTGTTTAAATACTAATGAGCATTACTGCACACAGACTCACGTTTGTGGGTATGTGTGTGTGTGTGCATGTGTGTGTGAGCATGTGTGTATGTTTGTTTTCATTATTTATGTTCCTAAATATTTATGTGGATTTTCATGCTATGTTTTTTATCGTTTGGGCTATGGTCCACTGGGGGGGGGGGTCTGCATGGTTTCCAAGCGGGCCATTCGTTTCCCTCCTGACAAGCATCCGACCACACCATTTTCGATTTGTTCCTAATCATTATGATTCCTTGGTTCATTGTTAACGATTTTCCTGTATTTTTCTGCTTCCTTTCAATGAGCAAACCTTTTTTCCTGTGTGTGTCTGCATTGCCTTGTTTTATATCTTACAAGAATATGAGTTTTCCTTTTTCTTTTGGATAAAGTGTCTGTTCTTTCTCTTTATCAAATGCTGTGAATTTGAACAACGTTGTTGTTTTCATTGACATCTTGAAAATCTCCAAGCTATGACACCCTCTTGGCTATCCTAAGTCACACTTAAAGCCAGGTGTACCACATAGAGGAGAAGGTTGGTAAATACTAAGCTAAGATCAATTAATGTGCTGATTAAACAGAACTTGTTATAAGTTATTCTTTGCTGCAAAGGTATTTGATTGTTAGACATGAGAAGGGAATGATTATAATCATCTTATATGGATTGTACAAATACATTTAGAATTAAATTACACCTACCACACAAAACAATTACTTACATTCTGTCTCTGTCTGTCTGTCTGTCTCCCTCTCTCTCTTTCCCTATCTCTCCCTCTCTCTTTCTCTCTCTCTCTCTCTCTCTCTCTCTATATATATATATATATATATGCGGGCAATTGTTTGTAAAATAGAAGAGCTATACTCTTAGACCATTGTCACTGAACTAAGTTCGACGCTTCATGGGTCTTACCTCTACACAGGTCAACCCTAATAATTAACATGGGTGCACTACCGTAGCACTGTTTTAACAAACATGGTATGCAGACCTTATGTTATGCTAAAGTAAGATGAATTGTGACATCTCCTAGAAGACAACCCCCTATGGATTATGACGAAGTCCCTGTTTCTGTTACATGGATCAGGTTAGTGATCCTTGCTAGTTTCAAGTATGGTCGAGACCAGGCCTTAATTCATATAAGTGTTTAGGCAGGATGCAACTCAACCAATCGGTTACCTCTGTGCAAAGCAGAAAAGTTTGAGTAAACTCAATTAGCTGTTGAATGCACGGGAAAATTTGTCATGATAGAGAGTTTCCTTTGTCTTCGCTCATATTGGGAATCGAACCAAAGAATTTCCAAGCAAACGTGTTGACTTGCATTATCCGAGCGGACGTAAGCTTAGTAAATTATGTTTACCCTTCACTGTTAAAGGTGTGATTGCAATGATCGGGTTTGTAGGGATCAAAAAATGATGATAAGATCATCACCTAATGTGTCGTATAAAGTTCGTTTTTTGTTGTGTTGATTTGACACATCTCTTTCTTCATATTGAGCTATACGTAGGCTGTCTCCATCATCAAAGTAGCTCCATTGCATTAAAACTGTCGTTCGTTTGGGAACATATGATTTAATGCACCCTGAAATTCTAATGCCCAAAGAAACTTTGATTTCTTTGTCTTAATAAGATACTTTGTTGAAAATCGTCAATCAAAAGTGCCAACGTGAGTTTCTTCAGTTTCCAACTTAGTCTGGCTATCTGGCTATCTATGTACGTATCGTGTGTGCAGACCACATCAATAGAGCTACTAGGCTGGAAATCGAGTCATTCATTACTTATCATGTCCTGACAAAAACATTTTTTCAATACCCCTCAAAATATTCCTATTTGATTGTATCAGTTTACTATGTTAGTTTATGGTAAATTATTCCCTTGATCTATATCTAGCATTCACGCAGTTTTAAAGATTCATCTCTCTTAGTGATCATTGCCAAACAAAAATGAAGAGGGGTAACTCATTCATTGACCACCCCTTTATCAATTTTTTCGATTGTTCATCCTCAAAACTGCATACTTTAAGGAGACAGTAGTTATGTAACAGTGAATGACTAACCAGACCTGTAATCATTTTGTTTTATTGTTGAATGATCCTCGAAACAGAAAAAAAACAAACTTCAAAATGTACTGGAAATTCGTTTGGTGCAAAATTGACAGACAAAGGAGACATTAAATGGAGACTGTTGTTTTTTAATTTTGAAAAGTTGATTTTAATCTGAAGTATTATGAAGAAAAACGAGCCACGAATGAAATAAGATAAAAATGAAAGAACAATTATACCGAGAAAGACATTAAGCCTCACCCAGTATCTAAAGAATTATACCCAGACCAAAGTAAAAAAGAAATCATTTGCTTTTATTAGTAATCAGGAGTAATCAGCAGTAATAATAAGGCACAGATTATGACTTGGTGTTTATTATCGAATATTTTTATATGAAAAAAAAAAAATTCTTCTATAAAAATTCCTAAATGTTTATTCTCATGATTTGGAGACAATAAAAATGAAAAAACTTTCGAAATGACTGAAGCAACGAAGTTTTTTTTTCATCGTGGAAAAAAAAAAAGTGTGATTGGGGCCCAACGCTTGAGACCGGAAACTTTCATGAACGTAACACGTGATGATAAATCCTCTTTCTCAATTCTTGTACACAGTCAGCCATGACTGATTTCGGTTTCGTGTTCTTTGCCAAATACCAAAGCCTCAATTATTTTAGTAATGGCTGACAATGACTTCCGGTTCTTTTATTTCTTAGTTGAATTTTATTCTTCAAAATCAAAGCTGCAATGAATTTTGCTGTGAGGAAAGCACGCAGTGCAAATGGCTTGTAGTTTTCAACTGATTTAAATATTCAGAACAAAAGCAAAGAAACAAACATAACCTCCACTGATCAAAAGTTCATCATTCATTATGACTGAACTCAGTCGACGCCGTTCGGCCTTTAAATCTTCATCTATTATTCCAGCTAATTATGCTTGAAGAAAAAAATTCCCAAGTTTTTTTCTTTTTATCAAATTATTATCTTATCATGTTTATTCTTCGAAAATTTGTTAACCAGAAAACTAGATGAATTGATTTCTATTTGAGAAAACTATTCCTAAGATACATGGCTGGCTCAAAAAGGTCTAATACAAATGCACAGTAAATATACAAGGTTGTGTATGAGAATTGTTCTGAAAGTATCAAACCATTTGGAATATCGCAAGAACTGGTAGCGAAGTCTCCATGTAATTATGAAATCAATACAAGAGGACTTGACTGCGCATGCTTGAAAAGATATAATGGAGGTAATTTCCAGACTTAATGAGTCTGCCTATTCTTCATGTCTTGTGCGGGATTTTTGAGAGAACTCTGCATCATGCAAGTATGTAAGGTAAAGGTAAAAATTGATCCCCTGTGACTTCTGGATTCTTTCAAAGAAATTTAGATCATAAAAAAGTTTGAAGACAACGTGACGAGCCAACTGGTGTTGATCCCGGAAGGAGACTAGGAAGATTTTTCTAGGGTGGAAAATACACTGGGAAGATTTTCTGAGATACAAATGATTTGGGATTGAAGGAGACTAAGGTGATATTGCTTTAAATAGGCTATTTCTTTTGTGTTAGCTGTATAAGCACGATCTTCTCCCATAAACAAGCTTGACATTTGTTCTGTCAAAGTGCTGTGCTTATTTTGAATGCCATATGTGAATGCACACACACATATTCAAGCATTTTTACATCATTTTCATAGATATAGTTAAGCTTGTATAAAACACTTGTTTTACAGGCACAGGCTCACAAAACAAGAAGAGACATTTATACAAACATAATGTGTTTTTTGGTAGCAATTCTTTGGTAGTACATGTTTTATTAAAGGCCAACCCTGTAGTCAATACTCAGCATTAAGCAACGCCATCTACGAATTTTCTTGTCACTCGGAAGATTGTATTCCCGAAGTTGCTCCTATTTTGAATTCTTATGTTTGTCATATAAGCACGATCCCATCCCGTGGAAAAGCTTATCATTTGTCTTGCTGTGCTATCTCTGCTTATATTGATGACCATACATCGCTAGGAACTAGTGTTCAACTCACGAGCATATTACCCTTTCTTGTTGATACCGTTGACTGCCAAAAAAAGGTATAAGAATTTTGAAGCCCTTATAATTGGAATTCTGATTCGAATAAAATATTCAGTTAACGAGTTTAGAATTGAGATTTAGAAAAAAACAAACAACAAAAAATAGTGCGTTGCCTGTTCCAAAGGTGAATGTTTAGAAGGGATCGAACCATCTGGTGTTCAGATAAGCCTGTCATAATTAACATAGGAAATGATTCTGAATCAAATGCCTTAATTTTCTTACAAGCAATGTAACATTAGTGATGAATGGTAACACTGTAAAATTGAAAAAAAACCAAAAAAACAACGTTTTTCTGATTCAAATGAATTTGAAAAAAAATCATCGATAGCGATCGATAGAAATTTTATTCTAAGGAGCAAAAGTTGATGAAGATAATTTAGTGAAAGTATTGACAAAGATATGTAATCTGTATTTTAAAAAATAAAATTCTATGGATCCAAATAACTTCAAAGTCGACTTTTGTGTGATAACTGATGTGCCTAGGGAATGCTAACTCTGTGCAATGTCCAATTGTCTACTACACACACACACACACACACACACACACAAACACACATGCACGCACACACACACACATACACAAACACACACACACGCACACACACACACACACACACACACAACCAGCCAAGGAGAGCTATATTAAATTTCAATAAACTGGTTGATCTATTTTTCACAGAAAAGAATATCGCTTGGGTGTTGCTTAGTGTGTGATGTCATTGAAATGAACAAACATCTTAATTCCCAAATTCAAAATTGAAATAATTAAATTCAAAACAATAAAAACAAAAGCATTTGTCATTAGAGATTTTGTCTCCTCTCATTCAAGATGTTAAACATGATAGTCGTTCAGCAATTGGAAAAAAAAAACAAACAACAAATCACTAGATCAAAAGCCTTTGAACTGTACTGAAATATACTGACCAGGGCAGTACTTTCCATCCCTGACACTCCCTGACATCCCCTGTCACTTCTGAATATCACTAGTTCTCAAACATGAATAAAATCCCTTTTTCCCCTTAGGCATGGATCAGAGTGTAATATCTGTTCTACGGCATAGACCGAGGCGCCGGTACTTGACACTTGTCTGTCGAATAGGCCTGAAATTGTATTGTGGCTGGCATAAAAAACCGAGTGCGCCAATGCAATGCGTTAGCCAATGAGGTTATACTGAGGCTGCACATTACTATGCACATAGGGAGCCTCTGGACTCGTCCTTGGGCTCTTCCACTATTACTTGGCCCAGCTACGGGGATCAGTTGCCCCGGGGCATCATTGCACTTAATGGGACAAGGCAGGATTGTCCTGATGCTTTCGTAACTGCGGTTGCTTTAGCAACCACAGTTGCTTAGCAAACAAAGTCGTGTTGGCTGGAGCTATTTTTGATGGGCTACTCCTATTCTCCCTATGTAAAGCCCTGACATTGTATCGCATTTTGCTCTGGTTGGAGAGTGTATACAGAGAAGCTCAACTTTACATTGAGAGATCAAAAGACAGCACATTATAAAAAGCAAGAAAACGTCTGACACTTCATAAAATCTATCAAAAGAATTAAATGGCAATGGGCAGGCTATGTTGCAAGGTTGGCAGACAATCCATGGACATCACATCACACAACACAGATCACCAGAGATCACATGCGAAACCAAGGCTGACGGAATACAAGATTAAAAGATGAACTAGGCTAACTCAGATAATACTAGCCCCACGACGCCAATGAAGGAGAATCGTGGTGGATCGTGGAGAAGGTCTCTGTCTAACGACAGACGATAAAAGACTGATGATGATGATCAATTCTCAAACATAAACAGAGTCCCTTCGATTCCTTGTCACATGTTTCAGAACTAGTTGCTTTAAAAATTGCATCAAAATATTTCATCAACGTGTGGCAGGTAATGGTTGGGAATAGAAGGGATAGAATTACTGCTGTACTAACCTTAAACATAAAAAGCAGACAGGAAATATGAACATCCAGATGATTTTAACCCCATAGAGCATTATATCTCTTTCTTTCCCCCCTTTCCCCTTATATACATATATTATGATTATAAAGGCATTACAGGGGGGACTATATTTCGTCCAGATCTGATATATATATATATATATATATATATATATATATATATATATACACATATATATATATATATATATATACGGCTGAACTATATTGCTGAAGAACATGAATAAGTTAAAGCTGTGTGCACAAAGCACGATTTTCAAATGAAAGAGCATTAATTGATAAGTGTCGTTTAGAATTTGACAGGTAAAGTGAGAAAAAACAGTAATCAGCATTTTTTTGCGCAGCACGTGCTAGAATATTCCCCATAAAAATCGTACATCAATTAAAATAGCATAAAATGTTTTGGTTTTTTTCCCATTTTTATGTTATGGTGCAAAAAAACATGAAATAAAATGATTATTATCTAAAATAAGAGTATTTATGTCCTTAAATTGAATGTCGATGCACACACACAAACGTATTTTTACACCCCCCCCACATATATATATATATATATGTGTGTGTGTGTGTGTGTGTGTGTCCGAGTGTTTGTGTTGAGTGAATGCAATTGTAAGAAAGGGAAAGCGCATGAGATAGCAGGTCAGACCTAGAAGACCAGTGTTCATGTATAATGCAACGTTCATTCGCAACCAAATCCTCAGACTTCTCTTTGATCAATCTAATGGCCTGGCGAACCGGACAGCAATATGCATTTTTAAATGCACTCTCGGATCAAAGTCCATGAAAACAGCAGCTGTGTTGGTGGCATTTGGCATCGTCCAAATATGGGACACAGTTGGAGTTCTTGTCCATTATTTCAGGCCTCATTTATTCTGACCAGCGTACCGAGGTGAATGGTTTGAATTTTCAAATAGTATCCACAAGATTCTTTATGATTACATCATGTGACACGATTTTCGTTCCTTGGTATTGAGTGTTATCGTCTGACTTCTCATGTGCAAAAAGTAGAGAAAATGGCTTTCATTTCTCTTAAACTTCGATTCTGTGAACAAGATTGTGATATTCATGTATGATTGTTTTTCTCATATTATGTGATTACAAATAAGTAAATATGCCGTCATCCAATCCAAAATAAGGAGATTTCAAATTTTGAAGAGAAATGATTTTCTTGAGCTGCACTTGTTCAATCAGAAAATAATACTTATTTCCTAGAACAATGGACACATTTTTTCAAAAAGTTGCCGTTTTATAATAAGGGATAATACACTTTCATGATACCACCTCTAGAAAGAATATTAGCACGATATTCTGTTGCTGTAATTTCTTTCTGTTTTGTAACAAATCAATCCGTTCGGCCGTTCGCAAAAAAAGAATAAGTTACCTATCAGGGATCGAATTCAGTACAGTCGTAATGGTCTGTAAGTTTATCAACCCAGTCATCAACGTTTGACAGGGTTCAATAACTATCTATGAACTGAACCACAGAAAACAATGGACATTTCCTAATTCTGTTACCTGTAATGCAACCCCTTCAATAATTCGGCACTTATTTCAAATTCTCCGTGCCACAGTTACTCCCCAGTGGTATCGCACTGAACTGTTTCCATTGTATTAGTTCTGTTGCTGCGCTGAAGTTTGGATGAGGTGAAGTGCTGGTACAGAGGTTTAGGCCTTGAGTAAGTGAACGTATTGAACTACCCGAGAAGATTGCGAAAAAACAAAACCGGTATCCCTCAGGTCCCTATGGGGTCGGATAAATGAAGGTTTATTGTGGTGATAATTTCTAGCCTGAATTCAATTCGACACAAGATCAGCACAAGAGAAATAGGTGAAGCAAGATTTGTGTTTCGGGTATTTTCCAAGTTGGTTGGGTTTTCCCGTTTTGAAAATCAGCATTCGATATCCTGATCCTTCCATGGGCAAACCTTTAGAAATTATCTCGGTCGCCAGGCAGATGCAGAGTCATTTCAGAACCGTCAATCATAACTGTCTTCCTAACTGTCATCATAAGTTTTTCAGTTTCAGCTACTCTGGTTGGTTATGTATATATGTATTACACCTACAGGTGACAACAATCGAGTTATGGGGCTGAATATTTTAACAATTACTCCTATTATATCTAGGAAAGATATTTATCCCAATATCCACCCAAAATGTTTTTAGTGGGTGGTTCGATTTACAATGTAAGTCTATGCTAAACTGGTTTTTAGTTTGTGCTCCACTTCAATCATACTTGTTTTTTGCAAAAAAGGTGTGAAAATTAACTTATTCATCGATCACCCCTTTTTCAAGTTTTTAATTAATCATCTCAAACACAGCATGCTACCATAAGACAGGTCTGTATTAAGTGATTAACCTGACCTATGATATTTATTTCTCAATTTGATAGCAATACTGGATATCAGCTGATATTTTCTGCCCCAAAAATATACGTAAAATACGAGTTCGTGACTAAAATTCTTCTAGAGCCTAAAAGAGGAACCAGAATTTATAGTAAATATTCTTTCAGTTTCCCTTTCCATAATGAATGATCGATCAAACTCAACAAATAGAAACATAACCCAATATTTCTAATGATTTTCCATAAGTAGCTTTTAATATTGGCTGGCGAGATTCGATATGTTTCCATTATCACGAGTGAACTTATGTTTTGCCGACATTCAATATTTGCTCGCCTTTAGAAGAGTTTATCAATATTTGTTTCGTGAAGTGTTTCAAGTTCTTCATATCCCGATGCACAGCTGACACTCGGGTCAAATAGTTATAAAAGATGTACAAAACTAATGTATTCTGGAAGATGATGATGATAATAATAATAATAATATTAATAATAATAATAATAATAATAATAATAATAATAATAATAAATTTAAAATTATTATATTTATAATTTATAATTCAAAATGAGTTGTCCCATAGAAGTATAGAAAAGCGAGGGGCGAGTATATATATATATATATATATGTGTGTGTGTGAATGAACTTTTCCACTTGCAACCTCCTCCCCCCCCCGCCCCCGAGATTAGTATAGTATAAATTGGCGGTGGTCGTCGCTTGGCCATGTACCCAGCGGGCATTGGAAGAAGAAGAAGAAAAAAACAACAACTCATATCGAAGACAGCCTCCCCCATTTTTCGGCAAAGGGCCTCCTTTTTCAAGATGAATTCTGGTGACTTACTTTGAAGACCTAACTAACTCAGGCTAGATTTTAAAATTTACTCTGTGATTGAATGTCTTATTATTAACAATAATAATAATAATAATGATATTAATAATAACAATGCTACTTTGACTACAGGCTGCCCCTGATGATTTTGTTCTGGGCTTAGTTAAAGAAGTTTTCTTTAGATTCTAATGATACCTAACGTTTGGCTTTGAGATGAACTGATTATCTTTGAACATTGTAATGATATTTTACTTTGGTTGATTATTCCTGATATTTTGATGGTTCTTATTGAATGTCTTATTAATAATAATGCTACTTTGACTACAGGCTGCCCCTGATGATTTTGTTCTGGGCTTAGTTAAAGAAGTTTTCTTTAGATTCTAATGATACCTAACGTTTGGCTTTGAGATGAACTCTGATTATCTTTGAACATTGTAATAATATTTTACTTTGGTTGATTATTCTTGATATTTTGATGGTATCTTTGTACCTCTGAGATGGTTTTCTTTGTGAGTCTGAGGAATTTTCTCTTGCAATGAGAAGGCCACTGCCGAGTTGAAAAAAGTTGTTTTTTTAGACCTGCACGTGGGTAAGTGGAATTAAAATTAAATTTAAAATTATTATATTTATAATTTATAATTCAAAATGAGTTGTCCCATAGAAGTATAGAAAAGCGAGGGGCGAGTATATATATATATATATATATGTGTGTGTGTGAATGAACTTTTCCACTTGCAACCTCCTCCCCCCCCCGCCCCCGAGATTAGTATAGTATAAATTGGCGGTGGTCGTCGCTTGGCCATGTACCCAGCGGGCATTGGAAGAAGAAGAAGAAAAAAACAACAACTCATATCGAAACTTATACTAAGTCAAGACTTATAACATTTAAGGGAGACATATGATCTTCTATGTATGCAACCCCCCCTCCAAGAAAAAGGCTTAGTGTTATTTCTTTAGTTCAACAATCAGGCAAATATCATATCACTAGATAGATATCTCTGCAAGCCTGAATGGCTTGTCCTTGTGAGGCCATACCCTGGGTGGTAGGAGCTGGTGGGGCTCTTTGATTACCACTGTGCACATAGGTCTCAATGAATCCACCAAGGTCTGGCGCTACCTTAAAAGAACCAAAAGGGCCGGTGGGGCTCTTGGGCTATTTCCGACTCACATCGGTCTTAACCAACCCACCAAGGTCTGGTACTACCTCCAAAGAACCAAAAACCCCAATCATGACAGTACAACCAAACCATTTTACCGCAAAAAACGGGGCACAGATCCAAGACTTGTGTGTCGTAACCGGCAGGTGTTCCCTTGTTAGCCACCAGGAGGGACCCGGTCGTCATCCTGTGACTGCTGGCCAAAATCTCGGCTCGTGTACCCTTAATGGCCTTCAGGAGGGACACAGTCGTCACACAGCTACTGTTGGCCAAAACTCGTATACCACTAGCGATATCCAGGGGAAGCGCAGTCCTCATGGGGCGACTGCTATAAAGAGAAAGAGATGGACAAGGGAAGAGAATAGACTAGTTATGTACTGTTACTATAAAAGCAAGCCTTCAGTGCGATCTTATAGAGAACGTATGCTCCAAATATGGAGGGGAAAATCTGCTGTGGAAGTATCGAACCAACGCCTTGCTGACCAAGTAAAGCAAATTCAAAAGAAGAAATGGTTGTCTGAGACTGAACTACTAGAGATTCGCATTAATGTAGAGAGAGATTCAGGTGACACATCTGAAAAATGCCCCCCCAGCACAACTAGTACCAATAACAAAACTAGAATAATCCCCCATGAGACCCCCACACTAAGCTATGCACCAGAGGGTGATGACGAGGCACCAACGGAAGAAGAGAAAAGCAAAATACAAGCTTTGAAAGAGATCATGCGAGGAGAGAAAACAACACTCCCCTCCCTAAGAGACAAAGACAGAAAGAAAGTCGGAGAAGTGACCGAACAGGTCAACTGCCTCTTACAGCACATAGAAACAGACACCCTCCTAGAACTCAACAACCTAATTTATGCAGGGGCGAAAATGGTAGCACAAAGTTTCACAACACAAGATAGGAACCTGAGCAATAATAGGGAAGGGAAACCTAACTGGGAGACAAGGTTACAAAGGCAGATCTCCCAACTACAGAGAGACGAAGTACTGCTTAGAAATACACCACACACAGACAGACCACGAGTAAGACTTTATAACAAATATAAGGTAGCGCAAAAAGGCATCGCAACTGTAGTCGAAGAATTACACCAGAAAAGACTAGCTAAAGAGGCAAGACTAAAAAGATACAGATTAAGATCGGCCCAATACACACAAAACCGCACATTCCAAAACAATGAGAAAAAGTTTTACCAAGATTTAAATGGGGAAAGAAGGCAGGACATAAAACCAGATGCCACAGAGGCGAAGAACTATTGGAATAGCATATGGGGGCACCCAAAAAGACACAATGTAACACCGCAATGGCTAGGAAACATGAGAAAAGAACTAGAAGATATAGACAAGGGAGAACCAATAGTACTGAATGAGACCACATTGAAACATACTCTTAGGAAAGTAGCCAACTGGAAAGCACCGGGTCCCGACGGGATCCATGGGTATTGGTTCAAAAAGTTCACCACGTTACACGGTAGACTCACCCACCTACTCCAAAATTGTCTAAATGAAGGCAAAGCACCAGAATGGATGACTAAAGGCAGAACCACCCTCATCCAAAAAGACCTGGGGAAGGGGAACATAGCAAGCAACTATAGACCAATCACTTGCCTACCACTTATGTGGAAAATCCTGACCGGGCAAATAGCAGAGAGAATATACATGTCAATGGATAGAAGGGGGCTACTACCAGAAGAACAGAAAGGGTGTAGGATAGGAACCAAAGGGGCAAACGATTTACTCTACATAGACCAGATGATCTTAAAAGAAGTAAGGAAAAGGAGAAAGAATATCGCAATGGGATGGATAGATTACAAAAAGGCATACGATATGATTCCACATAGCTGGATACTCGAATGCCTTAGAATGTTCAAAATTAGCGAACCGGTGGTTAAATTCATTGGTAATTCGATGAAAAACTGGAAAGTAGATTTGACAGCCGCAGGGGACAAACTAGCCGAGGTAGGGATAAAAAGGGGAATCTTCCAAGGAGACTCGTTGTCCCCACTATTGTTTGTTCTAACAATGATACCGCTTAACAGAATCCTGAGAAACAGCAAAGGATACCACTTCTCTAAAACAAAAGGTAAGGTCAACCACTTAATGTACATGGACGATATTAAATTGTTTGCAAAAAACAGGGGAGAGCTTGAGACTCTGTTCAACGAAGTAAGGGAATATAGTGAGGACATAGGAATGGAGTTTGGGATAGAAAAATGTGCAATCATGGTGATGCATAAAGGAAGGCTTTCAATGACTGAGGGAATTGAACTTCCGGACAACAACAAGATTAGGGCATTGACTGCACAAGACCGATACAAGTACCTAGGTGTCCTTGAATGTGACACGATAAAACGGGAAGAGATGAAGGAGAAAATTAAGAGAGAATACCTCAGAAGGATAAGGAAAATATTAGAAACCAAATTAAATAGCAGAAATCTAATAAAAGGAATGAACACCTGGGCTGTGTCAGTAATTAGGTATACAGGACCATTCCTAGGATGGACAAAGGAAGAGCTCCAATCAATGGATAGGCGAACAAGGAAACTTATGACGATGCATAAAGCATTACATCCTAGGGATGATACAGATAGGCTATACGTTAAGAGAAAAGAAGGTGGTAGGGGGCTCATCAGCATAGAAGATTGTGTCCAGAGAGCTAAAGTAGTCCTAGATAGATATGTGCAAACAAATAGTGAAGAAATCATAAAGAGCGCGAGGGATAGTGCGACAAACAATAAAGTAGAAAACAATGGAACAGTACAGCAAACTAGAAAAGAAAAGTGGGAAGGGAAAAAATTGTACGGCGAGTTTAAAAGACAGATAAAAGAAATAGCAGACGAGAAATCATGGACGTGGTTACGAAAGGGAAACCTTAAGAGAGAAACAGAATCGCTCATCATGGCAGCCCAAAACAAAAGCATAAGGACAAACTACATAAAAGCAAAAATCGACAGAACACAGACAAACAGCAAATGCCGCATGTGCGGTGAAAGAGATGAGACAGTAAACCACATAACTAGTGAATGTAGCCAACTCGCCCAGAAGGAGTATAAGCATAGACACGATAGAGTAGCAACGATGATACACTGGGAACTAAGTAAACAAATGGGATTCAACCATGGGGAAAAGTGGTATCAGCACAAGCCAGAGGCAGTTTTGGAGAATGACAACCACAAACTACTGTGGGACTTTGACATCCAAACTGACCACCTCATCCAGGCAAGAAGGCCGGACTTAGTAATAGTAGACAAAAAAAGGAGGGCCTGCCAAATAGTAGACGTTGCTGTACCTGCAGACCATAGAGTAAAAAAGAAGGAGGGTGAGAAAAGGGAAAAATACCAGGACCTAGCAAGGGAGTTAAAGAAAATGTGGAACATGAAAACCAGGGTAGTACCGGTCATAGTGGGCGCACTAGGAACTGTCCCCAAAACGCTGAGGGAGAGACTGGAGGAGATCGGGATTAGGGGGAGGATAGAGACCGTACAGACCACAGCACTGCTGGGCACTGGACGGATACTGAGGAAGGTGCTAGAGATATAAGGACTGCAACGAAGCGTAGCTCTATCATGATATGCGAAAGAGAGAGGAGACGTTAGCTGAAGACCTGGGGAGACTTATTGTCACTCAGCCTTCAGCGATAACCACTGGGCAACCGGTGTGAAACTGTAAATTGCAGAAGTGCTGCGATCTATGAGTACGAGGAGGGGAGGGCTGGAGACTTGAGGAGACTTGCTGTCACTCAAACTCCAGCGGTTACCACCAGGCAACTGGTGTGAGATTCCGAAATAATAATAATAATTTTAGTAGTAGTAGTTGTAGTAGTTCTTCAGAAAACGGAACTGACCGATCCAATTGAAAGAGTGGAGGGCCACTTGAATACTGCCTGTACTTTTTAAGCGTATTTTCATTTTACCCAAACCGTGTAAAAACGAGATATTCAACGCATTACACCACCTCTATCCCCGAAATAGCTCAAACTTGGTCAATCTAAAGAATATACATATTTATCTAAGTATTTTTTTTTCATTCAAGGAACACAATGAAGCGAAATGAGACGATCTTACCAACTGCTTGATGATACTGTTCATCTTCGCAAATATTGAGTCAATAGTAAGGGAAACGGCAGGCTCAATACATTTACAATACAGGGTCATAAACTGAACTGACACCAGAGAACACGGTAAAGGATCAGTGACGTAGTTCTTCAAGTAAAATATGAAATGTACAGTCGTTCTGCGACTCTGCGCAGGAAATACATGTTCTAATTGGTCAATAGATCTCAGTTTTAACCAAACCAACCTTAACAGTATAACATTATAATACAGCCACAAAATTGTGCAAAAAGTCAAGATTTACTAACTTGGTGTAGTTAAACCACATGTCAGAATTATTGTCTGAATATTCCTGCAAAGAAACGACGGATCTTCATTGACAGCTCAAGCATTTATCAGAAGAATACCCCAGTCAAACCTACGAACTAGGAGTCTTACACCTCTTGGCGTCACAGGATGCAAACTATTGGTTTAAAAGGTGATATCAGCCATTGACGAGGTGCATTTCACCTTAAAGCTTTATTTTGTGGAAAACTGTAAGAAAATAAGTATCACATACTAAACATCCATTGCAGGAAACTATGAAATGAAAACCCCAAATGTACGATAAAACTTATAAAAACCTCGCCTCGAATCAGTGGTCATACGGCTCACCAAGCGTTCTTCAGTGAAGAATCAGGCTGAGGTTGAAAAATTGGCTCTTAGATCAAACACCCAGGAAAATGGTCAGTTAGGTTTCCAGAATTCCTGACCCTGAACTAAAACAGTAATAGTTATTAAAAAATAAAAACGAGATAGATGACACCGTCAGAAGTACAAACGAGTTACGGTAGCTTTCTACGCTGCATTAAACAGACACTGAATATTAAACAAATTTACGTTACTTGGAGAAGCCTAATCGGATATGATCATCGCCATTATATACAAATGTTCATAGAGACATTATGACAAATAATACACTAACAGGTGTAGTTGTTGAACAGATTAAAGACAGTATTAACTGGAATAACGAGAATATTGAGAATCATGAGAAGCATGAGAGTAGTTAAGATGACGAGGAGAGAATAGATAACGGCAACTATGCTAAACAAACATTAGATACAAGATGTAATAACCTAGAACGCAAAGAACAAAGACTCCTTCATATCGCAATGGGAATGATAGATGATAACAATCGTCAATTCCAGCAGGACAACAAAGGGGAGATATCTAAGGCAAAAGATCGTATCCCAGAAGAAAATATAATCCTGCACTTAGATATGGCTAACAGAGAATAACTACCTAGATTAAAAAATGATAAATCAAGATTACAAAACATGAGAATTCATAATACTGCCTTTGCAATAGCATGAGAAGAATTGGACAAAAACATGATATCACTGAATAATATAATCCATGCTACTGCAACAGTTACCATCAAGAAGAAATATATAAAGAGAAAAAACAAAAATAGGAAAATAGATTGGGAGACTAGGAGAAAAGTCATCGATACTGGATTAACTATTTAAAGGTAACAATGTCACAGTTGGGAAGGTCAAAGTTAGAAAGGTCAAACGGAAGTATAAAGTAATTGATGGAAATAATGTTCAAAATGCCGAAAAGTTTGTTGAACAATACATACAGAACCCAAAGAAGAAAAACGATAAATGAAGCAAGTTTTGCCGGCAAAGAAATGTTTTCAAAACAGATGCAAAGAACGTTAAGCAAAGAAATGATATAAATCCAACATAAAAAATAGAGAAATGAACGGAAAGTAAGCATTAGTGATAAGGGAGATATACCAGAAGCTAAAAAGACGCTAAAACAATTGATCCATGCAAACGTACAGAGACTCTGGGGAGTTATTTTGGCAGGACAAGGTTGTTAAAGAGGATACGAACCGATTCTATCTAGGAAGAGGTCCATGTACCTCTCATTGTCGAAGGTGAGGTGTTCTAGGCTAAGATCTGAGAAAACAGTCAGAGACACGACAAAAAAAGCGACGTGGAACTTTCATCGTAGAGATGCAAAAATGGTCAGACACTACTGCTGCCATTTTGAAGTCCGAAAAATTGAAAGCACCAGGGCTTAACAGAATTGCAAATTTCTGGATCAAGAAAGTATGCCCCATCCACGAAGATCCAACATAGTCCTACAATGAAATCGTCCTGAATCTTAGAAAAAGTCTCCCATAGGTCTCATGGGGTAGGAGAATGGCACATACTTACTTCCAAAGACAGAAGAGATTCCACGGAACTTCAGGCCGATCCAAACTACCAATCAACCAATACAATACAACATCAACACCTCCAAAATATCAGGTTCGGGAGGGGCGTGTACAGCTTTCTCAAAGCAAACAACTTGATCCAATAGAAAGGGTGGTATTACGGGTACAAGTACCAGGTATTGATCGATAAAAAGATACCTCGAGAGGTCAAGTCGATTAAAAAGAATCTATCAACGGTATAGATTGATTATAGGAAGGTATTTGAAAACCTACCTCACTACTGGATAGAAACGGATTATGTCCCCAAACGATCACAGATCTTGGAAGATCGCCTTGAATCTCTACTATCTGTTTTACGTAGGCAACATGAAATAACCTTTTTTGAAGGACGACAACCACCGAAGGAACCTACTCACAATCGTCAAATCTTTTAGCATGGAGATTGAGAGATCTGGGGAAGAATTTTAGAATAGATAAATGTGTCAAAGCTATTTGCAAGTGAGGAAAGGAAACCAAAAGAATGAACATGGACCTTCGCATCAACACCAAGATCAAGCCAATAGTCCATGATGGCATATCAAGGTACCCAAAAGTGAAAAAAGGCGGCGATGGTATCATTATTATCATCTGTAAGGTCATAGATTTGGTCATAGATATCAAATATTGGAAACAGGAGAGAGCAAAAAATTGGAAACATACTAAGACCTTGTTTGAATGTTAGTTAAGTGTGGAACATGAAAATGAGAGTCATGCCTTTAACGGTTGGCAATTTGGAAGGTACAAAAGACTACTACGGATTTGACAAATTTGAAATTTGAGGAATATATCCTCTTTCCATTGTAAGATGAAGGGTGATGTAAACCACTAGTACAACACATATTTCATCTTCATATAATCTATATAAACCAATCTTTTCCGATCAATCCCCTAATAATAATACAGCATCTCCAAGAATATGTTTCAACTTCAGTAGTTACAAATTCAGAAGGAGCATGAATTATAGCATCCTTATTAAAAAACATTTTATCGCAGATATGAATTTGAAAAGGCTTAAAAAGATGATATTTTCAAAGAAATGCCTGGTGTATATGGAGAATGCCGAAAGACTCCATATTTCAATAGTCATGGAAAATTTCATTCACTTCATTTTAGAACAATATAATCCTTTTTAAAGGACCCCGAAAGTCTTCGAACCGGTGTTCTTGAATCGTTGGCCACAGTTGTCGATAATTTTTCATCACAGAAAATAGCTTTTTGCGTCCTTCATATTTTATTGTTTGTATCTATATTGCTAGTCATAACCCCCACAATAAACAGCTAGCAACGTAAAAGAATTGAGGCTTATGCTTCTAGGGAGGGGGCTCCAGCATTTTGCAAAATTTGATGAAAAAGGAACATTCACAATCAATATATACGCTGTATCATTCAATTGATGAAAAGCGATCCCAAAAGCTGAAATAGTATTTATGCAATTCATGTAGGTACTTGTTCTTGTGTAACTAGCACATGCCCGTAAAAATATAAGAACTAGGTTATCTATGTAAAGATCGTTGCTTTGGATATATGTTTTCCACCATTTAAGTATTTTAAGTTTATTCAAAAGTCAGCACAAACTGTTTCAATGAGTAATCTGATATAAAATTTTAAGAGATTATTTGGCATACTTCTAGAACGTAAATTAACTAATGAGATCTTCCTTATTCTGTATTCTCTCTTAGTTTCTCGCCATCCTGTATTCATTCTTAGTCATGAATTTTCTGCATTTTTGGAAGTCCCTAATCGACATTGATTTATATCAAGTATCAGACACGGAAGAGATGTAGTGCATATGATATTAGGAGAAATGCATAACAATTTATAAAGCAATAGGGAGCTACATTCTATTAAGGACCCAAGGGCGTTCTCTAAAGCCCCACTCTCCCTACTTACGGATAAGCCTCTACTTATTACTTCAACTCAATCTAGAAATAGTAGATATTTTACATTGAAGTCATTAAAGGACACAAATTCTCTAAAGCACTGGTCCTGTTATGGAATGTAATTGCGCTTGGAACATAGAGGGCTCTTCTGTGAGTTCTCACCAAAATTCCATCAATAATTTCACCTTAGGGAATCAAAACATTCTTACCTCTCTCTCAAACAGTCATTCTCATATATTTTTTAGTTGGGCTCCAGATCAGTCAACTTGTCAGGTGTTGCAATTTTGCCTGAAGGAGGAACTTATCCTGTAAAACATTTGAAATGAGAAAAAATAGCAATATGTGGCATTTTGCAACTGTTTTATTCATCTCAAAAAGACAAAAATGTCCAATGCCAGTGGAAATTGATATAGCAATTATATCGTCAATTTCCTATCCGAGTGTTAGGACTAAGGGTCAACCATCGGGTTAAGGATTTGTTTTTTTTTTAGAGTTAAAATCTTAGTTGTTTTGTTCTCGATTCCCGAATTTCTGGGTCTCTTTCAACGATAAAAAAATGTAACTTTTAATCTTTTCAGGAATCCGTACATTAAAACTATGGACTTTAGCTTTTGTTGGGACTAATGAAAAATACGCAAAGTTAGTTATGGAAAGATAAGGATGCTAGTCTGAATGTCTCGTTAAATAATGAGAACGTTTCATGTGTGACCTTGAGGCTATAAGACTTTAGACGTGAAGACACGAAAGGAGATGAGATAGAAACAGAAACAAATTGAATGAAGATACAGGAGTGGAACATTAACTCGAGGGCATTTTGAGTAAACAATGAGTGAATGAATAAGAGACTGACAGGTCTTGTTGATCACTCAATAGACACAGTTAAGTGGCCAACGTCTTTTTGCAGATTGCTCAGTTGGGAATGATCAATCAAAAAAATGTAAAATAGGGTGAACAATAAATGAATTAATACGTTTTTCTATTGGACAGTGATCACTACAAAGGCTTATATCGTAAATTGAAGCCTCACTAAGATCTATTGAGGGATATTATCTGAATCATTTTTTTCTTGAAAATGGTGAAGCCCGTACACGTGATACGTACATTGCTAGCTATACCAGTTTATAAACTGAAGAAACTTATGTTGACAGTTTTCGTTGATTGTTTCTAATCGAGGGTATAATAAGGGCAAATATCGTGAATGATAAGAGAAATGGGAAGAAGCAAATGCCAAAATGAAGGAAAGAGAGGAAAACATGTATGATGATGAAGGAGATGAATTAAAGATGGTATGATGGATAGAGAAGAAAGATTGAGACGGAACCATGAGAAAATAAACACCAGAAAAGAAGCCAGGTAGATTTAAATCAACAGCAATCTTGCACAAGAAAGAAAACTAGACAGAAAGGAAGGAAGATTAAAATAACAGTAATAGAAAGAAGAGATAAAAGAGTAAGACGGGGAGAAAGGATGAGGTAGAGTGAAGTCAATGATCTTTTAGTACAGGGAAAGAAAAACAAATATGAAGAAAGAAAGTAAATGAAAATGAAAAAGACAAGGGGAAAGACTGTAAGATCATTATAATATGACAGAAAAATAGGATAGCATAAAATGAAAGGAGAAGGGCTGAATGATAATCAGGTGAAATAAAACCAATAACTGGGAGAAAGGAAGGAAAACAAATGAAAAAAAGGTAAAAATTAACAATAGAAATGAAAAGGAGACAAATGAGAATAAACAATAAAAGAGAATAAGAAAAAAGATCATCAGATAACTTGAACATTTCAACAAACTCAAGAAGTCAATCAAACTACACCGGCGACATAAAATTAGATAAATGTTTCGAATTAATGTCGAAAACAAAGATCAAATTGCTAACAGAAAAAACAAGGAATATAAAAAGAAGAAAAAACACACAAGCAGAACAAAAACAAAGCGTTTCCAAATAAAGGACCAAATAAAGAAAACAAGAAAGAGTTTAAAAAGATAGGAACAAAGAACGTCCGCCATTTTCCATTTTTCTCTTCAGTGTCCGCCATTTTGCATTTTCCTTGTCGGTGTTAATTGTTTCGTCGATGGAATGATGGCGTCCATTTTTCCCTCGCTGCTTTCTAAAGAACGTGCCAACAGCCTCAAGTCCATTCACAACCGAGCATTCAATTTTCACTACACAACAAAGCAAAGGATATGCTTTGAAGAGGCGGCGATCAAAGACAATTAATTACCGCATCTTTAATCAACAGTGTGCCAAAAAAAAAGTAAAAATACACATAGTAATGGCATCGTAGAAAAGAAGAACAAAAATGATCCGCTGTTGTAGCGGTGTAAAGAACGCTTAGTATCAAACTTTTTTTTTCAAGAATGATTTCAATTGAACAAATATAAAGATGATATAAATGTAAAAAACAACAACAACAATTTGGGTCGTAGCATAAAATTACAGGCGTTAGCTTTTGGTGGGCATCAACGAAAAGACCAATGAACCGAAAACAATTTAGAACTAATTCAACTAAGAAAAATAACATTCTCAGTAAACGTAATTATTTGATTATTCATGTTCATCGATTCAATTTTATTTTTTATTACTCACCGTATTTTTAAAAAGTGTCCGTCTTTTTTCCTACCTTGCTTGGGAAAATACATATTTAATATTCCGCTAGTGGGTCAGCTCACAGCAAAATTACGTTTGATAAATTAGTTATCGCACAATCACCGTAGTTAAGCAATATCAAGCTTGATCAGTACCTAAATGGGTGGCTGCTTAGTGTTACTCGTGCAAATAATGATACTTGGCTCTGGCAGCATGAGGGCACTAGGTAGCGAGCAAACAGGCCGAGTTAGTAATAATGTGATATGCAGAGAGCAAAATAGGGAGACTGAAGTCGTAGCCAGGGTAACGTGTCACTTGGTCTTTTGTTCAATCTCTATTGATGAAACCCCGGAAAGAAAAATATATAAAAAAAAATGTTGTCTTCATTTAAATAAATGTGCCATTTTTGCAAGTCCAACCAAAAGCTAACGTCCACAATTTCAAAATACAGCAGTTTAAAAAAAAAGAAAAAAGTTACTTACACAGCAAAGCTCGTACTTGGCACCAAATATAACCCACTGTGATCTAATTTTAACCATTGTAGTCTTGTTCACTTCTGCTGCGCTCAGCCTCGTTCTTTAGAGCACAATTACCGTTGCCATACAGTTGTGTGTTCCTATTTTTCGGATATGCCTCTATTGTCCACATATCTTTTTAGCAACAGGGAAAAGCAGAAAAAAGTAACATCTATACATAATCGATACAGTACTTGCATTACCATTCTGAAATCAGAACAATTCCGAATTCCGAATTCCTAAAAGTGTCTGGTCCTAGTTATTCGGATGAGAAACTGAATTCCTGAAGAGAATTCAGAATGAATTCTGAGCAAGATAATGAAGCATCTTAAACACGTTTGGGTGTCAAATTATCATCATTCTGAAAGCACCTCTTGCCAAACTGATGCAAAAGGTGTCCCACTTACCTTTGGGCTACATTGGGGAAACCGAAAGGTTTATTCCGTTCGATTGGGCATTCCTGGATGCGGATCGGGAATAAAGAATAACTTACATTCTTTTTGCTTTGGAAAGCCTGTCACAGTACAACAGCTACTAGACCGATATGTTGTTATATCATTTACCGAGTAGATTAAAAAGTAAAACAGGCAAATTTGAAAAAAAACAAAACCTATTCAGAAATATGGCGTCCAAGTTTCAAAATATGCCGAGTAAGTTAAAAACTACGGCAATCAAATTGAAAAAATAGAACAACCAAATTTGAAAATATACTGTACAAATGAAAAATAATACACCGAGAAAATTAAAAAACGAAGCAATTTGATTCGATTGGAATGAGTGATCTCATTAGGGCATGCATCAAGAGGATTGCTTTACATTTTAATTTCTTTGGGAAAAGGTACGTGAAAATGATGACATCTACTATGGTGAAAAGAGATTGACAAAAAAAACTAAATTAAATAAATGAAATAAATGCTGGTCATAAACTGTTTCAGAAAACTGTTGCTGTGGAGGCAAAGAAAAATTATATATCTCTTTACGACTTATAGTCGATTTGGGGAAAAAAAAGTTGTAAAATCACGGCGATGTAGGATTTTCTTTTGTCCATTTAGATAAGGACATTTTTGTTTAGAGAACATACTCAAAAACAGTATTTTTCTTTTACCTCTATCTTGTGTAATGTTCTGTTTATTTAAATGTACATAAATTCCCATACGTATAATTCTGAGCAGTTTCTTTGCTAAAGATATTAGCATTTTATTGCTTTTTCATTTGTTCCACACAAACAACATACTGTATCAGCTGGTAGGAAGCAGGTTCTATTTCCTAGGTTACCTATCCGAGAATACGTCTTATGCAAACAGCATTTATGTCAAGTCATAAGCAGGAAGACTACAACACAATATCCCTGCCTAGTTATTTATAGGACATCAACGTCTTAGCCGAGATTCCTTCTGTAATCAATCTCTAAAGTGTATAAATTATCAAACCATTTCACAACATTTTGATTCACAACTCTTACTGGAATCTTCCATCTGTACTCGACGTATCACTGTTGGGAGGATGCAGTCTTCATATCGTTCAACCATTAAACAACTATAACCATCAAATAAGGCTGAAGAGCCAAATAAACAAAGCATCCAGTTTATTCAAGATAATCTCATGGTAATTGTCGATTAAAATGATAATTTACGAGTATATCCGTCGCTTAATTGGTATTTGTTAGAGTCGAGCATAAATGTGTATCGATTATACGTACCGATATAAGTAAATAAATCCTGATTGAATTATTTATGGAGTTCATCTTGATTTTGGAACACGACCACAATTGTAGAATATATCCAGTGTTGATCGAAATGAGATTTTTTCAAGGAAATAATGAATTTAAGTTGTATCCCTTAAATTTATAGTCAACTGATTGACTGATATGCTCATCTGTATTCTGCCAATCAGCTGATCATTAGTACAGGGGATGCAACAGCAAGTTTATGCCGAGTTATTTCTTTTCTCATAAACGTCATTTAAGAAAATACAAAAAAGATCCCGGTATAAAAATTGCTTTTTTCATTAATTAGCTAAACATCATCCAATCGGGGGAGCAGCCATGTTCATATCAACTAAGCTTTGGTTTGGTCATTCAATGTGGATCAAACTTTCTGTAATACTATTCTACTAACCGTTACCTCCCGAGGACGCATCCAAGCTATCAACAAAGCTCAACTTATTCTTACACAAAGCTGCAACAATAGAGTGCCTTTGAAGATCAAATCCACTGCAATAGTGCATTGGTGTACGATAACAACTTGTAAAGTATTGCACTATGGTAATTGCCAAAGTATAAACGTGCCAAAATGTTATTCAAGTAACTCTTCATATAATGATCTTTATTGGTGTGACAGATGGCCTCAAGTGCAAAAACACTATCAAGAATAGACTTCACCATACTAATGCATTGTTTCATGAAAAAAGCTTGTTAAGCATTGTGCAATGGTAATTGCTTTAGTGTACACGTATTGGTGTGATAGGCTTAACAGTAACGATAGTGGTAACGGCACAGACAATGGAATCAACGGCCCGAGTTAAAACTCTGGTTTAAGTTGCGTATATTTATATTCATATTCATGTTGATGTTCACTTGCATGAAAGCTCCTTCAAAAGGCATGAATCAATTTTCTCTTACTCATGCGTACTCTGGGTAGGTGACCAATCTTTAAAGACAATTTCTATTCCAAATCAGAGAGTGCACCCCCCTCAAGGCAGTTTGGCGCCCAATTCAATGCCGCTGCAGTCAAGCTGATGCCAAACGCTCCCTGCTTTCCTCTGGGCTTCATAAAGAAAAAATCGTTTATCTACAAGACATTGTTCAGTCTGGCACAAGCTTTCAGTCAGGGAGCAACCATTAAAGATAACTTAATACACTTGAGCAGGAGGAGCCTATCAACCACCCCGTCGTTGTGACTGCCTATGTATATTTGTACATGACGGATATTCAAGCAACTTATGTTTTAACAAGATTTATGGCCTGGAAAAATACATGAGGGCACTTAAAATTCCTATGACCGTCCAAATGATTTATTTGACAAACAATGAAGTTGCTACTTATTTCCTAAATTTTTTTAGCTTTTTAGCTTAATTTTGCTTCTATTTTATGTTTGAAAAAGATGCAAGAATATTGTCATGTTAAGCATACACAGTTATCCTTACGGATGAAAGAGAATACCAAACTGCCAAACTGCTAGGTATAGGTTGTGAAACGAAATATGGTTGAATTTTGTCAACATTTATGATTCTTAATGTGAGGATAGATATATTGGGGGTCAGTATGCAAAGACTAGAAAGCTCAAAACTGAATCACTTTAAAGTTTAAATGATCAGTTCGTTATTACTTAGTTGTAATGATAACTAATTTTATAATTGATTTGGTATTAACTAATACGTATCACATCGACTTTGTGAGGTAAATTTCACACAATAAAGAGAAAAGGAAAAAATAGTATCCATCGTTATAGTCATAGAGCAGTATGTTTCTTATTACAACTAATTTATTTACTGATAATTTCCTTGGTTTCAAACACTGAATTTCAGTAAATTTCTTCATTCATCATTATATTATTACACATTTTTAACACCATATTAGTTTTATTACATTGCATTTTACTGGTCGTCACTTATGGATCTGAAACATGGGAACGTGTGCATGAAAGAATCATGTTCAAATCCACATGGAGAGATCATAAGACAGCACAGTATATCAAAGAAAAGTCTGGAGTTCGAAACATTAAGACCGTTATGAAACTCAAATGACTATGGGCTGGACATGTTAGAAGAATGTCAGACAACCATTTGGCATCATGACTCACAACATGTTTTCCCAAAGATCATATGGAAAACTGTGACGGACGAAAAGTAAGATGGCGTGATGAACTAGATATATTCTAAAAGTACAGTCTCCGCGATGCTCATGTTAGAGAGATCTGGCAAATCTTGGGGAAGGTATTTGTCCATCGACGGACGCTAACAGATTGATGATGATGATGATCATGATGATAGGGAGCATCCCATTTTTAGCTATTGAGGGAGAGCATGGGACGGAAAGGTTGAGAACTGTCAAGTATGTCTTTCGACAATTTGACTCTTGCACCGACTTTTTCTCGTGAAAATGATGAAAAAAAGTCTTCATTCACGTTTATATATCTATGTTTATTTTCATACAAATCAACGAATATGCACATCAGAATATCTAATGCAAACAGACCTGGTCGCTGCAGAGTCCATATTCACTATAACTCATTCGTATATTCATAACATAAATTTTCGTGTACGTATCAATTGTCAGTTTGGTTGAGGTGGTGAGATACCTACCAACCAATATTTTGGTTGAGATATCGGATCACAAAACGACTATACTAATTCCATATATCAGTTTGTTTTAACAGGACGCGGCAAACAAACAGTTAAATTGGAATTAGTTGAGGAATTTTCTTGTTCTTTCCTGTCTTATTACAGTGGAAGGGAAAGGGTAAATCCTGTGTCTGACTTTGATTTGAGCTTGGAAATAACATATACGTGAACCTAAAAAAATACATCTAATTCAATGATTTAAATCTAAATATAAGGCCATTTCACACTTAAAAATTCGTCATACTCTCTGGCCCCTCTGCATTTTCTAAATACGCACTATTTTGCTATCTTGTGAAAGAATATCACACTTTCGTCTATCGCACTCAACCGCGATTCGTGGGGAAAAGTTATCTCCCGTGTCACCCGGGATTTTCAACTTGCTTAGACGAATTATCTTGTCCATGGCCTGGCTTTTGCTCACATATTGTGCCCAACACTCAGGCTCTGTCATGTTTGTTTTTTAATCATGTATAAAATCGAAGTGTTGGTACCGGAAGTGGACACCTTCCTCTCCACAAACCAAAGTATGAACTCAAACCAGTTTCGGTTGACAGTCTGTAATGAAGAGATAGTTGACAGATAAATTGCAGAATTTTCTATTTTTTTAGCTTGGTTCAGTTCAAGTCCACTGGGATAAGGATTAGCACGTCTACCTTCCATGCAGAAGATCCCAGGTTCGATTTCTGATTATAATCAAAGAGTGCGAAAAACTCTTCATGAAGGCAAATTTCCATGTGTATTCAGCTGCTAATTGAGTACACTCTAAGCCGTGTTATTACAGCAGATGTATCTTTTCGGTCTCTTCGCATCCAGCCAAGGACAGTCCTGGGCTCGACCTGACTTGACTTGAGACTTACAAGGATCACTAAGCTAAACCCATTACCAGTTCTCATACTCCATTGGTCATCTCTTATTTATCTCTAAAGTTCTGGTCTGAAATGTGCAGCTTGCAACGAGGATTGAACTAGACTAACACCTCACTAAAAAACTAGCTTGATTCTTATTTCAACAATGGTTTTACAGCAATTTATTTGCAGATACAAATCATTTACAATAGTTCATCTACAGATATGATTTACCTACGTGGGTATAAGGAGGTAATTTACGCACACATACATATGCACTCACATACATGTCATCGAATATCTATATATTTATCTTAAATCAATAGATAATTTATGGTTGATAAATTCTATTTTAGATGAATAATTGCAGATGAATTCACCGGAGACCCATTTCAAATCTGATTGATGACCTATTTACATCAAACCTACACTATCTGTTTTTGAAATATTCGAAATGTGTGGACTCTTTCCAGAACGAACTCACACAAAAAAAGAGGTTTAACTGATCGTTAAAAGCGGATTTATGCCTAAATATTTTCTTCAATTATCTTTCATTTGCTGATCATGCGAGTAACATTTGTCCCTGTTTAAATAAGATTACATTATTCAACAACTAAGAGGAATGTTCATCACAGACATTAAAAAATCATTCAGAGTATTTGATCAACATTCAATCACTTTAAGCCTAAACCGATATATAAAACATTAAAAAATGTCACCTGATGGTAGATTTTATCGATATAAGCCGTAGCCATGAAAAGATCTCAGTAATGACTGATCGCGATTTTGGTTATTTTAGGTTCAAATTTAAGAAATTGGCCTTTCAAAAAAGCATTTGGCCATTAGTATTTTTGATCATACAATATAAAGATGTTTGTCCAGCTTGAGCACTTGGCATTTCCTCGAACATTTTTTGGTGAAATTATTTTTTGCACTTGATTTTTTGTGCGTACAATTCGTAAGACGATTATTCCCTCTAGAAATTTGTAAATTGGAAAAAACAATTTTAAAAAGCATGCAGGGGATGCAGTTCTATATAAGATGTATAAATTTCATTTCAGTAGTAAATAAAGTCCCCTTTAAAACGTTCTTAGGGTCTGCGGTGTGATGACATGGTGTAAAATCGTTTGGTAGTTAAGTGCATATGAATCAGCGATCTGTCATAAAGTTTAAATGACTAGATAGTTACAAGCCAGTAGAAATTTACAGACATATAAATGCAATGTGTCACCAAATGTACCATAGAAGGAGAAATTTTTGTGTCTTGACAGGACAAAACAGTATTGCAGTCAACAAACGGCAGAGGCAGCGGAAAGCATGAAATTCACTTTTGTTTCACCTTATCTGGTCAGTTCTCATTTGACACGATTAGAGTTCTGGTTTTATCCAATGAAGTTGAAGTTGTTGTGCTCAACTGGATCAAAAAGGAAACAAAAACTTCCTGGATAGAATGAAAGAAGTGGATTGGACATTTGGAAGGATGTCCAGCCCTGAAAGGTCAGCATGTTGGAAAATAAACTTTTTGGTTTAAAGATGAATGAATTTACATCATTATTCTATCTGGTCTAAAAGTTGTTTCAAAGGAATTGGGCAATTATCTATGAATCACCTGAAGGGGAACGTCAACAGAAAACAGCAACAATTTTGTGAGATATGTAAAATGTTCACGGGAAATGTTGAGTAATTTGGCAGATGGACCGGTTGAATAATTTGATCATATTCTTCAACTTATATGCAGTTTGCCGTTTTTTACATACACACACACACGCACACAAACACACACACACACACACATATATATATATATATATATATGTATACATATATATATTCTTTACAAGAAAATATGCAAAATTATGTATGCAAATCATGCTATTTCAAGTGTTCAACGCGTATGGGATGTTTATGCAAAGAGAAACACGTTTTTCATATTATCTTTGCATGCCGTCGTCTGATAGCAAAAGAATTCGGGAGATGTAAAGATAGGAATTAGGATTCTACTCAAGCAGCAACAAAATAAAATAGAATATATAAAAATATCATATACAATTGAAAGAAAAATTTTAAAAAATAAATTTTCTCTAGCCATGGCGGAAATTCCGACAGGAACCATCATGAGAATTGGCCAAATAAACAATTTATTCTTCAAATTGATGACGTGAGATAATTTCAAATTCTCTTGCAAAAATGAATACGTAATTAAAAGTTGTTTTTAATGATAGCCCAAAAACACCTGAAAAAAACAGACGCTGGAATTCTTCCAGTGTAAGAATGGAGAATTGCTCTAAGCGCTTTGTGTTTCCAAGATTACTGGACGAAAAATGGTAATTACAAACACGAACTCGACAAATTACTTGTAAAGCTCTGTCGGGAAAGTATCAAGCCATTTTGAATACGTTGAAAACCAGCAGATCTCCTTCATAAACCCAGCAACCAATCGGAGGGAGCATCAATGTGCATGCATCGAAAGACGCTCCCTCGTGGAATTACTCAGTCAGTATTGAGATACCATTGACTGATAATGTGTACTTTATGACTGCAGCTTTCACAGTGACTGATCCCAACCCATTCAAACGTCTTGTGCAGGTTTATTTCTGCAGAATATTCATGTAGTCGGATTAGTCAGCCGCTCTGCGGTCTTGATTTGGCTACATGAGACTTCAGTTTTTTCCTCCAGAAATATTTTAGATCATGGACGAAATTAAAGAGAACACGACAAGGGAGCTGAGGGTCATGTCAAAAGAGAACTTTGCAGACTGATAGCTGTTAGGTTGAATGCTTGGGTTTCCAAGAGGCTGGCAGAAACAGAGGTGCCATTACCCACCATAAACCATTTTCCCCATTGATATTAAATGGCTTCCACTTTCCCGGCAGAAATCGTGTATTTTCGTCCCCAAGATATAGACATTTATCGACCAATCAAAATTTCAATCCATCTTGGTCCATTATGTAGTGCGTTGAGGATGAAAGAAACATTGATTAACTTTATTTGCCGATCAGATACATGGTTAAAGACGTAAGCACATTGCTATCACGCTCATGTGAACACTTTTGAGATACACTGCTGTAACAGCTGCGAGTCGAGTGATATCAAGATTCGTGGTAGGACTCTTCATGTTCACTCCACGTCTCACACATTCTGTTTCTGCACGCAGGATCATTGGATGCATGGAGTGCCAGTTTGTATTTTCTCTCATGTAGACGTGAAATTTTTAGTAAGCACGTGTAAAATTACGACGGACAACGTAACACAAGTGCCAATTCTGCTGCCGATTCTCATTGTTTCAAGGCCATTTCAACTTGCATGAACGTGATGTAACAGAATCATGAATATGTGGGTGAGCTTGTTCATATTCAGATGATTTTCAACATAATCATCAGAGCTTTGTAGCTTGAAGCAAATCTTTTTATGTCATTGAATGTCAAAATAATAGCACAGAGAGTTGTTTTATAAGTAATTTTGCTACGGATATAAGTATTGGTGAACCCAGTCAGGATCTAATTTGCACCAAGATTAATAATCATCATGACTAAATTATTTACCATTGGCAAAGAGCCCTCAACATTGAAACTGCCGACCAGAATTCTCATCGAAAGTATCAATATAGGTTTTTTCCAGTTTTCCATGCTGGCTATGCATGTATTAGACGTACAGGCTCCACAAATAAAGGGCTGAAAATTAGACATTTATTTCTCATTGTATCAGGGAAAAATGTTCTCTCGATTTATGAAAATTCCCAACCCTCTAAGTA
The DNA here is from genome assembly GCA_963457665.1 of Thysanoteuthis rhombus. NCBI lineage: Eukaryota > Metazoa > Mollusca > Cephalopoda > Oegopsida > Thysanoteuthidae > Thysanoteuthis > Thysanoteuthis major. Next base: position 40,315,321 of record OY735210.1, read on the forward strand.
GTTTTTAGTCGTGGTTCAGTTCAATGTGCAATGTGGGTTCAAGCTAAATTAGTCCTTTGTGTCCGACATCTCGTTTTTTGAGAACTCCGACTAGTCTAGTGACCAGTGCTCAATAAAATAGTGGAGCAAATGAGAGGGCTTTTTTAAAAAAAAAGAATCATTCAGTTAGTAACTTGACAAGAGTACAGTCCTAGCTATTTAATATTTCAAATTGGTGATCATCTTTTAAAATGGTGGTCATGTGGATCTTCTGGTTGATTGGGTTCTCCGATTAAGGAGGTTTTGATGTCATTTATTATATTTTACATCATGCTGAAGTCAATGGTAAGGAAAAGAAAATCACCTGAAATTTCAAAGATGGCTGCTATCAGGAGCTGACATTCATGTTTTTCTAGCAGAAATAGATTGGTTTGTCTAATTAAGGAGATTTCTGAGTTATTTTGCATGTTATGGATCATGATCAATCTAATTCTGCCATCAAAAAAATGCATTTAGTGATTATTCAATCATCGTAAGGGTGGGAAAGTGATTGATAACATCGAAATTAGCAAGACGCTGAAACTGACGCTGAATCAGTGGAAAACAATCGCACCCGCATAAAGTCAAAAGAACAGGGGATGCAAAGTCAAGCGTAGACGACTAAGACTTGAAAAGATTTTCGAAAACCAACGGCCACTAAATTTGTGAATTAATGACTAGGTGATGGGGGAAACTAAAAAGAAAAACAAAAACTACACCGATTTGTCCCTACAAAGAACGCAGAGGGTTGTAGCAATAACACTCCAGCAACAGCACCAAATATTATCCTTTCTTGGTACAAGTATATCAATGTTCCATGACCTTTTCATGCCTTCATTAAGGGGACTTCTAAGGCAGAAAAGGGTCACCAATTAAACTTCCAGACAGCAGAGCCAAGGAGATTCATGAGATTCCCGAATCTTATTCCGTCATCTGACCAGCTTTTCTCAGTAACAGACACAGAAACCAATCCTATAACCAACTTACCTTTACCAGACCCAATTGTATTAAAAAAAAACAAAACACCAACTTCGCAACCGAATATGACTGGCTGGAGATGGTTAACCTAACCCAACAAGCCAATGCTTTTGCCCCTACCACGTGGTCAGCCAACCATGCAGGGTGACTCAGTTTCGACAATAAAGCTATGAACAAAGTTAGGGATACAGTAACATTTTTAATTTCGGGACAAACACCAACCATGGAGAAGACAAGTTCGTAATAATGTTCAGAGGTCTACATATAGAAATGACACCATTGAAGTCTATCAAAACGACAGCAGATGGACTAGTCGAGGCTGGTGTAGCCTTACCCGGTACTGAATATTTGTTTTATTTCAATACCAAGAATCCACCGTTCACATCAGATGAGTGCATGTTCTCATAGAATCAAGAAGGGTGCATATAACGCCTACAGGGAAGAGGTATATGAGCATTAAGATCAGTTTTGAAGGTTAATGCAAAGTACGTGAGAGCCCAAAATTTAAGTTCAATTCAGTTTTCCCATCGATTTGATGTATCCAACCATTCTCATTTTGATTTATCTTCAGACTCTACCGTCAGTCATTGTTTGACCTGATATCATACTTTTCTTTTGAACAATGTTATCTATTCTTGATGGCTTTTAATCAATCTCTGAGACATGATGTGCAACGTCAAGAAGTGGTTACCGTGTTTCACCTGGGAGCTCCGTTGTTTGCAACTCAGGAATATTTCCGTGTAAGTAGAATTGATCAGTATGATGAACAAACCAATGCTGCAATTGAAGGTGATAGATTATCAGTCGAGCTGATAGAGGACCCGTAAACGCTGAGGAGATGAACTTTAGCAGGTCCAGGAGTCAGCTGTTTAGTGGTGTTTGCAACCGTACAGCTGACCTCTGGACCAGAACAAAGTTGTGTTAGGACTTAAAGACGAGGAGAAAGGTAATCGTCACCATCTCAAAAAAGTTGTTTTAAAAAAGTGAAACAACTCACATCAATGATGAAGGGAAAGATAATTATATCCATGATCTACTTGTGTTCGACACGAATTACACGGCTGTTTTCAGGGCAACTGAGCTGATAGCAGTACATAACGAGTCAAAAGGCAGATCAACCAATTCGTAGTAGAGCAGTGCCTGTCTGTGCCCTTTCTAAAATCCTATGAGGAAAAATATTGTAACTTTCTGCAAGTATTGATCTATTGGCAGAATAGGCAATGTGACTTGGAAGAGTTCTTCATACATTAGAACAAAACAGCTCTTGTCTATCTCAGCGATCGATGGGAAACCCCACACATAAACCAATTCACGGATGTCCGATATACCACTAGTTAAAGTGAGATTGCCCGGAAGAAGCCCAAATCAGGTATTCTCATAGTGGATGGATCAGCAGTATAGAATACACTGCCACCACGTTCACCCAACATGATTGATATAATCCCAGAAGACATTCAGAAAAAACATACAGAACAGATGGAAATCGTATCATTGGTGGTCCAGAGTCAGAGGCAAAGTGTAAACAGGAAACTGATGAGGAGTAACTCCTACAGACAAAATTCTGGCAAAGTTTCTTTGAAATTGTCTCGTTTCGTTGCTGATAAAGTTACAAAAATGTCAACAGCCGATATAGCAATTGTGACGAAAGGGAAAGACATTATATGCAAGCAAACTAAATGTAGTGATTCCATGTACTTATCAAAATGCAACAGTAGTATTTTCCTACGCTTCTGGCAACTAGTGAATGGGGAACACCAATCCCTGTTGACCAATGCCAATCATATCGTCATTTCATGTCCATTTTGACACAACTTCAAAAACAAGTTGATCCCAATAATCCTAAAAAAAAAATGCAACCAATGCATCCTCTCAGTAGTCTCTTATTGAGCTGATACATGGAACTTAACCAAGAGACAGACTTGCAAACTGAGCATGCAACATGCCCATGAAAGAATCATCCTCAACCTCACATGGAGAGACCACAAGACAGCACAGTCTATAAGGAAGAAAACGAGTGTCAAAAACATCATAGAATCTATTAGAAAGCTTAAATGATGATGGACAGGCCAAGTTGTAAGAATGATAGACAACCGATGGACATTACGACTAACAAATGGACCCCCAAAGATTGCATGCAAAACCGAAGCCGACAGAATACGAGATGGGGAAATGAACTAGACAAATTCAGAAAATACTGGTTCTGCAACACCCATGACAGTATGGTAAATCCTGGGGAAGGTCTATGTCCAACAAGTGATGATAAAAGACGGATGAGGATGATGAGGATGATGATTATGATGTAACTTGACCCTGAGAAAACGATTGTATTCTCTTCTACAATGTACTTACTAGCTGTGATATTATGTCAGTCTTCTATTGCAAATCAAAGAGTTGCCTGAAGAATATGGGACGTGTGTGACGAGGTCTCAAACACATTGACGAAATTCATCTAAGGCCGTCTGCGAACTAAAATAGTCTCCTGTACGCTTTAGAGAGATTAATGGTACATTCCAGTTCCAGCAATGCCACAATTGTAAAAGAGGAAAGGCTTAATCTCTTAGCCATAAAGCAAAAGGCCATTTCACTTGATCCAACCAACACAAGCAGTATTCAAAAGGCACGACAAACGTCATTCTTAGGAGGCGGATACGTGTGGGACCAGCGGCCACAAATGCGGAGCTTGCCTTATTTGACATTGATGGACCAAATAGGACTAGGGGTGTGAAAGCTTATGGACTCTTGCATATAATTATCAGGGCAATTGATGGGAGTTAATCAAATGTGGATGTGCAACGAGGTATATACTAGGTGTGAGTTCACCAGATATGGACTCTGCGTAGTTGTCTCTGCTAGAAACTCTTCCATTCATTGTAAGGACTCCTCCAGATTAGTTTGGCATTTTACTTCCTATCCCCCCATCCCCTACTCTTTATTTAACCAATTGTTGCCGTTAGTTTTCGAATATTTTTTAAGTCCCAGTGGTGTACACTTGGCTTTGCAATCTCGTCGCCTCATACAATTATGATTTACTTTATTGAGCTGATTTTTTTAATATTTTTTTTTATCGCAAACCGATTAACAGAGTATGCCAATCTTTGGTATTATTCATCTTCTCACCCATATAGTGATGAATAATCATAATATTCTTTTTTTGATGCTGGGAACAGTTTCAACATGATCTAAAACAAATAGAATGAGACAGAAACTCCCTTAATTAGATAACACAATCAATTTCTATGAGTAATTGATGAATATTCGCTACAGATGGCAGTCATCTTCTAAAATGGTCACCATTTTAAAATTTCCGGTTGATCATTTTTTACCCCATTGGTTAAAAGGCAAATGGCTGCTGTCTTGAAATCTTGTGAAGCTGGAACTTTTTCTTCTTCAAGCTCACGACAAATTTCATGCATGTGTCACAAATTTGATGTGACCTATCCACTCCACTAAAATGCAACAGAAGTAACATCCATGGATGATTCCTTGACTCAATTTTTAATAGATCACCCCCAATTAAGCACGCTGCCAAAGAGATTTGGTCACTTCTTGATTTCCATCGAGTGACTCATCAAACTTGTTTTGCGTTCACTCATCCTGGGTTAATCTGATTCAAAATCACATGTATTGCTGACTATAATAACCGCATCAGTAGTAATGGTATTCTAGACAAATCTGCTGACCATTGATCTCTGCTTGAGCGTCTTGGATAGCTTAGTCTGTCTCCAAACTAAAGTGTAGATAAGCCAATGTGGATCAAATGGACTACTATAGTGATGGTATGCTAGACTCGTCTACCTGATATTGCAGAGAGGAAGCATTGTTTTATAGAAAACTTCTGTAAGGATAACAAAATGAACAAATAGAGAATATGATAAGAAAAATGAAACAAGTCTGGTTACTCACACAATAAAAACTGATACGCAACTCATGTTTTTGGTCACATGCCGTGTGAAATTATCATATGCAGGGTTTTTATCCTGGCACTAATTCAGACATCGATTCAAATTAGTCATGATGAAATTAGTGGATTTAACATAGTCCTCGGCTGGCTGATGAGATATTTCAACGATATACAGTCTAGAGTGGTTAATTAATATAACCACATTTTCCTGTTTTCTTTCTCTACGTTGCACAAATGCTGTTAAAATACTTTTCTCTTGTAAATGCATCTTTTGTGTACTATTTTCTAGGTTTGAGAGTTTTCATCCCTGTGAACTAAAATACATTTAACAAATGATTTACGATTCAGCCTGACCCGGAGACACAATAAATTAACTCGAGTTTCTGCTTTTAAGATTACACAGGAAGGCAGAGGCAATGAATCATCGAATGATTGACGTTTCGAGTTTTTTAATGACATGTTGAAAATCTATTACTTAGATATAGAAAGACGTGACTGACAATAGCAGCACTGTGTTTGTATCGGTTTCAAGAGACGACGAAATGGGACAGTCTCGCACCAGTTCTTCACGTCTCTCTTGAGAGTAGAAAACATGAATTTTTAAAACGCCGCTCAGCTTTATTGTAGCTTTGTTCCTGGGTGGGCAAATTGAATTAACTCTTTTTTCAAATATTCAAAAGTGGCGGCATGGAGAGGAGTAACTGATACTGGAACGAAAAATGAAATTAGTTGATCCAGTCAAGGCTGTTAATGTTTATTTCGTATAAACTCCAGTGGAAAATACATGAGCACATTTTCCCAGCTTTTGGCTACATAGTTGGTAAGTTTGAGCACTTTAGCCCTCTAGGGCAGCCACTTCAAGAGTATGTTAGTTTGAGAGAAATAAAAATTTGTCCCATGCCCGATTAAAAGAGGTAGGAATCGCTAGGGACAAGCAACTCTAACCTTTAAGATACCTAGCGGCTATTGAAATAGTAGCAGCATGGTTGTAGCCCTAGGTTCAACAACGGGTCTACCAGAAAGAACGAAATGAACAAATATTCAAAATAGTTTGTCCGCCAGTAAATTGAAATTCTGTCTTGCAAATGTATCTTTCAATACTGTTATATAAATGTTGGATGGGCCATGAAACGATCAGTCACAACACCAAATGTTGTATAACACAGGTCTAGTCAGTCACTCAATAGAAACTGTCACGCAATCGATGTATTTTGGCAGTATGTTGTGTTGGGAATGATCAATTGAAAAATTGAGAAATACGTGGTTACTTTCCTCGCCTTATGTTGGGCAGTAAGAAAAGTAAATGATCATAATTTGGAAAAAACAACGAAGTCTAACAGAGTTTCAAATAGTTCAGCCATGAAGCAAATCATGTGGCCCTTGACCTCAGGGAGTAACAAAGCCAGTACACAATTGTAATTGTCCTCTAGACAATTCAAAACGAATCCATCTCCTTTCATGTTTGACAGGGCATATTTTTCATTAATTTTTTGTCGCTTGCTAAAAGATCGGTCTGATGCTTTAGCTTGCGTTATTGAAGATAGTAGAAAGATCAGTCTCCTCCTTTGAATGAATAACAGGATTGCTATTGGAGGCATCCCAAATGATCCGAAAGATGTTTTCGGCAAATGGTCTTTCCAGATGGTCACCCATTCCAGTTCTGCCCAGGCTCGAGATTGTTTGACTTTGGCGATTGAATGAGAACCACTGTGTCCATCGCGATTTGGTCGTAACAACATCAACATCCCCCACTTTCCCGACTATTTCATTTGCAAGACGGTAAGCGTTCAAATTAGTCCGTTTAACAATTCTTGCCTTTCGAGAATCGTCAGGCAATTTCCGGAACTAGTTTAAATCATTTCACACATACGTTTCCAAGTATCTAGACATTCGTTCTCTTCAAGTGTTGAATTAAATTATTTTTATTGGCCTGCCTTTTGTGTGTCAAGCGTCAATTTGTGAATTCCTTTTAAGAGTGTCTGTCAGTGTCCCAGGGCTTTTTACTCTGATTAAATTTCGGTGACAGGTGTGAAGATCAGGACTCTCTTTGGTGCCTCGCCAAAACGTAGACAAAAATAGAATACCATTGCGCGGAATAAAGAGATTATTTATTCATATAACATACTTGATACTTAGTCCGTCATGAAAACAATACAGTGAAAAGTAATCTATTGATCGTGCCGTGTTGGTGGTGTTTATTAGCACAAATATTTTTGCGTTCGATTTTGTTACATACTTATATGCATGTCACAAATGATCTATGCGTTTATTTGATAATTCGTTGTATGGTCCTTCGTATCATCTATCAATTTGAATTATGAATAGGGTGAAAGTTAATTTTCTATCCACAGACAAGGGTTGCAGAATGACAGAACGGGTAACAGCATAGAGTATGCACTTGGCGAGCAAATTTCGACCCAAAACTAAGGGAGTTTCTGTTCCCTTGGAGAGGCATGATCCATTTCTCTACTAGGTATAGGGTAAGATAGTACAAGGGGAAGTAAGTGACAGCACTTGGTGTTCTTGTCACCACTAAATCTATTTCACGTATGAAAAACCAGGGCTGATTAGATTATGTTACATGTGGAGTCAATGCAGGGATGATTGAAAGCGTGCCCAGCGTAATGCACTACTTATCGACAGACCCGTGTTGAAATTTGTTAGTTTAAATGCGATTTTAAATGAAATAGAGTAATATTCAAATACTTTGCTACCCATGAAGCAAGTATGCCATATAAATAATCTTTCTTCTTTGGTACATGAAGAATACAGGTGGACAGCCTCATACTTACGCACGGTATGTGTGTGATTCTCGTTGCAGACTAGTTTCAGCTTCTTGTCATCTTCAACGCATGATCAGAATGAGATAATAGGTTCACCTGGGCTTTACTATTGCAGTGGCCTCCAGATATGTGGATGATATAAGTGTCATATTTACTTTATGCGAAACATTGGCGTCGTCCATTGATCATCAACGTACTTTGTTCCAGGTCGGAGATGTTTCATGCTGTTTTTATTAATTCAATGTAGATGGATTAGAATGGGTATGGTTGTGCAAGTGTTTGTGTGCATGTGTTTGCAAGTGTATCAGTATGGGTGTGTGCGTGTGTATCGGTGTATGTACCTCAATGTCTGTGTGTGAGTGTGTGTGAGACGTAGTTAGTTCGTGTTATTGGTATTAACCTTTGTCATAGGTCGTTCTGATCATTTCGATGTATCAATGAGTCTTTGATCAACGACTTAACAAAGATACTGAAGTTTCAGCGTTGAAAAACATCTGTGTCTTTGGTTGACTTGTATTGTATGGTTGTCTTTTCATATCTTCTTTTTAACTTATTTTTAGCATCTTTAAATTCATTATCATACTATTTTAAATTGGATTTGAGTCCACTCAAGTTTGTATATACAAGTTTAATCGATAGCAGTTAAGCATAGATATTGCAGGAATCGAACCTGCAACTGATAGGGAAGCCACTTCAACGTAACGATGCTCTTTCTATTGAGCTAAACAGGCTTCCTGTAATGCAAAGGCCCAAATAGCTGTTTCAACTATAAATTCACATTTTTACTTATTCACAATCTTTCAGTTTATCTGCAGATTTTATTCCAGCAGGAGTGCCATTTCCTTGAATTGCTTACTCTATTTATTTTGTCTAAGTCAAATGACATATTAATCATGTAATGATGGTAGATCATTTCGAATAAGAGTATAATATAATGCAATTTGTAATGAATTTATTGGATCATTTAAACATTTCTCAATGCTGCGTTTAAAGAAATAAAAAGAGCAGATAGGGACTGCAAATAACCAAAAACTGAGTATTTTCTGTCGAAACTATTAATTACGCCCTTGCATTACCGAAAGCTGTTTAGCTTAATCTTAAGAGTAACGTTACCTTGAAGCATGTCCCCTATCGGTCGTACGTTCAATTCCTGCAGCAGCCCCATTTCTCTAATTGTTTATTCTTTTTATGTTGTCTTTGCCAAGTGATGCATTAACCGTGTCAGACAGGAGATTATTTCAAATTAAGGTTTCAATGTATCATAACAATTTATAATTAAATAAATGAATGAATAAATAAATAAATAAATAAATAAATATATATATATATATATATATATATATATATATATATATATATATATATATATATATATATATATAATTGTATATTGCCGTGTGCATTCCTGATTTTTTGAGTCGAAATTACACGAAAGTTGTTTAGTGTACTAACTAACAAATCGAAGGAGATAAAATGGAAACAAGAGGAAATTCATAGTAATATTTTCCTGTCGCTCGTATCTCCAGATATATATGATGTCGTAGTTGCATCTTAACAATCGTTCTTCTTTGGAAGACTTGCAATTGAGGCTTTGTCACTGTATGACTTATTCCACCTTAGCAGACGATCACAGTAAGTTTAGATCTTTGAGCTGTTATGCCCAAGTCTCTTCATCGAGGAAGTGTTATGCCCAAACACTACTTCCCTCCCTATCGATCATACTGGAGACTTTCACCGGAGAAGAAGTGTTCAATAGAATAAGTGCATGATGGTTAGCCTGGCCAGAGCAGATGGCTCCCCAGAGACTCACGGCGCCTGACACTCATTCTGTGATCGTCTGACGCAATTTAGACATTTTGATTTGTCACAGACTAAAATAATTTTCCGTCCATCAAACGAAACTACGGCTTTAAAGTATGTTGGTTACTCTTCTCCAGTGTTGCTAATTAGGATATTTTATATCTAAACTCAGATCTATTGCCAACTTGAATATCTATCAATTAGGATTTATAGTTATAGATAAAAAATACATACTTTTATTTATCTTTATAAGATTTCTCGAAAACAGGGTACTGATCCCCAAAACTTGACACTGCACTGCCATAGCTGGAGAATGTTAACTTCTTACAGCAGTCAGGTCACAGCACATATACACACAGAGGGACAAAGAGATTGATATACTTTCTCCAGTTGTAATTAGATAACACAAACACAGAGACACACAAAAACACGCATGCGCACCTAAGAAATTTTAAGAAATAGACATAATTTGACAAAAAAAATTATGAATGCGTTATATTACTTTAGAACTTCATTTTAAATGATCTCCCGTTCTTATAAAGTGAATGCTTCAACTGCCAGATGATATATCAGTTTCTTAATCATATGATTAGATGCATGGAGAAACAAATAGAACAGATATAGATAACGAATAGACAAAATTAAATTTGGAGTTAAAGCAGTTATTAAGGCCTTTATATGCTGATGATAGTTTAGCTCAATGGTAAGAGCAGCACTACATAGAAATGGTAACCTCTTCAGTCACAGCTTCGATTTCAGCGCGTTTTATTCATTCATGCTGTCTAGACCGAATAATACATTCACCATGTGATAGCAGGAGAAAGTTTCAAAAAGGGTTTCATGATATATGACTCACACACACACACACACACACACACGTATATATATATATATATATATATATATATAATTCAATGTTTGTTGATGAGTGTTTAAGTATTTCTGTTCGTATTTACTTGTGCCTTAACTCCCCCCCCCCATCTCTCTCTTATGGCAATAATGATAAATGGCTTTCGTTTCACGAAATAATGTGGGGAAATATCTTCCTTATTTCACACTTTTCATTCTACTATCTCAGTTTCTCACTTTTGGCAGTCTTTTGCTTTTTCAAATACTGATTAACCAATCGGTAAAATGCTAAAAAATAGATTCAAAACCTGCCGGTGTGGGAGAATTCATTTTTTCCTTTTGCATTTTTCTAAATCCTCCAGCTTTTTGTGAATACTCTCTCCCACAAGAAAGGACACGTATCTGTTGGCATCAAACAATCCTGGAATCTATTTTCCTGAAAATCTTCCATCAAATATTGAATAAAAAATAAACAAATAGACAACAGCATCCTCACAATAAATGCAAGATAATATTTTAGATTTCAGAAGCTCAGCACATTCAAGAATTGCAACTACTCCTTTGATAACAATTGAAAAATGGTTGCTGAAGACTCAACATGCTTATTCAAAATTATATATATATATATGTATATATATATATATACATACACACACACACACACATATATATATATATACATATATATTCAATTTTATATATATATATATATATATATATATATTTCTCTTTGCGTTCCATATTAGATGTTTTCTAATCTGATCAAAAGCGAAATATTCTCTTAACACCTACGTAGATAGAAAATACGATTTTATCCGTGAAATAGGGAAAAAAAATCTTTTGTCATACCACGTTTTCTTTCAGGTTGAAACACATCGTTTTCTAATAGTGTTAAAGCGACATTTGATGTTTGTAAAAGGCGTTTTAAAAAAGATCATCGAGTACATTCTCTTCTATTCAATCATTGAATCACAACAAGGATGCATTAGAAAATTACCCGGATATTTTCAGAAGAATTGAGATGGCTGAGACGAAGACTTTGCTTAAAGGGAAACATACATAACACACACTTTCTTTCGGTGGATTTCATACGGTTTATGTTGGTTTTTTGTTTTTTTTAAAAAAATCATCCTCCGTTCTGATTCAGCACACTTGAACATATGCTGCTGTAACGCTGAACCAAACCAGATTGGCCCTCAAACTGATAAACATGCAATGCTCACAGGTGAGAATCAAGCTCAATATCACATGGAGAGATTATGATAGAGAGATCTTGCGTATCTTGGGTAAAGTCTGTGTCTAACGATTGGAAGTACCGTCATTGTGGTTTGTGTGCTGGCCTATGGTATCTCAAGCATAAACTTCCTACCTTACTATGTCATACAGAATCATTTGAAATGTTTCTTGTACCAATGTTACACACAAATCCCAATTCCCTTATTCTAATGAATGTAATCTCATTATGAAAGTCTGCCTGTCTGTCTGTACTCGCCTAGCACAAAAATACTTGATATACATGCATGATCTTTTCTGTGGGTACAGATTCGATCCCCAGAAAGTGTTTTAATAAGTTACCTGCTGATGTGCCCCAAAATGTTTCAAGAAGTTTTGAATAGGGAGAGGTCTATCAACATGATTATTCGTCAGTGGTAAAAATACTTCTTGATCACGTGTTAAAAAAATAATTTGTCTATTCTTTTTTCTCAATCCAATCCACAGAGATGAAAATGTGACGTAGACTGCATCTTTTATTCAGAAAAAGCAGGGACATTTTTAACCAATTCTATATCTCGCTGTTTATTGGTTAGATATGAGGGTTTCAATTAGTGAATGGATTGATGTTGTACAATTAAGTTGCACTTTCCAAAAACATAAAAATCGGGGTCATGTCGACCACTGGGAAGAAAGCTATTTTTCACTTTTAGGGATCCAAATCAATAAAGAACTTTAATTTTTCAGGAATCCACTTCCAAAGATAAATATCAAGAGAGGATCTTTTTGAGTTTCAGGGTTCAAAATCCTCATCAATTTATCTTTTGTTTCTTTTTAGGGATCAAAATCGGAGATGAAGGATATTTTTTCACTTCTAAGAGTCCAAATTGAGAGGTTATTTTCCCAACTCTTCGATATCAAAAAGCAAGGGATTTTTTTTTCACTTTTATAGGTCAATACGAAGGGAGAATCTCATAACTTTCAGTGGTCAAAGTTGAGGGGGGAAGTTCAGTTTTTGAGGTCCAAGTTTTTCCTAAAAAAACTCTTAGCCGTACAAACGGGGATGTGGCTAATTTTCCTGACTTTTGAGGGTTTCTGAAGCTTTTGAGTTTTTTTTCTCACTTTTTGTGGGGTCAAAATAAAGGTAATGTTCTTTTTTTAACTCTCAATGGTCAAAATACAAGAGAATCTTATTTTGACTCTCTGCGGTCAGAATGGGAGTGTGTTCCTCAGAAGTCGAAGTTGACAGGATTTTCCTTTTCAAAATCGGGTGAAAGATTCTTTTTTGATTTTTGAGGTCTAAATTGAGCAATGGATTTTGCCTACTTTTTCGCGTCAAAATCAATGGGAATTTTTTTTCTTTCAGGCGTCAAAATTGAAGAGAAAAAACTTTTTTTCAGTGCCTCTAGAGGTAAGAATCTTGGCATTTTTATTCTCCATTTCTGGAGTTCGAAATTAAAAAGGGGCCGTTCTTTTCATTTCTCGATCTCAAAATTGAGAGAAAGTTCTTTTCCATTGGTAGATGTCAAAATTGAGGATAATATTTGTTCCCACTTTTAAGGATCAAACTTTCATTCAACTTCCTGGGGGGTCGAAATTGTACCTTTTTTTAGGGTTCAAAATGGAGGGATGTACTTTAAAAGGTCAAGATTAGGGGGTATTTTTTCATTTCATGTTATGGTTGATCCCCGTAAGGAGAATGATTTTTTTCCCACTTTCAGGGGTCGAAATTCCTAGGGTTCTTTTGGGGGGTAAAATGAAGGAAAGATTAAACATTCCTCCTCGATTGTCACTATTGAAAGAGATCGTTTATATTGGTGAAGACAGAATCAACCGGAAAATTTCAAAATCAAAGGAATCAAAATTGAAAGACATCGTTTACTTTCATTTTATGTGCCCAACAGTGTAATAAATGGTAATAAATCATTTTTAAAAACATATCAAATCAAATACTATCTGGTTTCCATTTATCTATCTTTTTATTTCTTTTTTTGAAAGCAATTTGTTTCGTCTCGTAGTAATGATAGTGACATAAACGACTAAGAAAAGAAAAATAACATTTTTATTCACGTATCAGACATGCACCCAAATTATGTTTGCATTTTTAATTTTATGCAGTTGAAGTGAAAATTCCTCTGGTAAAAACATTTTGGAATTACTTCGAAATAATGTCAACCTTATTTTATCGTTGGGTTTTACCGTTAAAATACTTGTTATACGTTCAAGTTATTCATTAATTTCGTCATAGAATCATATGTGATGAATATAGTTTAAAATTGTTTGCATATGATATTTTCTAGTTTTTATCAATGCTATCACCTGAATTGTTCTGTGAAATATTCATATATTCAATTAGAATATCAGTTACCACATTATTTGTAACTGAGTAGAAGCCTTTTTTAATTTTCTCTTTTTTTCTTCATTATTCCAACATTCTCAATAGTTGTTGATATAGGTTCATTAATGCTGATAAACACAATATTGCAGCTAAAACAACTGAATATCCAATGAATTCAGTGACTGTAAAAACACCAACAGCAGCGAAAACTACAGCGCAGGCAGCTGGAATACTGCACTATCTTTTTATATAAAATGATTCGGTAGTCACACCCTTTGATGGTATCACCTGGCACTCAAATCATCAGTGACGAAACATCTCCCTTTGAGATACAGAAGATGGAAACTGGTATCAAACATGTGCAGATGTTCTGTCGAAAGATTACTCACACCCAGACAAATTGAAGTTTGGAATTTATATTCTTCGAAAAGTGTCACCCGTAACTACGATGAATGCCGTCAACATAGTTTCCATAGGTTTTCGAGTTGGTCTTGCAGGCTACTTATGTATGCATGTATCATAGGTACAAATCGCACTGATGACCACTACATCTACCTAGGACAACAAATCTCCATGAGACCCTCAAAAGAAGAAGAAATCAAGCGAAGAATCTCACTAGGATGGCAAACCTTTGGCAGAGCTAGCTCAATCTTAAAAAATAAGAAGATCTCATTATTCCTAAAGAGAAGAGTGTATAACCAATGCATCCTCCCAATAGTCACTTATGAAGCCGAGACATGGAACCTAACCAAGAGACAGACCCGCAAATTGAGAACCATGCAACGTGAACATGAAACAATAATGCTGGGCCTCACATGGATAGACTACAAGACACCACAGTACATCAGAGAAAAGACAAGAGTCAGGGACATCACAGAATCCATTAAAAATCTCAAATGATGGTGGGCTGGCCATGTTGTAAGAATGGCAGACAACCGATGGATAACCTGACTCACGACATGGATCCCCCAAGGTCACATACGCAACCGAAGCCGGCAGAATATTAGATGGCGAGACGAGCTAGACAAGCTCAGGAAGTACTGGCTCTGCGACGCCCATGATAGAGAAGTGTAGCAAGTACTGGGGAAGGTCTATGTCCAACGACAGACGTTATAAGACTGATGATGATGATGATGATGATGATGATGATGATGATGATGATGATGATGATGATGATGATGATGCCTCGCTTACCCCACTTGGTAGCGTCTCATTGGGAAAGGATCAAATATACGAAATTAATCCCTTAGTTTGTGTTTATTTTTTTTTTCCAAATTCAGACTTTATTCTGATGTTTTCTGCCTTATAGGAGGCAACAGAAGTAAATCATATCTCTGATTGCACCATTTCTCAACTTTTTGATTGTTCGTCCTCAACATTACATGCTGCCAAAAGCTATTGGTCACATGACGGTTTCTATTGAAGGATTGATCTGATCCGTCTGTTTCAGTATGTTTTAACACCGAGAAAGGGTTTGGCTGTACGTGAAGACAGATTACAATTTCTCTCCATATTTCTTGAGCTGTGCTTAGGATTCTCTACAATCCGATCAAATTATCATTGATTGAACCATAAGTCAAACTTATGTCCATTTCAGTGAATTGTATATTTTATCGTGGATCGAGACATTTGATGCACACATTCTTACGACTCAACTCGACTGGCAATGTCTGGCATCACATGAGCATAATGTGTAAATAAGAATAAATGAAAATATAGTTATAATGCAAACGATTTTTTTTTCTTTAATGTATTCAAAACAAGGATAATTACATCAAAACTTTTTCACGTTGTAGGTAAGTCGGGAATTAAACAAAAAACTTTTCGCGAGCAACTTTTGGTACTTAAAATCGAAAATACCTCAATCATCCCCATCTTTAATATTTTTCCAACTAACGAACATTTTTCCTCCCTGCGTAGCCATTCGTCGAATAACGTATGAGATTTACTAAACGCAACATAGATTTTCGTCAAATGCAAGCATTGATTTATTTATTTCAATACAAGACTATTTAATGACTATTTTCTAATTCGATGTTTGCTTTTATCATCACGTTCATTATCGAAAAGACATCAATGTATCACAGTCTTACATCTGAAAATGAGATGAAAATAATGTAAAATAATCTACATTGCTCTGAAAATAATGTAAAAATGTGAAAAAAAAAGGCATTATTAATTATCCAAGCTTCACATAATGTTATAAAAAGGTTGTCATTACTTCTAGTTTAGGGGAAAAAGTCATCTCAGATTTATCCCCCCTTTTGGTTGGCAACAACATCCGACTGAATCGTTGAAAATAGAATCATTTTTATTTCTAAAATTCGTTCGTTTAATTCGATCCAAAACCTTTTTGAAGGTTGTGAAAACATTCACGTTGGCAGTGGATTGAATCATGAATCATCGATTGGACTCAAAAGATCGGATATTTGACAAAATCCAATTGGCGACCGATCGTAAGTACGGCCTGATTTGAATCCAAGTCTCACAAATGTACAGGGCTGCAGATCAATTCAAAATAACAATAAAACCTTCTTGCACAACAAACGCATAACTCAACAGGTGCCGTATTGAAGAAACTTGAAACATTAGGTCAAGGCTTCTAAAACTAGGGGTTGGGAACCTTGCAGGTAATTTGAAAGTTGCAGAAATTTCCTGAAATCATGATAATTATGAACCAAGAGTTATTTTGTATTATCATTATACGAAAATCTGCCCCTTCTGGCGCCAATAGTAAAAAAAATTGCTCAGTGCAATTCACCAGTAGGAAACACAAACCCGTGAAGGATAAATTGATACATCGATAAAAAAAGATATCATGAGACATTTTCTACAGCTCTTGAAAGCTGTTAATATGTTGTTGCTTAGACGTAAAACTCACCAAAAAAGTATAACATGTCAAAAACAGGTTATGATCAATATATACATGAATAATTGAATGGACAAATGAAATTAAACATTAGTTTACATTCAATATATGAATCAAAGTTTTATGTCTCAGCTATAATACAATAAAATTTCATCTCTTAACGTGTTTTGTAATGGTTTGGTAGCAAAAAAGCGGAGTAAATCTAAATTACTATGGTATGACTAAGCGGTTATCGTTGCTTCCGATAAATCTTTAGTATTTTATCAGTTTGGAGTTTTCGTTTATCATTTGCTCCTGTTGTTCACTAATTTTATGAAGACTGAATTCCATTTCCATTTCGTCAAGGTAATTTATTACAGGAACATTGTGAAAAACACCATAAAATCCTTAAGATTATAAATACGTCACAATTTCTGACATGCTTTAGTCATTACTTGTTTCTGATATTGAAATGAAATAAAATCAATAGTGAATTGTTTTTTTTTGGAGGAGTACGGTGTCAACCTGTATCTTGATTATGGGGGCTTTGGCTGCAGCTAACAATTGGGACCCCATAACCAGCTGGTCCAATAAACCAAACAAAACTATTTTTTTTTATGAAAAGGTATTTGTAGAAAAACCTTATTCTGAACAGCATAACATGGTGTATCTTGGCGTTTTTCAATTTTTTCACATTTCAAGTTGGGTGATGAGTTAAAATTTTCCAAGGATATCTATTTGAGAACAAAAAATCTGTATATTAGTGGTCATATCAGACCTTATTTCACAAATATTAATTCTGTAGCAGTGTTGCTTGGACCAAATGAAGGGCAGATTTGTGAAAACAAACGAAGCAAATCAGTAACGATTACATTGGAATCGATTCTTACAAAATTGATCCTTTTGTGGGAAGAAGGAATGATGGGAAGTAGGGAGGAAGGTAAGGTAAAAACATTGAAAGAATGAATGAAGGAAATAGGAATTACAGATAGAATTATCAAATAACAACAAAGAAGGAAAAAACAAATAAAACAAAATAAAAAAAATATCATTGAAAAGATAAAAATGACACGATGTAGCTAAAAAGACCAAGTGAAATGTTTCAAGATCATAAAAAACAAGTTAAACTATGATAAAACAAATCTGATACGTCAGTGAATAGAAACTATCACGTGACTGATTCCTTCAGGCAGCATGCTATTTTGGGGGCGAATCATTTGAAATTGGAAAATCAAGTGATCAGTGACTGAGCGAAAACAATCTGAGAACTTTAAACATGTTTTGTTGGGCAGTGATAAATGAAACAAGTCTGAATTTGTAGCCCCCCACCAAAAAACAAACAAACAAACAAACAAAAAAAACCCAGGTGCGAATGCTGCAACATACAATCTAAGAGGTCAATTTATAGGAAGCCTACATCGAAAATTGAACTCCGTCACTAAAACCCTTTATGGGGGTAGAGTTGAGGAGGACATTTTTCGTAGACCTGATTAAGAGTAAATGATTAAATTTTCAGCCCTCCAGCTCCATTGGTGTTGACTGTACGTTTGATACATGCATACATATCCAGCCAGTCAGCCAGATAGACCGAATTGAAAACTGTGGAAAATTATGTCGACACATTTAGTGACAGTTTGGGTTGCCAGTTTCTAAGAACGATTTCTAGAAAAGAAATAACCTCATCCAAATACGTCAAAATAGAATCCATGAAATGTAAACACGTGTCTGTTTTCTCAAACTGCTTTTGCCTTCTTTCTTTTTATTTTCTTTTATTTCTTCTTTTCTCAAAATATTCCTTTTGATATGCAGTTAGGTCTGCCAACACATGTCATACTTCTCCATGACCTGGAGGGGGAGTTATGCCAATTTTAGTAAATTTTAATAACACCTTCAGATTTTCTCAGATTGTTTTCGGCTTTTCAAATATTTTTCCTCATTCAAAGAGAGGGACACTGCCAGTTAGTTTGTAAGGTTCTTAATCATGAAATGTTTTTGAATAGTAAGATAAAAGAAATCCCGAAAAAAATCATTTATGATCAAGAAACTCTTACTTTGTCCGGTGTTTCATGTTTTAGTTCACCCTTTAGCGAGTTAACATACATAGATAAATCCGTATGTTTAGATCCTAATGATGAAAGAAACATTCATTTTACCGAACAAATATTACTTTTTCAACATAATCTTCCTTTTCAACGTGATTGACACTATGTTTCTGAATTATTCACTTGGATCAAATATTACACATTAAATTTCGAGAGCAAATTTCAGCTACTTACTGTATCAGGCTATGGGTATATAGACTCACTCCCGTAGGCAAAAATAGTCTTTTCTGGGTTATAACGAATTTCATGAGGAAAAGTATTCCTAAAGAAGCATATTTTACTTCCGCTTTGCCTTTCTCTTCAGGTGTGCTTTGTTTCTGCTTTTAAATCTTGCAGTATACAATACTCTTGCCGAAGAGCTACAATACATTAGTTTTTTTCTTTAACTATGAAGTATTGTTTTTCGAATAATAGAATGAATGATGATATGAAAAATAAAAACGGCAAAAATTCAACCAAAACCATTTGAATCTATAACATTTCAGGGGTTTTTTGCGGTCATTCAGTAAAATCACGAATTATCGATTTCTTAATATTGAACTTTTTATTACAAATATGGAATTCGAAATGCTTTAAAATATGATATGTTAGAGAAATATCAAGTAAATGTGAACTCTGCTGCAAGATTTCATATCTCAATTCTCCAAACTTGTCAGGTAAGAGGTGTGAGACCATGCACGGTTATGGAGTAGTCTCTTTGCTTCATACACAATCAGTTTTCCCACTTTTTATTTTTCCCATTGTCTTTTGATGACGTCATATGGTTGCTTATGTAGTTGTCAAATCTAGATTAAATCAATTTACCACTTTGACTAAATGTAAGTTCACATTTTTAATTCACGTTATCAATTTAACAACTTCATTTCTACTTTGATTTATCACAGTTGATGCATTTTACCGTAGAATGATTTTTTAAGAGTATATAAAGGTATATATATTTCAGTATCTGCATTTCAAATGTTCCAGCATTTCTTCATTCTGGTATGATGCCATCATAGTCATCAGCAACCTTCTCCGATAAATTATACTGAAATGGAAGAGATTTGGCACCAAAAGCTTCCTTTAACTGGTTTTCCATAGAAAATATTTTCTTAAGCTACTTGAAAACTGCTGAAAATAGTCAAACTGAATCCAGTCATAATTTTAAAGGTGCTTTAAAATGATTTATAAGCAGCTGGAACACCGGTTACTAAAATAACTATGAGTAAAGGACTAAACAGATATGGTTTGAAATCCCATAATCCATGAAAAGAAAGCACCAGTATTTTCGGATGAAGCTCACTCGTGAGCATTAAGAGAAGCCTTATTTTTGGATTAACCTTTTTGGAGGTGTTTTTCTTTCAAGTATACAGGGGCACATCATAAGTTTGAAGGGACCATGGATGGTTAATGTATTGGAGTATTTTGGAAGCTGGTTACATCTCTTTAGTGCAACGGTTAGAGACACGTATATATAGAGAGTAATTCGTAAATGGTTGGATCAGAACAAGTAGGGCTGCTTCAGTGGCCTAGTCGATTTCCTGACTTGAATCGAGTTGGAAATTTACAGTGGAGCTTGAAAAATCGAATTCACCAGAGGTACACCCTGAAGCATGGATGATTTGAAGGTCGTTTGTAAGGTGGAGTGGGCTTCGATTTCTACACACACACACACACACACACACGCACACACGCACACACACACACATATATATACATATATATATGTATTCTAGAAATTATCCAGCTTTAAACTCTAATTATATTTAAAAGATCGAAATTGATTTTACTTCAGTCATTTTCCCCAAATATCTGTTAAAGTAATTTAATTAAGTCTTTCAGCGGGTTGTATGGTTAATAGATAATTAGATATTATGGTATTATGTGTGATTTTCTTCTTGTTAAGGTCATCGGATGATTATCATGTGACGGTTTCGGGGATTTAGAAACAAAACAGTTATATTGACACAGATTACAGGCAGTCCTGATTAAAGATCACTTTATTGCATTATTTTTGCATTCGTGTTATGATAAATGTAATTTGTTTTTCTATTATATTATTTAGTATTATCATAATGTATTGTGTATGGACTTCATTTTATATAACACATCATTGATTTTTTCAAACAAAGGGTTCACTCACGTAGGTTAATCAAGAGACGTATTTGACATTGGAATATCAATGAACATAAAAACGAATTGTTTGTGTCATTCTCGTTGAGTGTTCACCCGTGTCAGTTGTAAATCACGATTTCAATCTCGACCTGCATGCAAGCCAACTCACAATATCATTTTGAAGAAATTTAATCGAAGGATAAATATCGTCAAAATAAATTCTCTTCATGACATCACTTACACTTTTTACTTGAAACATTTAAAGAGTATAAAATGAGCGTTTAGATCTTGGGAATCCAGAATTTTATATAATAAACCTGTCAAAATAAGGCCTTCAAAAGTTCAGAAAGGTCTTTTTTACGAAAAAAAAAAAAACAAAAAACTGTGCAGTCTAGTGGAATACTGGATACAAATTTTCAAATCCATCGACAAAGTAGTATGACCAGCAGCCATGTAATAGACAAACACTCATAAAACCATGAATAAAACCAGAAAAGAACCCTCCATGATGGCTCCAGTTGTTCCACAGATATAAAGATAGCATTCTATCTTTTATCAGCATTTGTGAAAATATATACATAGAGAGATATGGGTACGCACGTGTGTGTATATAGATAAATAGATAGCATTTATCTTTTATCTGCATTTAATGAACATGCACACACATGCGCACACATACATATACTTTCAAATCATCCGTGATTTTTGTATAGTCAATATCTGCATATGAGTCTGTTCACTTTTGTGTCATCTGGCGTGTGTCTTCAACTGCAACGCCTCAGGACAGAACGGTTTCATTTTTAATATAACATCTAATTAGGTTTGCATATATTCAATCACAAAGACATGTTCTTGGAAAAAAAAAATGTTTGATTTTTTTTTCTGCTTCTTTTGTGAAAAATTGAAAAATTTAACAAAATCAAAACTCGAGCGAAATGGACTGCAGAGAGGAGAAAATGAAAAAAATAGACACGGAAGAAAATGGAAATACGAATGAAGATAAATATAAATACGTTGATATATTACATGGATAAATCGGAAAAAATATCTAAGATTGAACTACAGATGGATAAGATCTAAGTAAAATTACTTTATTTTTTTCTGCTTCGAATGTTTGAAACGAAAGGTATT
This sequence comes from Thysanoteuthis rhombus, assembly GCA_963457665.1. NCBI lineage: Eukaryota > Metazoa > Mollusca > Cephalopoda > Oegopsida > Thysanoteuthidae > Thysanoteuthis > Thysanoteuthis major. The sequence goes on from OY735210.1 coordinate 40,337,375, forward strand.
TTTTTTATCAATATTTCTCTTCGTGTTTTTAATTGCATCGAATGAGGAATATATCAAAACGCCTGACTGACAGTATTCATCAAAAAGTATTCAGCTGGCGAATAAATTGTGACAGTCATCCTATCACTAAAGGATCTAATGTAAGGATATGAGACCAAAATCACTGGTGATAACAGATACGAAATTATATCCCTTTCAATATTTGTTCTCTGTTTATCAATAATGACCTCAAGCAGTGAATCTGTAAGTAAACTTACGCAGATGAGACCATTGTTTCATATTCTCGGTTAGACATTTTACTATCCGCAAAATTCTTACACTTTAGTAACGGTGTCAGAAACAAACAAAAAGAAAATGACACTATTCATTTTGCACTGACCAATTATCCCTTCCCTGCGTTTATTTGATGATGATGATAATAATAATAACAATAATAATAATAATAATAATAATGACGGTAATGGCAGTAGAGGTACGAACGAAACGATTGCATTGCTGTGTTAGGTGTCACTCAATCTTCAACGATAACCACTGGGTAACTGGTGTGAAACTGTAGACTGCAGCACTGCTGTTGAATATAAGAGAATGGACAAGTTGGCTGAAGACTTAAGGAGACTTGCTGTCACTTTGTCTCCAGCAACAGGTATGAAAATGTAAATAATGATAATAATGATAATCTACATGTATATACACACACTCATATATATAAATATACATATATATATATATATATGTATATATATATATATATATGTATATATATATATATATATAGAGAGAGAGAGAGAGAGAGAGAGAGAGAGAAAGAAGAGAGAGAGAGAAAGAGAGAGAGAGAGAGAGCAAGCGAGATGTGTGGGTGTAAGTGTGTGCAAGCGTTTTTGTAACATTTTAGATTGAGTTTTTAGATATCTGATTTGGATTTCAAACAGAATTGCCAGGTGGCACAGCTTTGATCCCTGACAGATATTGCACTTTGATCCTAAACAGAAGATAGGGATGCAACACTTTAGTCCTAGGCCGGATGCACTGATATTCTGATCGAGGCAAGTAGTGCATATTCATACGTAATTCATACGTAATTACTTTGATCATTTATTTGACGGGGCCAGTAAACATAACATTGTTAACAAATTTGAAAGAAACAAGCACATTGATTGTATCAGTAATAGATTACTTTCATGAGTCTAATGGATCTTACACTATCGATGAGACTCAATCACAAACGATAATCACCAGGCAACTAATATTAACACTGAATAATAATGTCAAGAATAATGATTATCACATCAGTAAAAACAAGAATTTTGCAAAAAATACTGCTGAGGAGATTTGCTGTCACTCAAGCTCCAGGGTAAGCCACGAATTTCTGCTGGTTAAAAATTAAATGATGCAGATAAATTTGAGGAAGAATTGAGACAGTCTTCAAAAATATTGGGAAAAGAGTTTTGAGGAATCTTGGTGTCCATCAATCTTCAGAGGTAGTCACCTGACCTTTTGCATGAACCTGAAATACAATCACCAGAACGACGACTAGTGATATCATGGGTTGCATCAGAAGTAAGATATGCAGAACATTTCCTTGAATGGGCAAATGAAGAACACCAATCAATTGACGGGCATATGAGAACGCCTATGACTTGCGCAAGGTCTTCCAGTCGGAAAATGACACAGATAGACTCTATGTAAAGAGAAAAGAAGGCAGTAGAAGACTCATCAGCGTAGAAGACCGTCAAGAAGGCCAAAACAGGATGAGAAAAGTATGTGCATGAAAAATAATGAAGACATTATTAAGAGCACCCAAAGCACTTCAACTAGTAACAAAAAAAAAAAAAAGAAAAGCTAACTGAAGAATAGCCCAGCAAACTAGAAAAGAAAAATGGGGTCAGAAAAAAATATACGGAGAATTCAAAAGGTGATTACAGAATTTCGCAAACGAGAGATCAGGGACATAGCAACTTAAAGGGAACCTGAAACTAGAAACAACATCGCTCATCATGGCGGCCCGAAACATTTGCATCAGGATAAACTCTATCAAGGCTGAAATCTACTGAGGCCCAATAAATAACAAATGATGCCTATGCAGAGAGAAGGAGGTTACCGTAAACCACGTAACCAGTGAATGTAATCAACTAAAAGCAGTTTAAAAACAGACATGGCATGATAGCAACAGTGATATACTGGAAACTGAGCACAAGAACTGGATTCAACCATGCAGACAAGTTATATCGGCAAATACCAGACACAGTCCTGGAAAACCAAAAATTACTTTAGGACTATTTAATCCAAACTGTCGGCCCCATTAAAGCAGAAAGACCTGGCTTTGTGATTAGGGACAAGAAAAGGAGAATCTACCAAATAAAAGACGTGAATAGGGGAGATAATGAATAGGGATGAAAGTAAAAAACTAGGGAAATACCAGGACATGTCAAGGTTACTGACGTAGATGCGGAACATAAAAGTCACGGTGAGACCAGTAACTGTGGGTGCACTCGAAACTGCTTATAAGACACTGAAATGGAGTTGGAAGGGATTGGGGATAAGAAGGAGGATCGACATTATACAAATAACATCACTACTGTAGACCGCACGAACATTGAGTACAGTACTGTGAATATGAGACGTACAATCCTCAGCTGATGGCAATGGCCTAACAGCAAAGGGAAATGCATGGTGAAAGTGGTACCAATCACAGGACGATAAGAAAGGTGGACTGGAGACCTGGAGAGACTTACTGTTAGTCAGCTTCCAGCAATAACCACCAGACAACTGGTGTGAAACCATAATCCACAGCATTGCTATGGACCACAAACGTGTAAACAGGAGGGATGGAAACTTGAGTAGACTCGCTGTCTGGCAACTGATGTCGTGGTAATAATAATAATAATAATAATAATAATAATAATAATAATAATAATAATGTGAGAAAGGGGGGAAAGAGACAGTACGGTAAATCACATGGCCAACAAACGGAGTAAATCAGCCAAGATACCGTTCCCGGGCAAATCCGTTCCCAGCGCACTTTTCTACCTTGTTCAAGCTCATTGTAATAGCATATCCTCCCTCCTACTGTTCAGCAGCTCTGCAACTCCAAACCACATCTCCTTCATGAATAAAGGTGTTTGTCCCTGCCATTGGCAATTGTGCAACCTTACCCCACCCGATGATACTTTGTCCACTGGAGCCCTGATCTTCATTCGTGACTTGGCTCTCAAAACATCCCTTGGCTCTCTACTCCCGCCCTCCCTCCCTCCACAACAGGAAACAGTATAGGAAAAGATCCTTAACCTGATAGCGGGCTGGAATTTCTTACCCTCCTCACCAGTGTTGCACTACATTAGCTGCAAGACAGACCCAACAATCTGCAGAAACAGCAGCTGATCTCCTTTTCCAGGTCCCCTACTGTTGACAGGGTCACCCCATGCACCAACATGAACCAGGGGGTGCGAAATGAGATGCCATGGCATCCACGCCTTGAATATTACCTGTAATATATATATATACATATATATGTATGTATATATATATATATATATATATATATATATATATATATATATATATATATATATATATATATATAATAATAATAATTGTATCATCCACGGACAGCTGTTTTGTTGCATTATAACTTTTCAGTGTGGCTATAGACTATCCAATATCCCATCCAGTACTACGAGGTAGGATTGAAACCTTCGCTCCAGACCCAGAGGCTGGCATTTTACCCTTGGACGGTCAGTAAGACCACACTTAAGCGACATATTCATCTACGCACGATTTCCATCTACCAGAGTTCCCCACTCCAGAGTTGGATTAGCGTTGGAAAAGCATACATATATATATATATACATATATGTATTGAGGGTAATAAATTTATTGATGAGCATTTTCGTTCAAATGCAACAGATATACACAGCAGAAGGCGATAATAAAAATAAGCTCGAACATATTTCATTCTCTTATCTCCTCATCATTAAACAATTTCCAGTTCCAAATGTTCCAGTAAGTTCAGAATGCTTTCTTCCTTGCTCATTCATGCCTGCCACATTACCTGTACACCTTTTTCAAGTAATTCTTTTGATGTTCAGTCAGGAAAGTACAATACATATATCGTGAGAATTCGCCCGATTCTGCTTCCTTTAGTCTTGTATCAGTCTCTGAAAGAGATGGTAAATCAGGTAGTAATGATTTCCATCGCTAAATGAATTACACAGTCAATGGACGAAGACTCGTAATTGGATTGTTGGATTTGTTTGATATCAGAGAAACATATGATATATAGAAATGAAATAAATTCATTTCTTTATAGCCAGCCAGGGAAGATTCACGGGAAACATTGCAGATGACGGTATTACATTCATATTCTGATCACTACTTCTATATGATAATGATGTGTTTAATAGATAAGAATGTATCAAGCAGTGGAGGCGGGACTGGAGTTACGCTGGTTTAATCGTTAACAGAACAGAAGATGTAATCAGCGAATCGAGTTTTGGCTAAGAAAGTTTGCGTTCACTTCGCAAATAATGACTTTGGTGAGGGATGAATATATTTATTCTGCTCCCAGCTATGTGTTTATCGTCGGGAAGACTGGACTCTCAAGCCTCAAATGGCAATCATTTCAGGGTATAAACAATTCTGAATTCGAAACTAACTCTCGATAAATGTTTGCTGATGTATTGTTTTTTTTAAATCTGTATCTCCTTGGACATCACTCTGTTGGAGTCTTATGTCTGATAATGCAAATGATTAGTGCTTATATGATCACGCATTTTTTCTGGCTCAATAGGCGTCTGTTTTTGAACCAATATGCTATTTCTCCCAATTTAGCGCAATACATATTTTCTACCCTTTTTCCGATTAACATCAGTGAATATGTATCAACACACACATACACAGACATGCACACATACACATACGCATACACACACACATATATATATATTAGTAAGTTGAGAACATTTTTTTCAATCGTTCATTACAGGTTGTACAATCTGTTTTCCTTGAGAAATATCTTCAAATGATTCTTTATTCATTTTATAACTACTCTACTGATGGTATTGGGCATTTTTGAAGACTTAAATCAACTTGATACATTAAAACATATATATGCCTTTTGTAGTTCCATTTCTCTCCGTATATAAGTGTGTATTAGGAAGTTATATATATATATATATATATATATATATATATATATATATGCATACATAAATATGATAAGTAACGTATTTCACAATGAATAATCCGCTATCACAGATAAGTTGTATCCAAATGGAAATGCCTTATCCTGTATATACAATCATGGATTCTTTAGCTCATGATCTTCAGGAATGCTGATAATACAGTGAAATGAAATTTCAAGTTTTTTTTCACGCTACAAGAAGTAAAAGGAATATTCATATCAATGCTGTGCACTAAGATTCCGAGTAAAGCATCTATTGGTATATATATCTATATAACTATATATATAACTATATATATATATATATATATATATATATATATATATATATATATATATATATATATATATATATATATATATATATATATGTATATAACACGAAATGTTACTGCACATAGCATTGATTTGTTATTTTTTTTTCTTTTTATACATATTGAATAATTCAATTAAGTTTCTCTGTCGTAATGACGAAGGGTGGAATACTTTAAACTCGAATAATTATTTTATCCTTGTTAACATATTATTTTTATCTATTTAACATATTTATTTGTTATGGATAGTTATCCATCTGTTTTCAAAATACATAATGAGAACAATAATTCAAAAAAAGCGAAAGATACAGAGATTTGGAGCGGCGGAAAGATTGATTGTTTATTCTATCAGTAACAAAAGGAATTGTTCGCCCGTGTCTGAGTTGATATGGGAGAAATTTATGTGCGTATGTGTCAGTGAATATTTTCGACTGCCGAACATTCTCATTTTATGTGGGGACTTCTTGGAGATAACTCTCATCTCCTGTGGTATCTGGCTCTCCCGATGGACTAAAATGGCAGACAAAAGGAATGCATGGCAGAGTAAGGTATACCAAGCAACCTCCCGCTTTAACTAAACTCGGAGCAGCAGTAGAAGATAGAAGTCAGTGCAGACCTTTCCTCGTAACTCCTGTGGGAAGACCTTCATCTCCTGCATTGGCAGGGATAGTCACTCCAGGCCTGCAGCAGATTTGGTAAACATTTCTCAATTATCGTTCACGAAACACAGCCATAATAAAATATAACATTAGCATATATGTATATATATGTATAGTGAGAAATGACAATATCAGAAAGCAAACTGAACAAAACAATTCATTCTTGCTCAAAGTGACTTTATCAAGAAATATTGAGGTGTACATGCAGCGTATTCATAGGTAGTTTGTGACATTTGGTAACTGAGTTTGATAATTAGATAAGAGGATTGCTGGGCTGAGATAAGTATCAAGTTTCCTAAATAGATATAAGTGCTCTGGTGTGGGAGGTGAAATCAGATGCATTCTTTCAGATGTGCCGGATGTAGTAGGCATTTTGAGAAATCAATGATTGTGTGTATAAGTCAATCAAAATTTAGTGGTGGATATTTGAGGTCAAAATTGATCTTTATCATTTAAATAGGGTCAGCGATGTCATATGGCGAGCTAAACCGGGAAATGTTTGATGACAGTCAAAAACGTTTAGTTGTGATAAGCCTCTGACCATCTAGGTAGGTTGAATATGGCTAAATGCTGTTGGTTGTGTATGTGTAGCAATATATATATATATATATATATATATATATGTGTGTGTGTGTTTGTGTGTGTGTGGTGCGTGTGTTTGTGATGTGTGTGTGTGTGTGTGTGCGGTGTGTGTGTGTATGCGGTGTGTGTGTGTATGCAAAGTGTACATAAGTAGATGAATAAACTATATCATTTGTCTAAACCAATTGGAGAAATAAGCTGTTAGCCACATCATCAACATCGATGGACACCAATATATGTATGTGAATATTTCTTTTACGAGAATATTTTACACTACAATATTGAGAAAACACACACACACACACACACACACACACACACACACACACACACATGCTGGCATATCCACCTAATGTGTGTATGTGTTTTCATGTATCAGCGTCGGTGGGTAAATAATCGAAATCGCATCATATAAAACACTTCCACCGTGTTGCTAAGTATTTTCAGTTATCTATAGCTATAACTGTCTTTAAAGATGTTTGAAATCAGCTGAACTATCTAATTCATAGCTACTTTTATAGCTAAATTGTTATATATACTCAGTTAAAAGGCCACATCAGATGTAATAAGACTAAAGAAAAATCATCAAATATTTTACATTGATTCTTAATAAATTTATTGTTTCAAAAATGGCCAGATTTTCGGCTAAAATGGCCAATTTGGCAACCCTGTTTATTCCTGTTTTATATCTCGAGTTTTGTACTTGAACACCTTTCGCTGTATAGAACCGTCTGACAACACAGCAATCGTTTCTGACATTAACCGAGACCTTTACCGAGTGAATTTTACAACTTAACGTGATTGCACTTGTTGTTTCGAGTCAAGATGAGAATAACTTCTTTTCATCTCACTTGTATCCTAACAAATTACTTTCTTGTCTCATTTCTCATACTATACGACCAAGAGAATGCGGCTAACATATCAGCAATAAATATGCAATCTTTGAACTTTTTACATGCACAGCAAGTGGGTAAGCTACATATTCCCTCAACAGAAACCGCCTCACGATCCGGGTTTCTGGAATCATACCGTGTTGGGTGATCAATTAAAAATTGGAAAAAGGGAACATTAATTAATGAATTACTTACCTCGGCTTTTTGTTAGCTTTTCAGTTGAAACATACTAATTTCCAAATCAGTGGCAATGCTACTGGACAAAAAGTGAGGGAACGATCATGTGAAAAATTACATTGTTAATTTAACCCATTATTAATTTAAAAGAAAAATCTATTCACGATAGGAATTTCACAATAAAAAAAAGAATACCTCTTATAGAAATAATAAAGAGAAAATGATTAAATTTTATTTAGTCTATACGCGTAGCACATACATAGATAGCTTGCTAAACTGACTTCAAAACTGAACAAACCTATTCTGATGGTTCTGATTCGTGGTTTTTAATGAGAATGTAGGAACGTTTAGGTAATGAGTCTGATGAAGGTAATTAGCATACGTAAAAATATTGGGCATTAGGTTTATGGAAGTTATTATTAGAATACGGCCCCCTAATGTGATTGAAAAACTGAAATACCATTGTAACACTTCATTAATCATGGGAATCCGTATCGACGGAAATGGATAGACGAATTGAAAGCCCCAATCATCAGCACATAAACCAAGAAGAAAATGTACAGAAATGTGCAAAATCTTTCCGAAATTTAAGAGACCAATTTTGTTGACTCTTTTAATAGAAATATATATACATGTAATATCAGTGTCTCTATGATTTGATCGATTGAATGATACAACTTACAGAATACTTTCTCAGTTGAACTTATTTTAAACCAATTTCAAACTCATTTAACTTCTAATATGACAATTTTTCTTTCGTTTCGGCCTCAATATCATCGTAAAAATAGTCCTTGTTGTCATTTACTCGCTGGAAATCAAGCAATTATACTTATATTAATTCACAGGTAACCCAAAAGCAATTTCAACATATTGGTGAATTTTCACCGGTGAACTGATAAATTGATTCGTTTGTCCAATCAGAATTCATCACCGATGATTAGTTTTCAAGCTTGCTTCTGGGCCTATTCAAGATTTTATAAGCACACACGGGAGTAGGTAGAACAGGTAACATTTTTGAAATGACCAAAGAAAAATGTCCTTCTCCATTCACAATTCAATTCAACAATTTCATTTTTCGTTATAGGACTGTGTAAACTTTGTTAGAACTATTTTCATCGTGACACATACACCTCGGCATCGAAGACTTATAGACTTATCTTTCCACACAAGAACATTTGTCTATTGTTTTATTCATTTTAATCTTGCTTATATATATATACATACATATATATATATATATATATATATATATATATATATATATATATACACGTACATATATATATATACATATATATATATATATATATATATATATATATATATATATTCAATGCGCATACACACACACACACACACACACACATGTATACGTGTATCAGAGATGTTCCGCCCAAGTAGGCAAGGTAAACACTGTCAGCCCTCAGTGAAATCATAAAGATTAGAAAATCATAAAGATCATTATTAGATATGGAAAAAAATTTCCATTTATCTATTCATCAGTGTATTTGAGAAATGTATTAAGTTGAATGAACTTTCAAGTAACAAACGGCCTCTATAGTGAGAGAGGAGAACTAATTCGATGACTGTTAAAAAAAAGAGTGAAGTGTCTCTTACATCGGGATATTTGTATTGGTAAGTATAAAAATTTTTTCCCTTGTAAGGAAAGAAAGTAAATATAAAGAATAAGGTCGATGCAAAAAAAAAAAAAGATTGTCCCTCAATCCCGTCTACAAATGACCTAATTATCTCTTTTTTTGATACACTTTCAGTATTTAATTTATCAGCATCACAGGATATGCCCAAAGGAAGTTATCAAAAACAAAAACTTATAAAAACAGAAATAGAGGCCACTAATCAAGGTTTAGAGGGGAATAGATTTTTGCAAATGGAGGTATACAAAGGCTACAATTCCTTCATAAAAGAATGGACGTTGATGAGCTTAATTGAAGGAGAATCGCTGGAATAACAGCGAGGAGGACGATAGCGACTTTTTAAAGGGAAGATTTCCCTCTATCTCTGGGGTGTTGAGAGATCCAGTCCATCTTGACAAATAATTCAGGGGCTTTTCTTTAGATTGCCCGTTAACTTCTCCGCCTGTGAGAAGAACTTCGTCCTTCATGAAAGCTGAATCGGTGGCACAAAAAGGCAGTATTAGGCCGGTCAGTAGAAATTATGGAGAAGCAGGCCGACAATTTTCTCCCAGGTAACCTGTAGCACTGGTATTAAAAGAAGTGAAAAAAATTACGATTTTCGCTGTGCTGACAGTCACGTTGGAATTATTTGGAGAAAATGTAGTTCCTACATAGTTAAAGGCTGCAAGGAACAAAATTTTGGCTTGCTTTGTGCAAGCCCCAATCACATAGGGAAGAATTGTAACTGGAGGGGAAGATTTTTCAAATCCATGCAGATTTTGGCCTTCCCAGGAATACTGAGCAGTGATGTTCCCTAAATATTCTCCTGCTGATCCTATGACAACTAATATATGCCCAAATGCTGAAGTAGATGACCCTTCTTGTTATATCCATTAAAATTTCTAGAAGCCAACATTCTCATGATTCCAAGTGCTTGATGGATACCGTCAGTCAAAAATCTTATTTTACCGTCCAAATTCTTTAAAAATTTAATTTTGACTCTTCATCATTGTATAATGTGTCCCTGGAAATCAAAACTATGGTAGGATCGGGTAAGCGTTGTTCTGGGGAGATCATGGTGGACTCCCACATGATCATGGAGACGTTCTGTAGACTCCCCATCTTTATTTATGTTAAATTCAACCTTTTTTCATGAGGTGTTCGATATTTCTGTAATCTGCGAAAACAAACTTGCAGCAAATTTCGGAGACGTTGATAATTTTCCTCTGTGAGACTTAGTGGGTTTTGAATTTCTGAAACCACTCAAAATTATAGATTGTATAAAGGGACTTGATTGAGTGATTCAAAGTTTGTTTTTTTCTTCAATATGGGTAAAGCCTTCATTTTCCACTTAAACCGATGGAAATAACATGGCTTATCCAATCGAATCAACACTGATCACTATTTGTTCTTCCCAGAGTCATTACTTAACACTACATCGAACCCTCCTTCATCGCGCGTGACCCCTTATCTGATTTATGAGGATTATATGGAAGTTCTTAAGCAAAAGCAAGTGGGGTATCCTAGGAGATTGAGGCACCTCCCGAAGAATAAAAAGATTTCGTGAGTATCCATCACAGTGATAAAGCAGGACGTTTCCAGTACCACAAAATTTTGTTCTGTGTTTGACTGCCCGTTGAAGGCTAGCCTTATTCAACGATGCAGCTTAAACCGGGCTGAATCTAACGACAGACATGTCAAGACGGACAATCACATGTATAACGTTCTGCTGGCCGATAGCAGACTATCTTAATGATTTGCCTGGCGAATGATTTTGATGAATAATTTGTTTTGTTTTTTTAATTTGGCGACGAGTTGAAGTGTTATAGTCGTAAAACTATTATCTTCAGGTATTATTCAAGGCAATTTATTTTGAATTATGTGATCAAACATTACATGAGTCAATATTTAAATGAACATTACACAAAAATGCTGCCGTCACATTTCAGCGTTGACAATTTGATTAAGACTGATAATTCTTCAGAGCTGCTGGAAAATTGTATTGTCAATCCGTTGAAAGATTTAAAAGGATAGGATCTTGCCTTCGATCCTACAATACAAACTGTGAGGAAATGAAAGACCGAATGGTTGAAGATGGCACCTTGGCCAACCAAGGTTGTTTCTGGGAAAAGATTAAGATATCGTTATCATATTGATAACGATACCGTTGGTGTCTCCCACCGGGTATGCAACCCTACAGAGATATCTGAGGGCGACGTGTTAGCTAAGGTGTCAACGGTCTTTGACCCTGTGCGTCTCTGTCTGCGCGTTACGACCCATTCACGTGGATCGTACATGGGGAAAGGCGGATTAAGGTCCCCACTTAAGGTATATGTTTGGCGTCCTCTCTGGAAAATCTTGATTCTGCTGCCACGGAACACGTTTGTGCCAGAACACCTTTGTCATCATACGTTCCCTCTTTTAGTTCTCTTGAAGAGGGAGAATCTTCTCCACGGGGCAAACAGAGGGTAATCCACAATGATAAAGATTCATCGGGTAACAAAGCAAATCGTGTTTTGCTTGTGCCCCAATTGCAACTAGATTACTGACAAGGACATAATTTGACAAATCGTATCATTTTGCTGCTGTGGACCCCAAAAGAAATCCCCATCGAGGAACTGTGGTTTTACAGTAAATGTAAAGAAAAAAAAGGCCATTTATACCGGATGTTCCTCTTCATTCCTGCTGGTGAAGCTTCATTTTTTACCCTCAAATCTTAACTTCTAACAGTTTACATGTTTATATTGTTCCTAATTTCGGTGATCTAAGGGCTTATCATTTGATCCCAGGATCTGTGCTCAAAAATGTACATAGAATTATACATTTTCTTGTTGCTTGACGGATATGTGTGAAAATTACTGAGCAAACCTTCAAATAGCTAACCGTTGGCGTAGTGGGAAGAGAGAACTAATTTGATGACTGTCAAAAAAGAGTGAGACTGTTTATTACTTCTAATACATACGGGTATTTAAAATGATGACAATATCACGTGACTAACCTCTCTTTTGGGGGAGTGCAAGCAAATATAACAATCGAGTAGATATCAATGAGGAACGGATCGGTGAACGCCAAACAGAATACGACGTAGTTGTCTACTCTTGGCATTTGTACTACGAACCTCTTCATTGTCGTTTGACTAAGATTGTCAATTCTTATCGCAAGCTTGTACGAACCTTTATTGCCTAAATTTATAGTCTATTGCCCCTGTGATTGATTCATGTTAAGAATTCTTTATTTTCAGACTGATTCAACCAGTTTCTCTCTTTGTCTTCGATTCCCATCTCTCATCATCAGAAATACCAAGTTCGTACTCGACCAAAAGTAAAAACCGAGCTCGTCGCTGGATTATACATCTCAGCAAGACTCGCTTTTAAAACTTCCACATCGTTCGTCCGTCTTTACGTCTACCGAGGACAATATATATATATATATATATATATATATATATATATATATATATATATATATATATATATATATATACTAAATCCAATGGATGCTTTAGTAAATGGTTACTACCTCTGTCTTATAATAGTTGTTACTTTTGCATACGGATTTCATCAACTAAACATAGGCTATTATGGGGCAGGTATACTATTATTTTTATCTTTCAAATTTAGGATAAAATAAACGTATTTATGTGAGTTGCTGACAGGCTGTGGCAAGCTACGAGCCAGCGAAAAAAAAAAGATAATAAGGGAAGCCCTGGCAATCTTGCTTAGGTGAAATCGAGATCCAAGATACTCCGCTACAGTCAGACGGTTACAAAAGAGGAGTGTGAGGGTAGATGCATTTGTTTCGTCGACTTGATGTGTCTTTTCAGCTAATTCCAATTTCATGAGAAAATTTAACCCTGAAAATGATATGAAGCGTTTCTTCTATTACATAAAATATGGAGTAACTGGAGTCATTCGAGTACGATGCAATCTCAAATAATAATGTACCCCCATTTTTGTTCTTACTAAAAATCAATAATATTGGTCAATATGTTACCAATTCATTGATACTTGTGCATAATGCTACTCTTTCCAATTTTAACCCTGACTCTTCATAAATAAATATCTCACATTATACACAATGTATTATTTGATATATAAAAAAACCTGGAACAGTGAGAAAATCAATCAAGAAATTCTCTGCACCAAAAAAATTTGAAGTGGAGAAATTAGTTCAATTCAACTAAATAATTAAATTTAATAAAACATTGTCATCTATTCACTGATTACTGAATTTTTTGTGAAAATAATCCCTTCCTTAGAATTTAATCTTATGACATCTAAAGGAAATATCAAGAAAAATCAGAAGGTGTTTATATCATAAAATTTTGAATCAATTTAATTTCCTAAAATCGTTTTCATGAAAGTTAGTTGATTCCCTAAACCAGTCACATTTCGAACTGCAATAAAAAATAGAGTACCTTATTCAGTTTTATTTATTGAAATATGTAGTGGATTCACGGTGTGTAAAAGCAATTAGGAAATGTCCATAGCTTCAAGTTATCGTGTTGCATTCACATATAAGTGCGGTCTCAACGATGAGATTTAACACTTGTTTTTCACTCGAATTCTTATCACCATCCAATTGTCAAATTACTGCCACCACCAACACCACCACCAACAACACACACACATACACCTATATATATATATATATATATGTTTAGCTGGACTATGATCAAAACCGGCATCTGACCAATGTCTATTAGCAGCATGCTGTGTTGGGTTGCTCAACAACGAATTGATAAAAGTTGTTCAATGAATAACTTATTTCTCTTGCTTTTGTTGCACAGTAGTCACCAAAAAAGTCTCATATTATTGGTGACAGTTTTGGCTGATGGTTTCCAATATAGTGTCCCCCCCCCGGCGCACGGGATTAGGGCGTAAGATTGCTTCTTTGTAAAAAGGAAAGACCCATACAAAGTAATATCCTCTATTTTATGGCGGAATAATTTCGAGTGTGTGTTAAATGGCCGGAGAGATATATTATACATACAGGATATAACAATTGAATCAATTACAATGCATCACCATAGATTTACACCCATTCTCACAAATTCATTGGTAAGTTATCAAATTCATTGTTATGAAATAACTTCACATAATACAACATTAATATGATTCATAATCACCATTTCATTTATTATTAAATATGAATGACGTGATTGGCACCTAATGATTTTGATAGAAATAACACTTTAAAGGTACATGTTTGAAAGACGCCGGATTGATTTTTGGCCACTCCGTCAAAATTATCATGGAAAATAGTTTTCTGTCCATCGCTCAGAATTATTTTGGGTTTTTAGATTTAGATATTTCATATTAAGATATAGATCTATTATTGTGGATAGAAATCGATCATCTGTTGATTTTTTAAAACTATTTTATCGGATTTTCAGAAACTGCTCATCCAAACAACTTCAAACGTGACACTGCAATATCTGATGAGCTTATATATATATATATATATATATATATATATATATATATATATATGTATATATATATATACATATATATATATATATATATATATATGTATATATATATATATATATATATATATATATATATATATATATATATATATAGAGAGAGAGAGAGAGAGAGAGAGAGAGAGAGATAGATGTATCAATTATCAACTCCGAACAATGATCATTAGTCGAGTTATTTCAGTGCATACACACCTACAAAGATTTCTGCAATTTGATTATTTCCTGTGTATTTACCTTTTACCTAATGAAGTTACATAGATACATGTACACTGATACAAATAAATTATTGCAAACATGAAATGTTCAACACCACAAGGGGGTACAAACTTATAAGTTCGTCCAGGGATCAAAACTCACGCTTCTTATGTTAACAGATTAACTGTGTAAGACTGACGGTACCGACGACAACATGCATTTTCCTGCCCGTATATCCTAAATCAAAAGAGTGTTGGGATTGCACAACGCTATGTTAAGGCATGCGTAAGAACAGAACGGTTTTGTCATAATTTCGTTGCTCTTAGTTTGGGAATGCAACCCATGTGACATAGGTTCTGCAATTTAACGCATCAGCTTCTCTTTGTTCATCAAACCAGAACATTTTCCTTCATCTTAACTGTTACCACACGCAGCCCAGCAAAATTTAAGACAATGGCGTCAGTAGTGAATCGTTTGTGTCTGAGTAATGGAATTTGAGGTGCAAATTATGCAATTTGTTTCACATAAGAAGCTAATTAATTTTTAAATAGAGAGACAAAAATACTTATATGTATGTTTGCATGTGCATGTATATCTAAATCTAAATCTAAATATATATATATATATATATATCATTCACAGACAGCTGTTTTGTTGTATTACAGCTCTTCGGTGTGGCTATAGACTATCAATTATCCCATCCAGTACCACTTCGCTTCAGACCTGGCGGCCCGTATCATACCTCTGCGCTACAGAACTTAACGGTCAGTAAAGCTGAATTTAAGTGAAATATTCCCCATCCACCACAATGCTCTATTCTTATGGAAGAGCATATATATATATATATATATATATATATATATATACATATGTATTACTCTCTCTCAATATATATATATATATATATGTGTGTGTGCGTGTGAGTGTGTAAATTTATAAAGAATTTATATGAATTACAAGCTCTCTTTTCGTATCTATACTTATAACCTTTGTACGTTTATATATATATATATATATATATATATATATATATATATATATACGTGTATAATTACGTGTAAGAATGTATTTAGTTTTCTAGTTAAGCATTCATGCACATATGTTAGTAATTCGCACCACGCATTTTCCCATGTTTATATCTGAGTCTCTTGTTCACAATCATGTGCATATGTTTCTTATTATACGGTTTATTTATGCACAGATTTGTATAGATGACATTACATATGATAGACATTTAAGTTCCTGCTAGTCGAAGTGAATGTTAGCAGAAAAGTAGCTTTAGAAGAAAAAAGAAAGGGTAAGATAATATGGATGTATATTAAAATGGTCAAACGAGGGAAAGACAAAAAAAGGAATCTTTCCCAGAGAGTTGAATAAAAAAGGAAGAAAGAAAGAGACAAAAATAGTCAGGAAAGTGTCAGAATCTTTTTCACTTCGACCTTTTGATTCCATTGGTCAGGTTTACTGGATTTTAACCAGTTTGACAATCAGTGCGTCTCTTCCATAGGAATAGAGCCGTATGGTGGATGAGGAGTTTCTGCGTAAATGAATATATCGCACAATTTCAGCCTTACTGACCACCCAGTTCCGTAGTCCAAAGTAGGATATCGGCCTCCAGGTCCAATGTGATGGTTTCAATTCTGCCTCGCAGTATTGGATGGGATAAAAGTCTATAGCCACACTGAAGAGATGTAATACATAGTAACAGCTGTCTGTGGATGACACGATAACATATGTATATATATGGCCAACTAATATCCTTGAAACTGTTTTCATATTCACATTGGTGAACAATTAACGGGCGGGACATGACCAAAAAGTCACATCCGTCGTTAGACTCACTGATCTTTCGAGCATCTATGTACGATACATAATGATAACATCCTATGTAAAATAATGATCGTGGGACAGTTTTAAAAAGAATAAAAATAAAAATAAATATCAAAATCATGGCTGTACATGTTAGATCAACGCCTCCAAGGAGATACGTGAATAGAACTGTTATGTTTTTATATCACCGAAACTGTTGTCTGGTAAACAACTGAAGACCCCAACGAGAAAAAAATCAAGCATAGTATAATAATACATAATTCTGTGTAGATAGATTTCATAACTGTGTGTTCCGATATGAAAAACTATAATGACATAAATTAGATTGTATTCCTTCTTATATCTTTATTGTTTAAAGCTGTGAAACTTTCCACATACACACTATAAATACATGCACACACATACACACTATACATACATACACACACACACATACACACACACACATATATATATATATATAGTGGACCCAAGATGACTCATGCCTCTGGTCTCTATCGAGCTTAATTGATCCCTGAACCTGAGCTATCATGCTTTCAATAGCCTTGTCCACTCAGTAACACTCGCATAATTCCTACTCACTGACAATCTACCTTTTGACGGATCACAGTGGATGACATGAAAAATGCAGAAATGTCCTAAAACAAATTTTTGAACCAAACAAGATATTTCTCAATCACTAGTCTTAACAACTTTACATTCAAAAGTTAACCCCTTTATATCAAATATATTCTGGTAAAATTATGATAGAAGCATTTTCACTCGTGCTTATCTGCTTTTGTTCGTTTCCATGGTAACCCGCATACCATTAAATTGCTTAAAATACAAAATATATTGTAAATATAACGGAGCCTCTGCAAAACGGGCCAATTTATACACACATAATACATATGCTCCGCGATGGCCACTATAGAGAAGTCTGGCGAATCCTGGGGAAGGTCAATGTCCAACAACGCACGTTAAAAGACAGATGATGATGATGATGATGATGATGATGATAAATACATATGCATATGTATACTTACACGTATATGCGATTCAAACAGAGTATCCCTTACAACTGATTCTTTGTAGTCGATTAAATTGCCTTTTCACATCCGTCCTTAAAGGATTACTTGTTTTTATGTGAGTTTGATTTTAAACTAGCTTGTTCTCTATTGTCGCTTCCTACAATTGTTTTTTGCAAAATTTAAAAAAACAAGCAGCCAGTTTTCCACGTGCCTAATGTCAGTGTTGTGAGAAATCTGAGTTTCGTAATACTTAGACAGGTATGATAAACGTAAAAAAATATCACAGCCACAAATGGAGCTACCGAACCCCGTCTTTTTCAGTTGAAATATAATCGGAAATCAGAAATTTATTGAGATTAATAAGCAATTCTACAAGGTACAAAAACATACATTACTTTGACAATCAGAATATGAAACAAAGATATATAACAGCTATAAAAAGTTCATTTCCCTTATTTTGCTTTCCCATTGTAGAGATTATCAAATTAGATTCCAATCGCTGACTGTTGAATCTTTCTCTCCCAAGTCCATATTATCATGAATTATAGTATTGATATATCTATGAAATGATATAAATTTATATTTACAAAATGATTATGGATACTTAGGAATTGATAAATGTAATGTTCTTCTTCCAACTTCAAACCTCCTCCTTCTTAATTTGAGCTGCTTCACAAGATCCCTAAATGCTTACAGGACCAATGGGCAGAGTAGACATATTATGGGGTCAGTTATGTCCCCATAGTAAGTCTAAAATTCCCACAATACAATCTAAAATAGATTTATAACATTCGGCAGGTTTTTTAGTGTAATAAGAGGTCATATCTTGAATTTTGGAAAAAAATCAATTGCAATTGATTTCATTAGAGACTACACTAGTTTTTGCATCAGATAACCCTAGCCACATGGAGGTTGTTGATGGATCGACCAGAAGAGATTCGTTGATAGATATTATCAGAATTGGATGAATAAGATGATATATAGATAGGTAAATAAACCGATAAATGGAAAACAAACTGGAATAGGGAATAGAATGGAAAATCATGTGATATAGATTGATAATAAAAACTTGAAATAGGTAGATAGAATGAAATTGACATTAAGTCAAATATTCCATGTAAATACATGGGTATATGAGACGCAACATATATATATATATATATATATATATATATATATATATATATATATATATATATATATAGTTATTTATCAAAATTTCCTCAGTTCCCACTCGGCAGAACGTGTACGGGATACTCAGTGAAGAGTGAATTCACCACTCAAAATCAATGATTTGCAAGTTTAACCATCAGACTACAACGAACCGCAAACAAACAATTAGGTATGAATTACTGAGAACAAATTGAGATATATACAGAGATAAATTGATGGATAAAGAGGTAAATAGATGTATTGATTTAGAACATAGATAACGTAGACATTGGATGGAAATAAATGATCAGGGTATATAGGTACAAAAACAGGAGAGGACAGCCTGAGAACGGTAGGGATAAATAGTAAATAAATCAAAGAAAAGTCACAACACACACACGCACACACACACATATATATATGTGTGTGTGTATTTCAACATGATAGCGAATTGAGATAAATAGATTAGAAGCCTTGTTGATAGATAAATAGCTTTGTAAACTCTATGATATTATCAAAAGCTAATAATCTTACATATTAGCTAACACTCACGTACTTCTCTTGTAGAAGATGGTGAATCACTTCCCGCTTCGGGACAGAGGATCTAAACACAAGCAAATGGTTCAGAATACAACAAAAATGTTTGATGGACGCAAGAAATCATTAAATCGTTCAACCAGACATCTATCCTTTCATCTTCGTCTATTGGATCCCTTTCCATTTTACTCACTCTTCCCGGCATACCTTTGTCTAATTCGCTCTGTTTCTCTCCCCGCTTTCACTCCTCTACACCATTCTCGCTTGCAAATATATATATATATATATATATATATATATATATATATATATATATATTGAAAGATTTTTCAGACCTGTTATGGAACTTATTGGTGAAAGAAACAACAACACAATAGTAATAATATACATAACCGCTCTGAAACACACACACACACACACACACACACACACACACACACACACATATATATATATATATATATATATATATTTCGTCTTTTCACTCTCCATCAATTTCCCCCCGTTTCGCTACTCACTTCGACGCCGTTTTCTTTGCATTTACATGCAATTCTGGAACGGAGCTTCCGTTCACTTCTTTTGTTATGATCGAAGAGAAATGATCGATAAAGTACGATTTTTTTTAGCCCCAAACCCAGGTGTCCTATTTGTAATGCATATTCATTGGATATCTCCCCTTGTCTTTCTTTGTTAAAAAAGAAAAACTGAATCTTTTTCTTTTACCTTGATGAGTTATCTTTTTCTCTTCGATTATTTCTGCTGCTTCATGGATCCCCTCAAAGCAATGATTCTTTTACATTTTACTTTGTACAATATATATATATATATATATATATATATATATATATATATATTGTACGCTAATTCCTTTTGTAAGCAATCTTTTGTACAATGCTTAAGAAATCTTGTGTTCACTTCGTTGTGTCATTAGTGAACACCCGCGGGGGCACACCCTCTTTCTCGTGTACACTTGAATAAGCACAATACATTTTTCTTTCTCAAACAGATACACACGTACACACATATACATATAAACACACACACACACACAAACAAACACAAGCACACACAACCATGACCACACAGACACTCATGAGAATGCGATATGGACATACAAGAGTTAATATTTCCTGATATGTGCTAGATAGAAGATATTTCTGATATTGATGCATGCGTCATCAAGAGGTATCCTATTCATCTTTTTCCTTTCACTTTCTCCCCTTCTCTCTCTGGACGTATGTATATTTATGTATATTTATGTATATGTACATATGCACCTGTGTGTGTGTCTAGGGGAGACCAGTGCTTTTTGGGTATAGGGGCAAGTATAATCATTTGCTTTACTTTTCCTTTCCACTGCTGCAATAAGTGGTGATTGTATATCATCTGTTTGTGAGAAGAGACAATAAACAGTACATATGCTATATTTAAAGCATCTTCTGCAAGAACTCATCCTTGGAATAAAGCATAAAACGATGTGTTTGATCTGGTTTGTACATTGCAAGTTGGGGTACCTTCAAAATATCAGAACAAACTTCAAAATTATTCAAAGAGTCAAAAATCATTCAGAGAAAAAAGACATGTGGGAAAGGGGCCAGATACGAAAAGGACATTGTAAACAAATGATGACACCTTTAGTCATTATTTTTCGAAAATCTTTCCTTCCTTCTCGAACACAATTTTTTTACTATAAATTCTTCCGTCGGTTTGATAATGATATATTTCTAAATTATATTAATATATTCATCACATCTACTCTTACTACCCAAAGATCTAAAATGGACGATCAGTTTGTACCAACTAACCCGACGGTTGGGAGAGTTTAGTACACTTTTTTCAAATGTTTCAATGATAGTATGATCAACTTAATCACTCTTCTAGACCTAAACGACTAATCCAAAAGAAATCTCTATTTCATACTTACTTTTGGTCATGTTTCGTAAAATGTGTCAACTAGTCCCATTATATATACATATGTATATTTATGTATATGAAGCGTAGAAACTAATATATGTTTATGAAAAGAGACAATAAACATAGATATGTAATGGTGCTATGTATGTGTATAAATGAAAATTCCTGAAATCTGTTCAGGACTCCATTTTTGAGTGAAGAGAATTTCGGATGATTCTAATGCATCGTGATGCTTGATGTAAGTGGAGGCAAATTTGACAGGGCAATTACTGTCATGGTGTGAGAAAAAGCAGATTCTGGTCGAAAGTAACCGTCTTCATTGGCAGGTGTCAGAAGATGGGGTATATGTTTATCCGGCTGGCACAAAACAAAGCTGAATGTTCTAAGACAAATGATAATTACATACTCACGCACATACACAAACATATATAAACATTTATATATATAATTATATTCCTCTCTCCATCTCTCTGCCTGTCTCTATCGAAGAGTCTGTCCGTCATATAAATATACGTACTAACTCAGAATCTATAAACATTCAGTCATTGTTGATAGCAGTCAAAAGTGTATCCTTTTAATCCACTGGACGTGACAAGATCCACAAGTTTTAGTACTGTGTACATTCTCAGTTCACACAGTACGTTTAGATCGTATGTATCTGGATCAGCACGTACACTGTAATACGCTTTAACAAGTCTGAAAATCAAATCATAAATGCAATAGTTCTTTCCTTTTGTGAAGATCTGACAAGGGCAGTTTGCCATATTGCTATAAGTCTGAAAAAATATATTACATATGATTAATAGATTAAATGTGTTTAAACATCAACAATCATTCTACAAAATATATCAAGGTCTTGAAACATTCAAGAACCTAGTCTATAGTATGTATGTATATGTATAGTATGTAGAGTTAACACGCATTGCTCACGAGTATTTTGCGAATACTGGTGGGAAAGCCAAGCAGTATATGCTCATTAATTATAGATACAAATGTCCTTGTGACCAGATGAATGGCAAGTTGAACTATGTGATATGGTAATAGTTGTACATTCGACACAGATTCGATTTTTTTACATCAATCATTGTCTTTTAGTTAACTTGTTTATGTCTAAGAAAAATCCTGTATGGATTCAGTTCTTCTTTCACTGAAAGTAAGGCTACATGTTGAAGTAACAGATATGCACTGACTGTTTTTACTCCAGTGTAGCATCTAGATTAGAAACTGCAAAGCATGCACAGCCAGGCCGTGAGTAGACAGTGGGATTTAGCGCTATGAAAAGATACAAGTTGCCTACACTTTACCTATTTTAGATGAACTTTTTTAGAAACAAAATTAAATATATTAGCCACGTATAAAGGACTTATATTGACTGGTTTGCAAGGAAATTGTTTATATCAAACCAATTTGTGTTACAAAAAAGATTGTGCAGCCCGGTGCTCAACAACTTCAAAAGGAAACTCGATCGTTTTGTACCAGATAATACAGCAAATGGTTCTCAAGTTAATTCTTATAATGAATTGTTCACCGTATGGATCGGCAGATCTGGCTACAATTGAAAAAATATATGTGAGTGTGTGCCGATGCTACCTGACAGCAAGCCATTGGACGAAGTTGACATTCACCAGATATGAGCAGGGCAGTGTCGAATTAGATGTTGCTTAGATCAGCGGTTCTCGAGAAATCTAAGACGAATGGATAAAAAATATAAATTACAAGTTATGGCTTTTTCTTTATAGTTTCAATAGATTATCTCCCTCGACTCCTGCTTTTTTGAGTTACCTAAATTTATAAATCAAATATTTAAATTAACATCATTGAAAAGAAGTAATCGGAATATTACAAAGCCGTAGTTTCGTACGTCGGACGAAAAATTACTTCTCTATACATTGTAAATTTTGGCTATTTTAGACATTCACTTTTTAGAAAGGCCTCTGTCCTTGTTGTTCAAATAGAAACAAAATAATGAAAAACTTTGGAGGCATCCAACGTGCTGACGTTATGTCTACGAGGTCGTCTAGTATTAAGTAGACATCTATGGGTCTTGGAACAGTTGCAGTGTATATAACACAAAATACGGGATATATTGCTTTTTTAGAAACTGTCAACCAAATCTATCACTTCAGTTTTCAAATTGCTCTATCCATCTGACTGGCTGACGGCCAACGTATGTATCTATTAAATGGGGTTGGGGATTAAAAATTTGAACATTTACTCCTTATCATGTAAAGTGAGAAAGAATTTTTGTTTTTTTGTTTTTTGAAAATCTGCTGAATTTCTGATCACAGCGTGGGATGAACTCAAGATGTAAGTTTGTTGAATTGAGTTCTCAGTTTTTGTCTCGCAGTGTTTACGCTTGTTTTTATGAAATTTAGGCTTATCTTAGTGAACACTAGCCAACAAAGGGCGAAAGAAGTAACTTATTTATTGGTAACGTGTCGGTAACGTGTTTTATTATGGCGACTGACCAAACCTGTTTGTTAATATATTTTTTTCTTTATAGTTTTGGAAATATTTTTCTATTCTTAAAATCAAGTTGGGTAGAATAGGACAGAGAAAACAAAAGTTTTTTTTTCTCTTTTTGGAATAATTTCCACAAAAGAACATAAACTATTTTTCTGCTGTATTGTATATAGAGGGAGCTGTTGATTAGAAATGATGTTATCAAACAAGTATTATTCTTAAAATCAGTCAGCCCAAAACACCCCGTTTAAAATGAATTAAAAATATGAATTTATCTTGAAACGCATAGTAAATCTTTATATTGTCAAGTTGCTAATAATAATAATAATAATAATAATAATAATAATAATAATAATGATAATAATAATAATAATAATAATAATAAAAATAATAATAATAATAATTCCTCACGCCATACTATTTTTGTCAGCCAAAATTCTGCAAATGATCTGCAGGAATCGTTATTTCCAGTGGCTGTCTTGCATCCTTACAACATGATTAGCTCATTGCCATTTTAGTTATCTCATGATTCATATGATATTTCTGAATCCTGATTGCTTTCTAATATGCTTTGCTGTCTTGCAATCTCTCTTTGTGATTTTAGGCATGTTTTCTCTGCAATGCACGGTGCATGGGTCTTAGTTTGAGAGTCAATCTATTAGTTAGGTTTCATGTTTCAGCTTCATGACAATCAGGAAGATGCATTGGTTGTAGAGCATTCTTGAAATACGTATGGGGTTTTATGTCCCTAAAGGGTAATGAATATAAATTGTTCTAATCTTATACCCTTTGTCTAATATTATCTGCCAAGTATTGCAATCTTTTAGCTATTCCAAAGTGATCACAGTAAGGGACTTTCTCTATACAAAGTTTAACCTTGTCTGTGTATGCGGGTACTAAAGGTGTATCTAAAGTATTCCACGGTTTTAACGACCTGCGAAAGCGTTGGATAGTTGATTGAAGATTACTTTCAGTTTGATTGTATGTTGGCCTTCTTACCACTACTGATAAGCTGAGTGATAAGGTGTATTACTAGTCGGCAGTTAAATGACGTCAGCAGGGCTAGATTTGCTCGCTGTGAGTGACACATATCTGATGACTGGGCTTCAAAGTGATCAAAGTTCTTTGTTACAGTATTTATAAGATGCACACGTTCAGGAGAAAAATGAGTGTCTGATGCATGCCAAAAACAGTTCATTTCTCCCTTCCACACATATTAAACTAATGGGTGACTAGGAAATGGAGAAAGGAAACGTTGCATATACAGCAAAGAATCGGTCACTACCCAACTGCAATGCGCCCTAAATATTTACTCAGCTTAGCACAGCAACTGATATGAGACGATCATCTGAAATAGAGATGATCTTGGTTAATTTACTGTTATACCAGGTCCAGGCATCAGATAACAGTCACTTAAACTACCGGGGAGTATGAATGGACTGCAAGGATCTTAAAGACTTGGATTTTGCCACGTTTCTTTTAAGTCTTTATGCATACATTCTGATCTATTCACTCAGTTTCTATCAATGCGACGCAAACCAAACTACCAATGGTGTCTCATTGCTGAGGGGAGTATCTGTCAACTCAAGTGCAGTGAAGTCTCCTCTTATAGGTTACCAAAATCCATCAAGTCTACAATACAAGTTCTCAGAATACTCAAAATGATACTTTCCAGACAGACCATGAGTTGTAAAAACCGTCACTTCAGCTTGTAAGTGGGTCTGACCGGCTTGGAGTGTATGTATATGTCACGTGTATGGGTCACATCAAGGCAGCTCGGGAGTTGAACATTTTTCTCCATCATGCTTTGAAATCGAAATTGTAGAACTGGAAAAAGTAGACCCCTACATTTACCTAGGAAAACAAATCATCGTATAATCCTCAGAAGGAAGATAAATTAAGCCAGGAATCAAACCTTTGGCAGAGCAAACTCAACCTCCGAAAAACAAGGAAGTCTCTTTCGTCCTAAAAAAAAAGTATATGCATCCTTCTGGAAGTCACCTATGGAGCTGAAACATGAACTTTAACAAAGAGACTGACGTACATACTGAGAATCATGCAACGTAGACGTGAAAAATCTTTCAAGAATGACAGCTAACCAAAGGACATCAAAACTCGCAACGTGGATCCCCAGAGATCAGATGCACCACTGAGGCCAGCAGAAAACATGATGGAGAAACGAACTATACAAATTAGTAATAAGTTTTGGCTCTGCAACTTCTAAAAATTTTTTTCGACATTTCTCCGAAAATAAATTTTCATGGAAGGGTTCAATTTACAAGTTCAAGCTAAATTGATACCGTCACAATGATTTTTTTCTTCATATTCTGGCATTCTAGTGATCAAAAATAATGCAAGAGGAATAACTTATCTATCGATGTCTTCTTTAACCAGAATTCAAAATGCCTAACGGACGAGGAACTAAACCCTAGAGTCCTCATACCATCATCCATGCCAGTGTCTCTACCGTTATTTTCAGCTCTTTTTCAGTGATTCAAAGCTTTTGACTTTTGCACGATATCTATTCATCTTCATTTACGGCACCATCAATTTTTCTTTCCACAATATATATATATATATATATATATACGTTTGCCGATATCTATCTATCTATCTATCTATGTATGTATATATATGTGTGTGTGTGTGTGTGTGTGTGTGTGTGTGAGTGTGGTTTGCATATATATGTGCATGTTTGTGTGCACATACGCGTGTGCATGTATTCATACACGATTGTTAACGTTTTATCACCGTACTATTTTCTTTGTGAGGGTAAGCAGTTACCTGGAACCTTGAAGAACGCGTTAACGGGTACATATCACCACCCCTCTCGTAGCAGGGCAAAACAATCACTCATTTGTCCGCTCAGCGTTTTTGACTCCTAAGTGTAAGATTCAATCTATCGTGTTGTTGGATGTGCAAAACAGGATCTAAGTTTTCCCTTGGCTGCCAACACCGTCCGATGATAAATTACGTTTTGCTCGTCAAGGATGGAAGGAATACAAGCAGCAGTACAAGGACGAGTTAACAAAAAATAATCTAGTATTATAAGCTGAAGCCGTGGAAATTGCACGGGTATTGACAACTAATATTATCCATTATCTTTTACCTCTGCTTTTCTCCCCTCTCTATACCTATATTTTTCTCATTCCCTCCCTTATCTCACCCAGTCTTCCTTGTCCATCCATGTTTTCATCTAAATGTATCACACATCAAACATGTATCTGTTTCATTAGCGGAAATCCCGCTACCCGCCCAGAAAACTATATTCTCTGTCCTTTTGTTTACTCTATACAGTCTGATTAAACTACCTAACTTTGTATTCTGTTCTTTTTCTTCCTAATCTCCAATTTAAATACCTTAATGTCTTCTCTAACTTCCCACTTCCTAACCTCTCAATAACCCCAATCTTTCCCTTATGTTACACTACTGAATGCAAGAAAAAATCGATCTCATATAGGAACAAGCAGAATCATATCATATATTGCTTCCATTTAAGATGAATTTCTTTTATAGTATTTTCAGTTGCTTTTTTCTGACAAGTAAAATTACAATTGTGAGCAAGCAATGATGCTTACGACCAACATTTGGAGGATAAACCGGGCTTCGTATGTTCCCCGAAGTTGGACAGTAACTACATAGATGACTGTTTGCAAAAACCAAGTGCTGTAAGTGATAATGGCAAAGTATGCCTGTTGCCTCTACATTTCACATCTTGCAAGCTGAGCCAAGGTAAACGTGTGATATGGATAGCTGATGCCGTGATCAGGGTGAGGACAACAGCTTACAAGCTGGTACACTACATGCATCGGAAAGTTGTAGAGTCGAAAAAATAGGTTAACAGGAGACCTGGATACTTTTGGCTCCATAGTTCTTAATCCTCGATGTGTCAGTTGTATGATTCTGTTTGTTCCAAGGCTGAAATAATTTCCCTCGGGGTTCATTTATAACTATGCATCACACCTAGTGCGATTCTGAACAAAGTCTCTGAAAAGATAGAAAATCGCATAATTTGTGAAGTAGACAACACATAGAGACAGATGAAAACATTTTCCCGTTTTTTTCTGGCCCAAGAAATTCATAGCAATCGTCATTGAGGTTTCAAACTCAACCCGTCTCTATCTTTGGACGGAAACTGCGAAGAGCAAGCAGACGTTGAGAATTCTGTAGATATGTAAACTAAATATCAGCCGTTTGTCTGTTTTCTTCTTTGAATGTCTATTTTATGATTCTTTTTGTTAACTGGTTCAACATTGGGATTCATTTTAACCCTATACTACACTTTGTGCGAATCTGAACCTGCACATGAAAATATAGAAGAGTCGCAAAACCTTTGAAGTAAACAATATATAGAGATACAGAGATTAAAAATCCGATATGCTGGTTTAGAATAAACGTGCAGATTAAGGCATTTTCAAAGTAAGTGTATATATATATATATATATATATATATATATATATATATATATATATATATATATATATATTCTTGCAAAGTACTTGTATGTATATGTATATTTCATAGTTCACAATGTGTAGATTAGGAAACTACGTATTTAGCGTTTTACACTGAATTCTATGTATTTCTGTACTTCATAGTCCACTCAATGATTTAATAAACACGTCTAGGAGTAAGAAAAAACAAATTATAGGAAAACACTTTATACATATTCCACATATGAAAATTTTAAAATGGATTTTATCAACAGTTTTTCGATTTTTACTGTTTTTGTCCCAAAATAGAGATAAGGCGCATTTGAAACTCAATAATGGCAATTTTTCCTAATCCGATGGGATCAAATTTTATCGAAAAATGTGTTCATTTGTCTGAATGTTATTTACCTCTGGAAGTTTGTGATTTGCTATCTTTCCTGTATCTGGGTCCAGAACCGTACCAAGTGTCACATATAATTAAAGATGAACCCCATCGGCCGTTATTTCAACTCGGGGACACATTGTACATTGAGTAAACACTTAAAAAAAAAAAACAAACAAAAAAACAAAACAAAAAAAAACAAGGCAACAAAAGAATTCCGATTCCACTATGGATTAAGCCACCGCTGGGCAGGTCAATTGTTCGTGCTACATTGTTTAGAAACCATTGTACAAAGTTAATGGATAGAGAGATGCTGTCAAAGACATCAGAAATAAAGATAAAGTTGAATACTAGACTGGAAATAATTATAGTTGACAAACTAAGAAACTTAAAAATAAATGAGTATTGAATTACGAGTCAATGTAAAAAAGCTGCATTTGGGGAGTATGAAGAATTGTTGTATGGTTAGATATGATTAACTACCCTCTATTCACAACATCTTAACAAGATGAATTTCCTATAAGTACGAGTACAC
This sequence comes from Thysanoteuthis rhombus, assembly GCA_963457665.1. Lineage (NCBI taxonomy): Eukaryota > Metazoa > Mollusca > Cephalopoda > Oegopsida > Thysanoteuthidae > Thysanoteuthis > Thysanoteuthis major. The sequence continues at coordinate 40,366,756 of OY735210.1, forward strand.
TTTAAATCTACACTCATTCTGATGAAATCTTTTTGAAATGAATGCATGTTCATCATTTTCATCATTTTTTGGCCTCAAATGACTTGTTATGACCTCCAGTATTAACTTCTCTATACACATGACTTTGAAGGAGTTTGTACCTCTACGCAAAACGTATACATCCTTGAAGCAATACTGTGGCCAAGAGCTTGAAAAAATCGATTGAAATGACCAGAAATGCCATGCTGTGGTTTCGGATGTTTTTGATGTCAAAATTACATTTCTAAATATTTTAGCCTTGAAAGAATTTAAATTTCGTACAAATTTCAGTTTCAGTTGCTAAGTTGTGGCTAATAACTTGGAAAAATGGTTTGAAATAACAAAAATCACTTGAAAGGTCATATGAGGTCAGTGTAGCATAATTTCTGACTCTCCTCAAAAAAGAAGGTTCGCCCCTATGACAAATTTCAGTTACATAGTAAAAGTATTACAAGGAACTTGAAAATTCGAGAAGAAATGATCTCTGTTGATCATGAATGTCCTCAAATGTCGACCTTACCTAGGCAGTCACCTTTGATGTAATTAATTTTAGCATCCTTGATGCATATTTATGTCCAACTGCTCTAAAAAATAACCTGTGTACCTCTATGCTAAATATCAGTTTCATAGGTGTCAAGTTGTGGTAAAAATGTGGGACGTTTCTCTAAATGACTAAAAATGATCTCTGGTGAGATTGAATGACCAGCAAGGTCAGTTTGACATAGCTTATGCGACTTTCAGTCGATGTACAGATTATTACGTTGGTAGGCCACATTGTTTTATCGAAAGCAGGAAAGAATAAACAGAATCGATTAGGGAGATATTTATATGACGTGGTGTGACGTGGAAATAACAACAACAAAAAAAAGAATCGATTGTCTTTGCCTATTCTATCTACGCTTCCATTCTTGTGAACGCTAATCTAGTGATTCTAATCTGGCCGAAATGCCTTTTGGCTTTCTTACAACTGGCAACTTTTTGTTGCAGTCGAACGTTGAAAAAACGAACATAATCAATTAAAAATATACTGACATTCAATTTTGACTCGTACATGATTGTGTCCGCTAAGTAAATGGCCATCACGTCCACAGACCTAAGATTTGACCATAACATTTGACTAAATCAATTTTTTGCCCTCCACAAAAGCCTGGGCAGACGCTAAAATTGCTATAATAATGTTGTTTTATCTATATGATGAGTGTGAAAGGAAGAGTCGGCGGCTATCAAAATATTAAGAAAAAAAATTATTTCCTGGGGATGTTTTTAAGGTTGCTTGTCGTTGTCATGTTCCCTAATGGTTGGTTAAAAAAAAGACTATTCAGCACATACACTCATACTAGGAATTGGGAGCAAGTAGATATGTATATATATGTATATATATATATATATATATATATATATATATATATATATGAATACCTTCAATGAATGAATTTTATAAAGCAACTTTGAAATTCGCCCATAACATGTCAACCAGACACTATCTTTTAGAAGTTGATATATTTGAATTATCTAGATTGCTCAGTAAAATCTTCTCTTTGGACATATTCACAAAGTATTCACCAATCCATACCCCGAAAGTCATCTAAAATCCAATCAGAGTTATTCAAACATTTAATTCAATAACTATTTTTAAAATCTATACCTGGATTTTGATCCATGTCATTTTTATTCATTTTTGAGATTTCATCATTTATTTTTGGGTTCATCAGCTGCCCCACCATAGTCCTGTTTCGGAAGAATTAAAAAACAGGATAAGTTTATTGCAATGGTGTACCCGATCATATTTACATGTGGTCATATGAATATAACAAACCCACAATCTCAATTAGCCTTGAAGAAAACATTTCTTTCTGGTAGAATTATGGTTTTAGGGAACAGTATTGTGTATCATGATTGAGGCAAAATTCTAGAACATTTTCTGCGTTTGAAATTAAACCAAACAAATTACTATCATATACTATGAAGTTTATTTTTTTATCTTATTGCTCAAGTATTTCTCCACATACACACGCAGCTGCCTCGTATTTTTTATATTCATATGCGTTCACCTATCTATATGTCTATGTAATTTTGTTTTTCATGATTGTTTGCTTCATGAATTTTTTTGTGTCGATTCGATAACTTTCCCCGGTTATCTATTGATCGTCTCATACAGGTGTGTTTTATGTATATTACTTCCATGTTTTTCATTATTTTTATCAAGTTTACAACTTACCTCTGTAAAATCCTTCATCTGCAATGAAGTTCTTGCTTTTTTTCAAATATTCTGACTGTATCTTACAATACAATCGGGCTATATCTACTTTTCTGCGACGTTCGAATATGGGATTGAAAAGCATTGGATTTATCGAACAAGATATAAATATGTATCTCATTTCCAATTATATATATATATATATATATATATATATATATATATATATATATGTCAACATATCATGAAATATGGTAAGATATGGTCAGTTGATAAAAAAAACGAGATTTGGGTATACAGCAATTATTTGTGCCTGGCGTTGCTCAGCTCAGATGGTAAGAGGAGCATCACCTAGAAGTCAATCCTTACTTCCTTTAATTGTTTGTTTTTTATTCATATAAAAGAAAAGAAATGATGGAAATGGGAAGATAGATAAAATGAGAGATATGGGAGGGATATAGATAGAGGTCGCAGAGGAGTAACCTTTATAATATACCAAACAAATATATATATATATATATATATATATATATATATATATATATATATATATATATATATATATATAAAGAGAGATAGATTGATAGATAGATAGATAGGTAGATAGACAATAACATTGTTATGACGAACAAAATTGTGAGTAATACCTGCTTTCAAGCGATGTTATTTTGTCTCTGCGGAATCTTCAATGTCTTTTCCTCAATCTACACGCTCAGCATGAAAAATGGTGGCTGCGAAAATATCAATAAGATCAAAAGTAGAACTGGTCAGGTTTGTCAATTTATGGAAACCGTAGTGTGACCAACGTCTTCTTGCAGCAAGATATGCTGGGTGTGATCAATAAAACAATCTGAAAGGGGGATGATGACAGGATGATATACTCGTTTTTTTATTGGGCACTGATTACTCAAAAGTCAGAATTTTCAACATGAGCAAATAGTACTGCTTGACACAGAGAAAACATTTATTCACATTGTAAATTAACCACTTCTTAAAAGCTTGTTAGTGGGAAGGGGTTCAAAAACAAAAAAAGCAACTTAATTCCCTAAACATATCAAGGAGTAAATATCAACATTTTCTGCTATCTAGCTGAATCGATGTAATGTGTACATGCAATCTATGAAGAGATATAAAAGGCGACCAGGTCCATTATAAAAACTGAAATAACCTCCGTTCGTGTTTACAATCTTGATGATGACAGTTTGGATTGATGGTAATAAGTTATTAGCGTGTGAAATGGGAAAAGGAATCATGAAAGGTCTTGTACTCAAACACGCCTGTCAACTAACCAGTCCTCGTCAGATCTATTCCCCAGATAGGCTTATACCGGGGATGCAGTAACAAGTGGAACGTCTCCAAAGAAAGGGGTATCAGTGAGTGGCGTTGACAGAGTTAGAAAAGGCCTGGATACAGCTGGGTCAAACTCCAATCCTGCTTGTGATTTCTGTATCTTTGCATTTCATTTAAAATGATAAATCAATAGAAATACATTCTCCCGGATATATTTGTTTATTTATTACGTTGGAATAAGCCCTTGCGTAAATATCAGATAAATTGCTAAGTTATGTAAGACTTGCAGCTGAGTCGGTAAGAGAGAGAGAGAGAGAGAGAGAGAGGGAGCCGACTTCCACTCGTTTGTTTGACAAATGTTGATTGTATTTATTTGGAACAGTGTTGATTATTTACACCTGATATCATTAGTAGATATAATAGTCTAAAATTATTTGAATTTCTTGGATAAAGCCTTATTATCATTTTCATATTATCTCTGTGGATTTATATCCCAACACTCAGTTGTTTTTTTTCCATACTTCACAACCGTTGGGTATCATAGCTTAGGAATGATTAAAAAAAGTCACTTTGGAGAGATATGAAACCGAATCGTGTAGCTTTGGGAGCCTCTTTCATCTGGATGGCTATTTACAAATTTAGCCACAGTGATCCATCAACAAGTTAAATATAACTTCAATCACATAGCTACACTATTGTTTTGTTGATACTTAGTAGTGAGCAGAATTAGTAGTCATCAAATTTCCGAATCTCATAATTGAAGTTGGTTCCCATCATTTAAATGAACAATCTGTTGGGATGTGTTTACTTCCTTATCTGATGATGATACCATAAGTTCCTTCATTTTTTGTTTGCCCTAATTTCTCTTCTGGAAGAAAGGGACAGGGTCCCAATACACCAAATGGAAATATTTCCATCAGATATCGTCCCAAGAGAGCGAGTTCTCTCTTGAAGAGCAATTCCAATTTTACAGCAGGTTTGAAAAATTGGAAAAAGATATGATCAATGAATGAGTTTCTTCCTTTGCCTTTTCTTGGGTGGTGATCACAAAAAGAATCCGATTAAACGAAGTGGGAACATTGCTAAATGCAAAGTGTAAGAACCTATTCAGCATACGCTTAGATTGAAAATTAAACTCTTGCTAAAAATCTATTTGAAGCTTGATTAAAAAAAAGATTCTTGACATTATAAGCAATGAGTGTTTAACTTTCAGCCCGACCCAGTTAAACATTGAAGAAATCTATGTTGACGTTGGTTGTGTTAATGTTTTGGTTAACAGTTTCTGATACTGGTTTTTATCAACTGTCTGTCTCAGAAACTTCTGGATACCTAGACCATTTCATACTGATGCCTTTTCCCACCCAGAATATTCTCGGAACATTCACAGAACGTTTAACACAATCGTTTGTAAACTTCAACCAAATGATATTGGAACAATACACGACATTGGAAGAAGAAAAAAGTATCGTTTGTTTTCAAACATACAACTGACTGTTGCAAAGAGTCAAAGGTTATACAAACGGTATTCACTTGGGTTTATTCATGAACAAAACGTTTTTTCAAAAGGTGTTTATTATACTTACACACAACTGTTAACAAACGTCGCTCAAATAGTATCCAAACTGTAAACACGACCAGCAGATGGTCAGCGAAAAGTTGCCAAATGCTTGTGTCCAAACGTTCATTGGACTGTTATACTTTTGATTCCTTTCAATTAAATGTATCGTATCTTTATTTCACGACCAGTTATGTCCTTACTTTTTTACTGGTCTGAATTAAGATACATTTCAATCAATTGTATTTCATGAATCATTATAGATAAGTATTGATTAATCAATTAATCAATTTGTAGAACAAATTTTTACCTTCAGCTTAACCTCTTAGTTGCTTTTCTATTTTTCAACCAGCCTGGATAATAGGTACGATAAAAATCACGTCGACAAACTTATTCACTCATTCAACCCATGCACCCTTGTGAATTTTTAGAAATCTAATTAAATTAATGTTTTACTTACGGAAGACGTGAACACAAATGTAATGCTTTTTTTTTTAATTCAGGAAAAAAAACCCTTCTTTGCTTATGTACGTCAAGCTTTGCACTATGGAAAAGACTAAAAAGTAAATAGATGTGGATAAGAATCATCGTAATTTTCATTCAGGCTGTTTAAAAAAGATAATAAGCAGAAGTCGTTAAATTTAACAATAATGATCTATGATTCATTCATCTAATGAAATGAAACGAAAAATATCTTTATTTCACTCTCAAATATGTTGTTTGATTGGTGGCTAAACGGTACATGGTTTGTTCGTTTAAAAACAAACCATGTGCATTTTAACCACTCTTTTTAATCAGCATGAGACTTTTTTTAAAAAAATCTTTGATTTACAACCAATTGTGAACTTGCTTCTACACATCATATTTGTCACAACACAGTCAGAAAAAAGAATTAATGTAAATTAGAAACAGTGTACAATTAAGGAGATACTTGAATAAATCAAGTGACTAGGATTAAGAATTCCCTCTGTAAAAATAGAATTCATTAATAATCCCTACTGGTAATAAATACGCTAAAATATATAACAAAAAATTGATTAAATAAACTGCGTTTGACAGAGTAATTTTAAACCAAAACAACCCACGGGGCACGGTCTCATGCTCATTTCATAAATTTTGCAGGGCAATCTTCCAGATGGGCCATCCTATACGTTTTTTTCACAAAGGGTAGCTATCGAAACTTTACCTGAGCTCTCTTAAGCTAAATCAAGTTAATTGAAAATACGTATTTTCTCATTTTAGTTATTGAGTATCAAAAAATAGCATTCACTATGAGCAAGACTTGTACAGACGTGGTCAAAGCTAAAAAAAAGTCTTCTCCTTTTAAATATCTTGAAGGAAAAATGAGCTCGAGTGAAAAAAAAAACTTCCAAAAAGGTTTTAAACGAATGAAGTTCTGCTATTGAGTCATAAACTTCTTTCACAATAAGTATAAAAACAGACACAACGGGTTATCGACTGTGATACACTTCGAACTGAACAAACGTATGGGATTCAATCAAGTGGAAAAGTGGTACCAGCACAAACCAGAGAAAACACTTGAAAATTGAAGCCAAAGATTAATGTGGGACTATGACATCAAAACTGATAACCCAAACTAAGTTGAAAGGTCGTGCCGTGGATTGTGAGAGTGTGGAGAGAAGGGCTGGTGACCTGTTGAGACTTTCAATCACCTAGTCACGAGCAGTGACCTCTCAGTAACTGGTTCAAATTTCAATTGATAATAATAAAAAAAGAGCTTGAAGATACAGACAATGGAAAACCAACGGGATCCATGGATATTGGTTCAAGAAATTCACCACAGCACACGACAGGCTCACTCACCTACTGTAAAGTTGCATAAATGAAGGCGAGGCACCAGAATGGATAATCAAAGGCAGAACCACCCTCATCCAAAGAGACCCTGAAAAGGGGAAAATGGTAAGCAATCATAGACCAATCACGTGCCTACCACTTATGTGAAAAATCCTGACCGGACAAATAGCGGAGAGAATGTACATATCAATAGAAAGTAGGGGGCTATTACCTGAAGAACAGAAAGGTTACAGGAAAGGAACCAAGGGGGCAATTCACTTTCTCTACATCGACCAGATGATCTTGAAAGAAATTAAAAAAAGGAAAAAGAACATTGTAATGGGATGGATAGACTTTAAAAAAGCGTATGATATGATCCCACATAGCTGGATACTCGAATGCCTTAGAATGTTCAAGATCAGCGAAGCAGTGGTGAGATTCACTGAAATCTGTATGAAAATCTGAACAGTAGACTTTACAGCCACAGGTGAAAAGTTAGCAGAGGTAAGAATAAAAAGGGGAATCTTCCGGGGAGATTCGGTGTCCCCAAATTTTTTGTTCTGACAATGATACCACTCAATAGAATACTGAATAACAGCAAAGGGTACCATTTCTCAGAAACGAAAGGAAAAGTCAACTACTGAATGTACATGGATGATATAAAATTGTTTGCAAAAACAGGGGAGAGCTTGAGATGCTGTTCAACCAAGTAAAAGAATACAGTGATGACATTGTGATGGAGTTTGAAATCGAAAAGTGTGCAATTATGGTAATGCACAAAGGAAGGCTCACAATGGCAGAAGGAATCGAACTCCCAGACGACAGGAATATCAGAGCACTAACTGCACAAGACCGATACAAATACCTGGTTGTTCTTGAATGTGGCACGATACAATGGGAAGAAATGAAGGAGAAAATAAAGAGAAAATATCTTAGAAGGATAAAGAAAATATTAGAGACCAAATTAAACAGCAGAAATCTAATAAAAGGAATGAACACCTGGGCTGTATCAGTAGTGAGATGAACAGGACCATTCCTAGGATGGACAAAAGAAGAACTCCAATCAATGGACAGGCGAACAAAGAAAATTATGACAATGCATAAAGCTTTACACCCCAGAGATGACATGGATAGACTATACGTTAAGTGTAAAGAAGGTGACGGGGGTTCATAAGCATAGAGGAGAGAGCTAAAACAGATCTAGAAAAGTACGTTAAAGCAAACAGTGAAGACATCATAAAGAGTGCTCAAAACAGCGCAACAAACAATAAAGTAGAAAACAATGGAACAGCACAGCAAACAAGAAAAAAATTGGGAAAAGAAAAATTGTGCAAAGATTTTAAAAGACGGATACAAGATGTGGCAGACGAGAGATCACAGACATGGTTACAAAAAGGAAACCTAAAGAGAGAAACGGAATTGCTCATCATGGCAGCTCAAAACAAAAGCATCAGGACAAACTGCATAAAAACAAAAATTGACAGAATACAGACAAACAGCAAGGGCTGCCTGTGCAGTGAAAGAGATGAGACCGTAAATCACATAACTGGTGAAAATAGTCAACTCGCCTAGAAGGAGTATAAGCACAGATACGATAGAGTAGCAACAATAATACACTGGGAACTGAGTAAACGAATGGGATTCAACCAGAAAAGTGGTATCAGCACAAACCGGAAGCAGCCCTGGAGAATGGACACCACAAATTACTCTGGGACTCTTGAGATCCAAACCGACCACCTCATCAAGGCAAGAAGACCGTACTTGGTAATTGTAGACAAAAAGAGGGAGACCTGCCAAATAGTAGACGTGGCCGTACCTGCAGACCATAGAGTGAAAAGGAAGGAGAGTGAAAAACTGGGAAAATACCAGGATCTGGCGAGAGAACTGAAGAAGGTGTGGGACATGAAAGTCAGGGTTGTGCTAGTCATTATAGGCGCACTAGGAACTGTCCTAAAGACACTGAGGGTGAAACTGGGGGAGCTTGGGATAAAAGGAAAGATTGAGACTGGACAGACCATAGCACAGCTAGGAACAGTGCGGATACTGAGGAAAGTGCACAAAATATAAGGACTTCAACACTAATTGTTAACAAAGGCCTAACAAAGAAAAGGAAATAAAAGCGGAAAATGTGAACCACAGTACAGGCATAACAGGCTAAGGAGAGTGAAGATGTTGGCTGGAGACTTTAGGAGACTTATTGTCACTCAGCCTTCACCAATAACCATAGGACAACCGGTGTGAAACAGTAAACTGTTGCCTATGAGAACGAGGAGAAAAGGGCTGGAGACTTGAGGAGACTTGCTGTCACTCAACTTCCAGTGGTAACCACCAGGCAACTGGTGTGAGATCACAAATAAATAAATACTACTACTACTACTACTACTACTACTACTACTACTACTACTACTACTAATAATAATAATAACTTAGTTTACCATTATAGTTACCATATTTTCATGTATTACAAAATAACCCTAAATAAGCAATTCATGAGTGGTGTCTTCATAAACCCAAAACGTGGCAATAGCAAAATAATGGCAAGACGGAATGTTACAGATGAGGATCAGACGGATTCGTTTTATTCTTCAAGTTACAACTTTTGTACAGCTAAAACATCTGTGTCACGGTAAGATAGTCACAGAACTACGTACATATAAACATGGAAACTATTATTATTGTTGGTGTTGAAGTTATCATTCTCATCACAATTATTCCTATTATAAGTATTCATACGTCTATATACCCCCCTCTCTCTCTTTTTCCATATGAACATATATAGAGTGAGCGAGAGAGAGAAGGAGAAAGATAGACTAAAGCCGATGGTATTGATTTTTGTATTCGCATAGTTAAACATTCAATAGAAGCGACACGAACAGCGAATCACGTCTGATAAACGATTCCTCGTCGTTAAATACGTTTTTTGACTAACTTACGAAGGTAACTCTTGTTTTGGAAAAAATCATCTGCCGTATATAAAGATATACAATACATAATGATGATATTCAATACGAATTAACAAACTACATGTATGCCATTAATTATATATTGAGATAATAGCTGAAAAGGAGGTGGTGCTTGATTAACACTGCTGGAGTGCAATATTGATGTAACTGCTTTGTTTTTAAATCCTCTAAACGTCAACAATTGATGATCCCAAAAATAAATTAAATTATTTGCTGGCATCATCAAGTTTTTCTAATGTATCAAGTGCTTAAAGCTGTAAAGCTGTTTAGAATGTGTGTGTATATGTGTGTATATATATATATATATATATATATATATATATATATATATATATATATATATATATATATATATATATATGTATATATATATATATCGTCCACACCGAACCCTCATACGCCAGGTCGTCCGGGAAACTTCGCCTGAAACAAAGCACATGCCCAGAATAGAATAAAAGAGACAGTGGTGTGGAATCAGAGCTTCCACTTGTTACCAAACTCACCTAAACTACTATAACATTGCCTGTCCCATATAAGTCTCGCCTGCTATCAATAAACAATAGCATCACCTCAAATTCCTCAAAAGTATCAATCTTTGGAGATCAAAGCTTCTAATTTTGTTTGTAAATTTAGACAAAAAATCATCTCTCTCTCTTTCTCTCTCATTTGTGATTTTTGGACATAAATTTTCAACTGACAATCTAGCTCAAATAATTGAACAGCAATCGATTGATTATTGACAATTTTCAAATTCTATAAACTTGGAAGTTGTATGCGGGAATAAACCCTATGCAATGTATCGGTTACGTTTGAATATATATATGTATATATAGTAGTGCACGGTTTTAAGAAAAATTTGTTTACGTTTATATTTCAGCATATTATGCATGGGAATTTTTTTTATAGCTTCCAGCAATGTTTGTAAATTGGAATGTATAGAAAGAATCAATTTATTGCTCTGTGCACGACTTTTTTTCTGATATTTTGGATATGCTTCTCGAACACGATCCAATAGGTTGGTATTGCTAAAGGGGGGATAAGCAATATCGGATCACTGTTCATTTGTTAAGCTTTCTTTCACATTAAATACGCATGTTCAACGTTTGCTAAATCATTGACATAGAATATATATATATATATATATATATGTATATATATATATATATATATATATATATATATATATATATACGCACACACATATATACATATATATACATATATATATATATATATATATATATATATACATTCGCATACACACACACTCACACACACACATTTATATATATATATGTATATAATAAATAATGATGTCATCAACAGATGCGCACAACTATAGATGCTCGAGTATATTCAAATGAATAATTTTGTACGCCTACCATATATATACGTATGTGCCTATTCTGATAAATACATACAGGGTCTCCAAAACCTTGGTAGCATAAAACAAGATACGGACTAAGGGGAGAACTGTCACATTAACCGACGACCCCTACACCGGCACACACACATACGTGCATACGTGCATACGTGCACACACACACACACATTTGGCAATAAAAACGACAAATATCATGTTTTGCCACAGTTAGTGAACTTTATATTTTTTTCCTACAAAAATCAATTTAGTACTTTCGTGTCATATGTTTTATTTTTTGTAAAAATCCAATTATAGGACGGAAAAATAATTTCGTTACATTGTAAAGAATATTCAGATCTGATCTTTTATTTTTAATACGAAATGAGTATTGCCACACGTGTTATTCCTTTCGAAGAGAGAATAGGAAACAGATCGATACAAAAACTAATATGAAGATGCAAGGTTACTTTCACAGTCTTCTAAATGGTTTAGTACGTACTGAACATGAAAGATACATAGATGTTTGTACGCATGTCTGTATTTCAGTCTTGGCAGAAGACGTTAGCAACTTGAGGACTTCGAACCTGGGCGCTCTGTATGGAACAGGTATTTTAAAAAACGAGAGTTCGGCTGAGTATGGGTTTATTTTAGGAGTTGAAAAACAATACAGCTTTACGTTAAAAGAATCAAATTGTATTACAATCAGCGCAACAAGACATACATTTAGTTACATCTTTTGATTCTGAACGCTAAATTTCATGAACATTCTTTAATGGGATTTAATGGTTGAATAAATCAAAATTGTTTTCAGTTCTCTATCGTTGAGAATCAATCGAGGATATAAAAATTTTTTTCTAACATTGCTATTTGAAAGAGTGACCAAAGTAATTACCGATACACATATCAGAAAGAACACAATTATGCGCTTGTTCAAGTACTTATAAACACGTTCATACATATGAACATAACAAATATGTACGTTATGAGTCTGTTATGATTCATATCCTTAGATGTCCAACATGGATTGTCTCACACGCTGATTGGTCAACTAATCACTTCGCAAACTCTCCATTTTCCTGTGCTTGAAAAACAAAGGGAGATAATTTAAGTAACTGGACAAGCCTATCTTTCATATATTATATTTTTACATAAAACGCCGGTTATCTTTATATTTTCAAAAATTAGTGCAATAGGATTATTTTCTGAATTCAATAAAAAAGGGACTATTCTGAAGTCTATTTACGATAAGATTCAGTATTTAAAAATATATATGTATAAAAAAGAACTATTCTGAAGTTTATTTACGATAAGATTTAGTATTTAGAATATATACATATATATGTATAATGAAAAAAATTCATGATTTTATGTACAATCGTGTGTATTGGATATATATATATATATATATGTGTGTGTGTGTGTGTGTGTGTGCATGCGTGTGTGTGGTGTGTGTGTGTATGTGCACGCGTGTGTGTGTGTGCGTGTGTGTCTGTTTTCAAAATTTTCTCGAACAGAAAGAAGCAAGATTCATACGTGTGTCCAATTTACAATTTTGACTGAATTTAAACCTAAAATATGATAATTCATTATTGCAATTTCATTCCTGAAGATTCACTCCAATAAGAGAAAGAGAGAGAGACAGAGACATAGAGAGAGAGAGAGAGAGAGAGAGAGAATGAGAGAGAGAGAGAGAGAGAGATGGACGTCTAAATAGTAAGGTTGTAAGGTTTGCCCGATTCATAAGTCGATTTGCAACCATCTTTCCATACATTCTATTCTACCATATTATCTATATCTATCTATGTATCGATCTACTTCAGCCTATGCATACATGTCTATCCATCTGGCCTAGAGTATACATATCTACGATTTCATCTTGAGGCTCTTCTCCCACCATCCTCAACCCAGACATTGCCCGATGTTTATGTCTTTTCCAGCGCCCATCAAATCCTGTCGGAGTCTTCGTGACCAAAGTGGTGGTCATTTCACACAATAATCGTCCGCTGGAATCGGCCACATAAAATTCGTCAATTAGCACATCCTTTCGACCACAGGTCATTATGGTGTGCAAATTTGTCGTGCACTTTACAAAGAGTTAAGGTCTAATGCTTCGCTCTGGCCACTTCCGCTAGGCGGAATGGCGTTAGGTTTTAGCGCAGCGGAAACGACTTGCCATCAAATTCTTCCCGATCATAATGATCTGGCCAAATCACCGGTCAAAGGCTCCAATCATGTGACCATTTGATGCAATATCGAAATTAGACGCATAAATTGTAAAAGGTCTTTAAATTTTGTATCCTATACCTACAGTCACCACTAAACGGCAACAAGTGGCTTCTGAACAAGTTCAATTTAGTATTTGGGAATGAAACTTCTTATGTTTAGTCCTTTCACTTGAGCTTTATTCCTTCTTTTGTTTATTTCTCTTTGTTTCTGTCGAACTTTTTCTTTGTTGCAGCTGTTTTCCTTCAATGTTTCTTCATTCTTTCGGTGTTTGAAACCATAAACCAAAATTGTTACCATAGGTATTTCCAATTTCCATGTTGGTCTTTGAGGCTGGCAGACTGGCTGCCTGGCTAATTATGTAAGTATCATGCGTATAGACCACATCAATGTAGCTAAACGACTACATATTTTAGCATTTACTCATTTTTATGAATATATGATGGGTGTTTTTGAATTAAACCCGAAAAAAGTTTTCAACGGAGGTGTTCAATATACAATGTAATTTTATGCTAATTTAATCAAAGTACCTGTTCGGCTGCGTTCACACTTGTTTTTTTTTATACTATTAACACTGTGGAATAACAAAAAAAAATCAACGAGCGGTCCAGACATCAATTACAGTTGAATCAATTTCATAAAGCGTTTTTTTCCTTCCTTTTGGACTCATCACAATAGGTAAAAGAAGTAAATCATCCATTGATGATCAATTTCTCAATTTTTTAATTGATCACCCCCTAATACGACAGGCTACCTTAAGGAATTGGTCACATGACACATTTTTTGAATGATTAACCGAATCTATTATTTAAAAAAAAAATCTTTTTCTCTGTTGTCTTCCTTTGATACGGTCAATCATTCTCGTCTATCTCTTTCTTCGCTTTGCTCTTTCCTTAGTTAAATTTTGCAGCTTCCAATACCCTTCCTCCTTTTTTTCCTTTCGGAGCTGTTTTTTATGTTCTTTTTTGCAGCTTCTATTATTCCTCCATCTTCCTATCTTTACTTTCTCTTCTTAATCCTATCTTTTATTCTTTTATTTTCTTCATTTCTTTTTCTCTGTATTTCTTCCTTCTTTCCTTCTTTTAGTTCAATTTTCAGATTTTTTTTGTGTCTTTCTCTTTCCTATTTTTATTTTTTTTTTTGGTTCCGTATTCTTCTTAAATTTTGTTTAGTTTGTCGAGTCTTCCATCATTTTTCCTTCTTTCTTTCTTTTCTGACATTCTATCATTGTTATGCCTCATTTTTCCTCTATTTTTAAAAAAGTTTTTCTCGATCTATTCACAATTGCCCTTCCCCTCTTTACGTTTTCTTTCTTTCCTTTTGAATCTTTCTTCTTTTTCTCTTTATTTCGTTTTTTTCAAATTATCTTTTTGTCATTCAATCCATTGTTCTTTTAGATTCTCTTTCTATGAACTATGAACTCTCTTCATATTTTTTCCCACTGACACTTCTAATTTATCATCTAAATTCAATGTCCCCGATCTTGAAATCAACCTCACAAGTTTTCATTTGTATTTATCCTAATCCTTTTGATTAATTAGTTCCCTTACGCTAATTAAAGCATCAGCAGTCTTAGTCTGGGCTTCTCAGATCCTAAGTTCCCCAAGTCTCAACTTGTGATACGTGAAAGAAACATGAATGTAAAAAGAACCCGAATAGCTTTAATAACTTCATTGATTTCGGCCACAACACCTGGTATTCCCAAGCAGTCACCCATCTGAGTAGTGACAGGACAAGACGTTGCTTTAATCCGATCATCGTACGAAAACATGATTTTCTTTGTGAACCCTCATCTTTTTTATGTAGGTATTTTTCTTCCCTTCTATACAATCCACTTAACCAACCCTAATGGCTACAAGTGAATTGAACCCAGTCAGCATCCGGGTAAGAGACCAAATAGCAACAAAATGATGGCCAAAGATAGTTTCATGAGGCATTCACTTGGATCTATATGATGTCACTCGTATCAATTGGGGAATGGCGCTATATTCCACAGAACATAAGATAATGAATGATGTGAAAAGGTAACCCATCAAAGTGTCACAGAAGGGAGCGGCGTTTATGATGGCAATTTGAACATTCATGTTTGTGACGTACTTCATATCCACATGCACGCACACCAACATATATGTATATATATATATATATATATATATATATATATATATATATATATATATATATATATATATATATATATAGATAGATAGATAGATTGATAGATAGAGAGACAGACAGACAGACGCTGTCAGAGGGGATGCTGAATGTTGGCAAACATTATATTTTGAACATGATACTGTTAACAACGGTTTGAATTCAAGTTGATAGAAAATCCAAACGTCCGTATATATCAAAACGATGGGTAAGTAATTAACGTAGACAACTCAATCAGGAAGATTTAAAAGGTTTAATAAATTCGTGAGATTATAATCTAATGTTTATGGTTGTTATTATTTGTTTGTATCTATATTAGCTATGGTATAAATTGCCATGTGTAATAATTACACTGAATTTCATCAAAGTATAAATTGCAAAGATCTAACTAAAGACTAGTTTTTGCCTGCATTATGATGGTCATTCTAACCGACTATGCTTGAGATGGAATAAGACCACGCTCTACGGTCAACTGTATAATCAAAATCACGTTTAATATGTTCTTCTCCCACAAAAAATCCATCATAAGCAGTAGCAACAGAAATGGAAGTAAAAGCCTATTAACGTCCGTTGTTCGACATGGACCTTCCCCAAGATTCGGCTGACCACTCAGTCATTGGTATCGTGGTAGCAATATCTTCTGAAATTGCCCAAATCGTCAAACCACCTTTTTTTTTGCCCGTCACAATTTTACATATGATCTTTGGAGATCAATGTTGTCAGACGTGATGTACTGCGGTTGTCTGCAGTTCTCACAACATGGCCCGTCCATTGCCAATTGAGTTTTCTCATGTTTTTTCATGGTATCTCTGACACCTGTTTGTTCTCCAAGATATTGTGTTCTCTTATGATGTTGAGCATTATCATCTCCAGTACAACTTGTGTTTTACGTATTAAATTGCTTAATGCCTATAATGGGAGATCCACCAATATCAGCTAACAAATTGGCTCATAATTTGTTGAACTTTACCTCTGATTGATCTCCAGGTGGAAGTTACGGAATATGTACGATTTACGAACTTATGTGTGACGTGGTGTGCTTGAAAATGCTCAACGCAGCTCATAACGGTACGTGAAGCATTTGGAGACTTAATATTCTACTTAATGAAATGATTTCGTTGTTCAAAAATATGGCCATGATGTTCTTGTGTATAAATTTCGTTTCAGATGGAACTTGTGTGTGAGTGAGAGAGAGAGACCCCTCTCTTGGACCGGTTACTTCTCGGATTCGGTGCCAAATGTCCAAGAGGATCCCATCTCAATCGGCACCGGACCAATACCAAATATTGATATCAAGATACGCCCATACCGCATGAGATACAAAAATCTCTTTCCCTTATAAGAAAGACGCTTAATTCAGCCGGAGTTTGCGTATGGTTTATAGAATTCATTGCCTTTCCTGTCTCTCTTCTTTCAGTATCATCGTATATTCTTTGAAAACCACAAGATAATCTCTTTATCTGGAATAATGACAGTATTATCAACAACAGCATTGAATTAAAAACTGACACTCTTTCCAATATAAGTGTTACCTTTTACAAACTGACTCTGCTATAAAGAGGCGGTGTTGGATGAGTGGTGACAGTTTACATTACGAAATGCTCAGTCCCAAGTAGCGAGTGTATTTGTCTTAATGAAAACATAAAGTTGCAGCATGTGTTAATTTCGAGATTTTGGCTGCTGCCCGGTACAGTCTATCATGTTACACCGTTCCCATGTTGATAGAGAGCTCTACAGCTTCAGTCCTGATCCGTTCAGCATGTTCTGCTAGTTCCATGGACTAAAAAATTAGGATGAAAGCTATAATGGAAGATTGAGTCCGTCGAAGATCATGTGCAACAACCACATCGGAGATAAAAACATTGAGATCAGAATCGAGGGCACAAAACTAGAGAAAGTAGATCACTACATCTCCCTAGGACAACGAATCTCCATGAAACCCTCAAAAGAAGAAGAAATCAAGCGAAGAATCACACTTCGACAGCAAGCCTTTGGCAGAGCAAGTTCAACCTTCAAAAATAAAAAGATCTCATTAACACTGAAAATAAGGGTGCATAACCAATATATCCTCAAAATAGTCGCTTATGGAGCTGAAACATGGAACTTAACCAAGAGACAGATCTGCAAACTAAGAACTATGCAACGTGCACATGGAAGAATTATGCAGGGCCTCACATGGAGAGACCACAAGACAGCACAGTACATCTATGAAAAGACAAGAGTCAGAGACAACATAGAATATAATAAAAAATCAAATGGCAGTGGGCTGGCCATGTTGCAAGAATGGCCGACAACCGATGGACATTGCAGCGCACGACATGGATCCCCCAAGATCTCATGCGGAACCGAGGCCGGCAGAATATTAGATGGAGGGAAGAACTAGACATATTCAAAAAGTACTGGCTCCGCGATACCCATGATAGAGAACTGTGGCACATCCTGGGGAAGGTCTATGTCCAACAACGGACGTTGAAAGACTGATGATGATGATGATGATGATGATGATGAAGATATGTTTCATTCGGAATGATCTCTTAATGTGCTCCAGTTAAAGGTATACGTTGTGCAGGCACAGTATTAAACGACAAACTAAACAAGAATACTTGTTTTGAAATATTGGGTAACCTTTTTTGAGAAATTGTTCTGGGACTGAATTTTCAATAACAAAATACATCCGTTATAATTTTCAATGGTGGACCTGAACCAGAGGTAAAATTCCTAAAGACAAGTACTGCAGTGTGATGACAACAAACTAGGTACTGCTTTGGAGGTTAATGGACGCCTATTCACATGGATACCATTTCGTGTCACTAATGGTGTGGTCGCTTTTAAACATGCTATCGACAAGTATGTTGATGAAAATAACCTTCTGAATGCGTTTCCATATCATTGCAGGAAGAAACCAGAAAAAAAAAAACATGAACCTGTGAAACCAATCCCTGAAGCTACCCAACAACGGCACATCACTTCATATGAATTAAAATTTATCTTTTCTGTTAGGAAATCCTCAGATCATGCTCAACTGTAATGAAAGTACATATGTTAACATTGGAAAACAGCTGATATTGAATTGATTTCAATTGTTTAGGGGGACCACGTCACAACAAATAATTTGCAATGTTTAAAAATTCCTTATTTTTTCTCAATTCTACACACGCACATTCAACAGCAGAAAAACCATAGCAATTTTAGTCAAGTAAACAATTAACGATTCATGTTGTAAAAATAAAACCTTCTAACACTATTCATATTGTTCAAATCAATTCTTATTTTGATTATTCGAATTATTGGGATTATGCTTATAACAAATAAAAAGATGCTGCCCCCCTCTCTCAGAAATACTTCTGAATTAGCAAAATGGTATAAATGCTGACAAGCCTGGTTGCACAGGGTCAATCTTCATTCCTACTTCTATTCGTCCGGAGAAGATTACTGTAATGTTGCAGTGTATAGTAAATGATGATTTCATTCCGAATAGAGGTGATTCCTGCAAACTTATTACTCGATTGTTATAAAAGAAATTTATAGCATTATTTTTCGTTGTTATGAAAGACATCGGTTTGGCTCAGCCATTCGGATATACCCCTACCGATCACTTGCATGAGTTTTCGGTAAAGGAATATCAATTTTTATATATTGGTCTGGTTTAAGTGGAGAGACATATAGTGGAAAGTTTACACACCTGAATTAGGTGAGAATTTTTCTTGTTCTTCTTACGTGGGAAAACAGAGTCAACCCAACTCTTCGCCTTCCTCCGTATCCTTTGCTCAATATCATGAACAGGTTTGCAAATCAATCACAAGAAAGGGCATCCTATGTAGATCAAATCTACAGTATATATAGAGCCTCTCTCTCTCTCTCTCTCTTACACACACACACACACAATGTATATATATACATATATATATATATACATATATATATTGATTGATAGATAGATAGATAGATATAGATATAGATATGTAGTTTTTATATATCACCAGCCGTGTGCCTAGATATTAAACACACAAATCATGCGGGCTTCTGTTCTCCTATTGAGTTGACCCCTTTATTTCTGAGATCCCAGTTGGTCTCATAGTTTTACTCAGCAGCCGACGAAATGCCTACTTCCCCTCATCACTCATATTTGTCGAGTTGGAAAAGAATAAAATAATTCAAGAGAAAAATCAATGAAACGGTTGGAATCTGCGCATTTGAAAAGGAAATGATGAAGGAAAATGAAAAAATGGCTGCCATAATTACAGAAATTCCAAGGGACACCAATTTTAAAAAAAGAATGGTAATGGAGGGTAGCAGCAAAATAAATAAATTTCAAAAAGATTTTGGAGTCAATTGAAAGCAGAGATTAAAAATTAATTATGAATAAATAAAGATAGAAAGGACACTAATTATTTGGTGCATTTTTTATTAAAGTTTTCTGGTGGCAATCAAGCAATCTGTATTTTAAAAATCACTCCAGACGTAGCGTTGAGACCAATTGATTTTGATAACAGTAACTGTTCGTTGACCTCATGTATGATTATAGTAAGCAGTTTCCTCGCTGCATGTATATCTACATCGGTGTAGATGGATTTAAAAATCTGACATACGTACAAATATATCCAAAAACGGATATAAACGTAATTTATTATATATATATATATATATATATATATATATATATATATATATATTCATCACTACTTGTATATATATATATATATATCAGCTTATAGATATGCACATGGATATTTATGTACTGACACAAATAAACAGACATATATATGGATAAGATCTACACACATACATGAACATCTATGAATGCACGAAATAAAATAAATGTACATATAGAGATTAAGATATGTATCTTTACAAAGATATTCGTAAGTATGCACAAATACATCATACATGCATAGGCATAGAATTAAAGTACACAAACACCTACACACACACACACACACACACTCACATATATATATATATATATATATATATATATATATATATATATATATATATATATATATATATATATATATATATCCCAATTCAATACAATTACACAAAAGTATGTTTACTCTGGGATTGAAAACCCCTAAATACATCGATCTTACGACCACATAGACTCAGCACTAACATTTTGAGTCAATTCAAAAAATGTTGCAAGCACACATCCATCACCTCTTTAAAAAATGTATAAGTCTTACCCACTATCAAACAAAGAGATTTAAAAAAAACAACAACATACCTTCTTCCATCCTGCCCAGCAGATACAAACACCTATCCATTAAATTCTAGTCACGAACTCTTCATCTTATGATAGAAATAACAAAGTCCTCCTTCCCCTGAGGAATGACCATCCTAACCCTTCACCGCTTTTCTTATCTAAGACAAGCCAAATGCCACCATGGATAGTAAACATACACTCCCTGACCAAGCCTTTCACGGGCCTAACTCAAATTTTACCCTCTTTTACACTGATACAAACACCTTCCCTCCTGCTCCCAACCAAGGCTCAGAAATATTCGCATTTTCTTCTTCAGCATCAAACATGTAAACAGCAATTGTTTTCCAGTGGACTGCTGCAAATATTTTATCTCTGAGAAAGATGGCTTGCCCCCATTGAAATGAATTGCCAACGGAATTCACACACACACACACACACACACACACACACACACACACACACACACACTAACACACACACATACACACACACACACACACATATATAGAGTGAGAGAAAGAGAGAGAGAAACATTTATGTATATATTATACAATATTCGCATACCTGCATGTGTGTTAAGATATTCGACTACTTATATATGTGCAAGTTTATTCATTATTGTCTTTGTCTATTCAGCTTTTTGACATGCATGGGCAAAGTGTTTGGTGAAAGGATCGAAATTATGAAAAAATAATCCTAAAATTTTCCGTCCATCATTGGTCATCTTGGAGACTATATATGTACATATATATATATATATATATATATATATATATATATATATATATATATATATATATCATTTGTATTTCGAACAGCATCATCATCACTTTGCTTGTAAATGATTACGTGCATGAAGGTATATACGTATACACACACATACACACACACACGCACTCACACACACACACACACACACACACATATATATATATGATTTTTTTATCATTTTGCTCTTATGCTGAAGCAAGGAGAGAGAATGCCAGGGATGCGTCCCCTTTGCATAGCACCTCTGATGTAATTCAATTTTGTTTTCTTTCTGCTAATTTCTCTTCTGAATGAGTCACTCATTTTGTTCTCAACGACCTTTCATGACTCATGATGCACTCACAGTATTTTGGCGTTCACCATGGATCGTCCCCCCCCTCAACCTCTCTCTCTCCCCACTCTCTCTCCCCACTCTCTTTCTCTTTCTCTGTAAGCAAAACAATTTTTCCCGTTGATCCTCCTCTCTTATCATTGTTCCCTCTCACCCCTTTAATCTTTAGTGGATATTTCTTCTCTTTTTGGTGATACAACAGAAAGCAGCAGGAATAATAGTTATTTATCACTCCCTCTCCTGTTTTTAATTGATCATCCAAACACACTGCCAAAAATATTGCCCATGTGACGATTTTTACTGAGTGGCTAAGGAGACATGTTTCTCGTTTCTTTATTTGTTTTTTGTTTTTCGTCACTCCTTTCCCACATATTCCTTATTCTTTATTCCACGTTGCATTCTACGTCTCACTCTCTGTCATTCATTATTTCTTTGTTTTCTCCC
This sequence comes from Thysanoteuthis rhombus, assembly GCA_963457665.1. NCBI lineage: Eukaryota > Metazoa > Mollusca > Cephalopoda > Oegopsida > Thysanoteuthidae > Thysanoteuthis > Thysanoteuthis major. The sequence goes on from OY735210.1 coordinate 40,389,062, forward strand.
CCTTTTTTTCTTCTTTTTACTGTTAGTTCACTTTTCATTTTCTCTCTCTCTTTCTTTCTTTACCTCTCACTCACTTCTTCCTCATCGTTCTATAACATATGCCTGTTTTTCGTTTCTTCGTATCTTTTTTCTCTTTTTCTGTCATTATCTTCTCGTCTCTCCTTTGTTTTCCTTTTTTTCTTTTTTTCTGTATTTTTTCTCCCCCTTTTCTTTCTTTTTTTTATATTTTTATTCCATCTTTCTCCTCGGTATTTAAAATCGTTCTTTTAATAATAACTTACGATTCCAAACATAACGTTTTCGTGATAGAATTTAATCAACTACGACAGCTGCTGATCTCAAGCGAAAAAAATGAACCGTTTGCAAGTAGTGTGGAAATAGAAAAAATAATAAATCGACAAAAACAAACAAAAGCTTTTCTCTCAGATATAATAAAGTGTGGATATTCAAACTCTCAGATCTCTAACTCAATTGATGCAGCCTGTACACGCGTAATATACATACATATATACAAAGCCAGTCAGACAAACTTGAAAACAGACGATGGGTGACAGTTTCTCAAAATATCTAGACGGTATCATTAAGAGGAGTGTGAGAAAAATAATTATAGAGCCGTGTCATTGCTGAAATCTTTATGATTTGGACCATGGTTTCCTTATAGACCCCAGAAATCACGACTGTTATGAGAAATGACGAGATTCTCGATCATGGAGAATCGCTGGAGCTTCGCAGAGAATGGAAACTATCAGCTCCTCACGGAATGAAAATATTTTTGCTCTCATTGAACTCCTTATTAAACCTTATTGCTTATTCCAGAAAAAAATAAAGTGACGATATATATATATATATATATATATATATATATATATATATATATATATATACACACACGCACATATATATATATATATATATGTATACATATATATATATGTGTCTGTGTGTGTGTATATATATATATGTATATATACATATACATATACAGATATATATATGTATTAAAATTTGAAAAGATATTTGGTTAAGTGATAGAGTTGATGCTGTGTAAATGTCAGTGAAAAAAACTCTACTAGTTCCTATCGACGATGACATCTTGTGTAGATGAGTTAATGTCAAACTCACATTTACTCAAGAGAAGAGCTTTGATAGTTTGATCGGAGACATACAGAAGTACTTATGCTGTTCAAGTCCAGAGGCCACAGCTGCTACTGTAATGGTATCAAAATGAGAATAATTGAGACAAAAAGAAAGAAAATAGGGTGATAAACATATCAGGTGAAAAAAAAAAATAGAAAAAAAATGCCGAAATAATATAATAATGTTGAATAATTGCGATAACAATTGGCAAAAAAAAAGGTTTGTATGATGAAAAATAAAACACAGAAGATGTTTTATGAAAGGGAATGAATAAAGTTGCTAAACAGAGATATTGTTTTAACTGATCATAGTCGACAGCAGGATGTCTCGGGCTTTCATGTAATTCCCTGAGACACACGTTAACCTCTTTTCTGTGTCCTTATTTGAAAGACGGGTGCAGGTGTAAAGATCGCTCGTTATACAGGGCACAGATACGCGAACCTAAGACACACACGCCAACGCATATATATATAAATCAATGTGTGTGTGTGTGTGTGTGTGTGTGTGTGTGTGTATGTATTAGTATTATACTACTTTGAAAATGTATTTGCTATGACCCTGCATTATTACGAGGCAAATGTATCTTTGGCCCAGAGAGAGTAAATAGAATAAACGAATAGAGAAAGTAAGAAAAACTCCTAGGATCGAGCCTGCTACTCATAGCTAAGCGCTCCAACGTAGCTTTGGTCCTACCATGGAGGTAAACCGCTACCGGTAATGCGACGGCCGAAATAACTGCTCTGCCCTCTCATTCTCATTTTGTCCATTGGCTGACCATATCTACACTGTTTTTTTTCTCAGAGCAGTCAGTTATATTATTGAGTAATGGATATATGATCCAACAGAAATAGTTATATATATATATATGCGTTTATTACTTTGAAACTCTTTTTGAATTGACTTCCCGTTATTACACAGTGAATGTATCATTCAGCTTAGGCATTGTAAATAGAAAAAACAATTTATAAGATGTGGCTATTGCAGGAATCAAGCCTCCAAACGTATCGTCGGGTATTACAATTGTATTAGAGATTAATGTTGTCTCGGTCAAATGATACAATCTCCATGTATGAACAGTATGTGATATATATATATATATATATATATATATATATATATATATATATATATATATATATATATATATATATATATATATATATATTTATATACTTTGAAAATTGAAGAAACCGATGTTGATGTAAACGATGCTTATCATAACAATTGTTTCTTATATTCAAGTCCTGATAAATAATGTCAAACATATTTGAATGACTTAAGCAGATCAACACCGAAATATTCATGTCTGAATTGCAGTTTTAAGGTCACAAGTAAGGTCTTTGATATATCTTTTTCATGTTAACGCAAGACAATATCATGGACAGCGCAGAAAAGTATACATACAAAATTTGTTTTGGGTTTTCTATGATATATTCACCGTTCGGCAACAATATTCAATGATTGCATAACATTGTATTTAGCCAACAATGAATTAAAATAGTTTTGAGATGGAAATAAACACTTCATTCAAATCAGCACAAACTATTACTACATTGATAGATTCCATGAACGGAAACGTGATTGTAAACTGAAAGATTAAAACAATAAATCCCAAGAAGAGTTGAGGTATAGAACACAGAACATACAAAAGCGTTGATAAATGCCAACCGATTTGATTCTCATATATGCAATTGCTGTTCACGTTAGCCATGGCACCATTTTAGAAATATGTCCGAATATTCATTCACTCTGATGATACTTACATAGTGACGCAGCGAACTCTATCGATAGGAGATAGATGAAACAATAAACAAGGTTGCATTGTTACACTGTCTGCATTCAAGCTCGATCAGAATTTCAATTTACCACTGACCACTGACCACTGACTTTACTGCTTGTCCATTGATCCAATTTTGTCATTAACAAACTGAGTATTTCCAGCAATGGACAGAAAAAAAATCATACTTCCAATTTTGCTGCTTATATATGTATTGGCATATATCGGCAGATAATTGATATGATTCTTTTCGTCGTATTGTTTCTTTCTTTCCTCCGATCTTTCTTTCTGTTTGTCTGTATATTTTTAATTTCTTTTTAGTTTTATTTCGCTCTTGGATGTCAGAGATCATTCCTTCATTGATTCACACATTCTCTTGTCCATTTATTTGTTCTTTTCTCCTGAACTAAATCCGTCTTTACTTCTGACTCTTTTTTGTTCCTGCTCATATAGCATCTATTCTTTATCCATGCCAGCTATAAAAAGTACTTTGGATGAATGCATATATGCATGCCACCATTTTATTGTTCACTTGCGTAGGAATCCACAAATCAACACATTGGACAAGAAAAAAAAATATATGCTGCGAAAGATATATGGACAAATATCGAAACAAAACAATGACACATCAAAACTGCACAATCTCCACAAAATGGCTTCCAACGAATAAAAAGCTTTTTTGTGCAAATATCAATGATGGCGTCATGAATTTGCACGGTAAAACATGCATCAGGTGAGAAGTGCTCAGGAATTTGCATCGTAGAACAAAATCTGTTACGAAAAAAACAAACAAACAACAACAACAAAAAATAGCCCCAAACTTATAAAGGAATAACATCGAATCGAATTATACAAAGATCTAGTACAAAGATCGGATAACCTTCCTGGAGACGAGCTGGATTGATTATAAATCAATTTCTTGCGGGCTACAGCAAATACAAATGAAACGATGACCATACACAGCTATAGAACAGCTTGTTTTCCTATTACTTTGATCAATGTTTTTCATCAAAAGACTATAAATCTGGATAAATTTCCACATATTATCGATCCATGGGAACGAACAAATTATTTTTAGATGCAAAATCACGCATTCAATGAATTCGTTTGCAGACCAGATTTGTGCCGTGGCTTGTACACTGCGGATTCCTGATCCAGTGCTGTTTGTCCCAGTAGACCTCTTGATATTCTCAATGATATGTGCGAACTCCCCAAAGTTTTTTTAATGTTATCATAGGTAATCATAGCACTATCAAGCCTCTTAGCTCTTCGGGAAGTACATTTATATCAAAATGAATCTCCATCTGCAGACCGCTCACATGGATCTTGTGGAGAAGACTTTAAAAAATATTAATATAATAGATACTCCGGTGATCAAGCTGGGGTTTTCTATGGTCTTTCTCGGAGCAGGGAGAGTTACCTTTTAGGGCCTTCAGAAAACTATAATCCAGTAAGTGCCATGATGTGACTTATGTAGCATGTTTCGGGGCAATGGGGGTCATTTGGCCATGCCAATTTCTCCAAAGAGTCTTCGTTGGCTAACTTATCAGGGGAAGTCGATCGCTGATCATCCCAAGGACATTCTATTCAAATCGATTTATCCCACGATCTAGTTGATAGTAAAAAAATTTATACTGAGACAATGAGGATAAAATAATGGCGTCTATCTTTTCTCCAAATCATGTAACAGGTTACATGATACCAGCATCGGACCAGACATTTTTGGAGTGCCTTCCTATTGCGTAGTAAACACAAACTACTTCAACTGGAATTCAAACACGCTGATTCCGTCTTCTGCGCTATAAATAGTCAAGTATGGGGAAATATAACAGTTTTCATGTTTTCAAAAATGTTCATTATTATTACCATTCTTCTTCTTCTTCTTCTTCTTCTTATCATTATTATTATCATTATTATCATTCTTATTATTATCATTATTTTTATGTTTTCAATGTCTGGTTGCAATCGTTGCACACCAAATTTCCCGCAAGAATCTTCGGGTATGCAACGATGACCGTTTAAAGCTATTGTTTTACTTAGTGGGCACTGGCAGTTTCTTTTTAAACAAACGAAGTAAACACAATCGGCTAATCAAGAAACAGCACACAGCTATGAAAAAAACAAAAACAAAATATCTACGTGGTCATTGCTTCGCGAAGGATATGGCCGGCACCCATGAAGACAATTCTCTATAGATGCTCAAGTTTCCTTGTATTCTACTTGGAACTTCCTTTTTTATGATGTCAAGGGCTCCTATAACAACTCGTATTGTTACATTCTCAGGTTGACACAGTTTGTGATCTCTATTCCTAGATCTTTGTGCTGAGACAATTTTTCAAATTTTTAGAATGGTCATATCTATTTTCCATCTTGTCCTTAGATATTATGCCTTGGCGACTGGCTAAAATGGTTTGATCCAGGTGTACTGAGAAATCTCATAATATTGCCATATCTTACGTTTCAGTAACAGGTTCTGGTTGGTTTCATCGCAATGCCTAGTGCATGGTGCATCATAATGCTTACAGACTATCCAGTTGATGTACTTGGCCACTCTATTGTGTCTAAGTCTGTATTCATTGAGGGCGAGAAAAAGAACATACAGATATGATCAATAATCTCAGCTGAGGTAGCACCTGGCTAGAATGCTTGTGGACATCGAGGATGAAAACCCTTGTTCAGGATTTTAAGCATAAAATTTGTAGGCACTGATATATTTTGTTTTATTGTACGTCAGTATCTTGTGTAGGAAGTGGATATTGGCTGTGAATGGGGTTTATATTCCTAATGAATTTTTATCATATTCCTTGTCATTTGGCTATAGTTTTTACCTTTTACCTTTGTTGCAGTTTGTGTTGGGATGCGTTGGTTTATGTCAGTCATGTTTAGTTTTTATGGAAATGCCTAGGATTCAATGACAATTGAGTGAAACTTTTTTGCTGGTTCATGGTTTTTCACCTGAGTCAATATCAAATTGTCATGTATCTGCAGGTAAGCAGGAAGGCCAATGGTTGCAGTTTTGTACGACGATTCAACTGGATCATATCTCTACCAAATTCTTTTCTACGTCTGCTTCTTGGTGGTGCTATCTGCTATTATCGAAGAGTTTCCTTGTTCGAGAGTCAATTCTGCGTATGTCAGCTGTGTTACAGTTTACGATGTCAAAGTTTTATTGTACTACACGTGTTAATGACTTGGGTGCAGTTCTAAAAGTTAAACTCAGTTTTAAGAATAACTCAAACCTTTTTGTAGTACCTTTTTTTATTCTGTCTACTATGATTGCATGTTGGATTCCATTGCCTTCATTACCTTCCAAAGTTTCTTCCTGTTCAAGTTATTTACTCGTTTGTGTGTAGGTCTAAGATTAAATCTTTTGTTAGTTTTCTGGATAGCATTTTTACATCTGGTGGTCACTGCTGGAGACTGAGTGACAGCAAGTTTTCCCAGCTTCTTATCTTGGATTCTACAACCTTCATTAATTCCTAGATACTTATATAGCTCTACTTGTTCTAGTTCTTCTGTTGTTGTTTGTATATCTAGCTTTTAACTCTTTCTCATATTCTCTCTATGATCCTTAGGCACAAATGCACCTATTATTTGATGGTTTATCTTTCCCCTGTCCATGACTACAAGGTCTGGTCTGATTGCTATGATAGGCTGGTCGGTTTGGATGTCTGGCACAGAATTATTTGCGGCTTATACTTTCCACGACAGTCTCCAATTGCTGAATCTTAGTCGTTTGCATTGTTTCCAGTATATAACAGTTACTATCATATTGTACCTCGTTTGTTCTTGCAATCTTTCTGAGTTTATTTACTATACTACTGGTTTACAGATTCATTCCTTTTTTGAGATAGGCGGAATTTCCTAATTTTCTGGGTTCTGTCGATCATTTAAGGGTAGCATTAGTTGTATATTCATCCAACAGTGCTCACTTCAGTACGGAGGACGATGCTATTTGGGAATTATTTGTTGCTTAACACAAAGCTGAGATAAAACGTCAATGTTAACAACCCGATTACTCTTGTATACGTTTGTCTTGTGTAAAAAGCTGACAATTAATTTTTGACGAAAAAAAAACATAATCCTTTGATATACCTTCTGAAAACATCAACACCAATTTTTTCTGGATCAATCGAAAAACGAATTAGGATAAGATCAATATCCATCTTGTAGTATTAAGAAAAGACTACGAAACTTTCACATAAACTTCAAAGCATTGCGTAATTGAGAGCCCTCCAAACTTTTTCCCATCAACTATAGTTTTTACACAAAAAGAATCAGGAAAATCTAACAATGGAGCATTTATTCGAATTGGTAGCATATTTTTTGGTCCAACACCTATCTGGAGTTGACTTTATTTTTACCATAACTAAAGCAACAAAAACAACTCTCACCAAATTTAGCAAAAGAAAATTCACATACCCCCTACGGTGATTTGAAATCACAACCAAAAGATTAGTAGGCGAGTCTTTTTCAAAGATTGAGCTGAGTTGAAAAGACTCCCATATTTGCAAAAAGTAACGCTAAAAATACAAGAGGATTTAAATTTCATTGTGATAGATGTATGGTATTTATAAAATTAACATTCCCAAGTGATTAGAAGCTGACATTCTCGACATCTGAGCTGAGCTAAACTGAAGTCCTATATTTCTACGTATTGATTTAGTATATATACAATGAAGATGTTGCAACAACCATTTCACTTGGAATAGAAGTAGGAATGGAGTCTGACCTCGCAGCGACCAGGTGTGTTTTTTGTTAAATTGGTTAATATGTTTAATGAATGAAGCTAATTAATGACCTTACATTTTGCATCATGCAAAAATGTCAGCCTGATGAATCATGTACGATATATTATCGAAAGAATCATAATATATTTATATACGTATATGTGTGTGTGTGTGTGTGTGTGTGTGTGTGCATTCAGCAAATGCATGTATGTCTGTACATATCATTCTCTGCTTAAACCCTTATTAACAATCGTCAGAACGACTTAATCTCGACTTGCCAGGACTGTCGACGCTTACAACACTTGGTATTCTCTAATAGTCACCCTTTTAGTTACTAACCACGCTCCCTACTGCTTTACTTTTGTAAGCAGGAGTAGATATATTGATTTGAAGTATAAAAGTTGAATAGTTGAGGGATATGGAGTAGAGAAACGATATTGAATGGAGTGCAAATATCCAGTGGTGGGTACATATGTTCAGTAGAGGAGATATCTCGAAGGGGGATATATTGAGTGAGACTAGAGATGTTGTATTGGGGAGATATATCAAGAGAGGTAGCGTGATATTGATTTAAAAAAATATTAATGGTGTACTGATGTTGAGTTTGGAAAGAAATATTGGGATGGAAAGATATATTGTTGCGGCAGAGATTTTCAGTGGGGAGACAATGCGGCGAAAGAGGTTGATACCAAGTTGGAAGCGATATTGAGTGGAGGATATTAATGGTGAGTGGAGAGTAGAAATATTTCGTAAGTGGGGTAGAGATATTGAGTGGGGGAAGAATATGGATTGCAGAAAAAAATAATGAATAGGGAAGAGATATTGTTGATGAGACATTTTGTCTCTTTCATCTTTTCTTTTTTTTCTCATTTTTTCTTTTCGTCCAACTATATCAATCAATGTATTCTTTTTTGTTTTTTCAGTTTCCCTACCTATCTGCCTATTTCATCCTTATCTGTTCCTTGCTCTCCCTTCCTCTCCTTCTCTCTATTCTAAATATTTGAGAGGCGTCTGTGTTTGTATGCTTGTCTGTGTTTGTCTGTCACGCTATAAAAATGTACTGCCCAACCAAATTTGGTATGCTTACTCAATAAACCTGGTAGGAGAGATTTTAAAGTAAAAAATTTTCAGAAAGAATTTTTTTTTTAGAAAGTATTAAAGAGTTTGTATTTACAAATGCCGAAGTGGAACTGACTTTTCATCCACAGAGAAATCTTTCTGATAAATGTGCTTACGTATGATTTTCAAAGAGATGTGAAGTGACGGGTGACCCACCATTTAATGGGATCAGTGACAGGGATTTTTTCAACAAAATTAGAATCAGATCAAACAGTTGTGAGAAAATTTTTTTAAAAAACTTTTCTGGGAGTTATGATATTATATGATGTAACTCTAATGCAAAACTGGCCCCTTGCTTTCCGTTCGATGCACGCACATATGCACACGCCTGCATGCACGCACGCACACACACGCACACATACGCACACACAAAATTGAATTCCTATTTATATCATGTACGGTTGATCTTTGAACATCGGAATTCTTTTAGTGATCACTGCACAACAGAAGGTGATAGAAGTTACTTATTCATTTATCATCCTTTTTCCAATTTTTCATTGATCCCTTCGCACATGTCATGATAACAAATGCTATTGGTCAGGGGACAGTTTCCGTTGAAGACCTGTCTATCTATCTATCTTAGTCTCCACATCTATCTATGCGTGCATCAATATTCACACGCACACACATACACACACACACACACACACACACATATATATATATATATATATATATATATATATAGTCAGATTAATCAAAATTTCTTTTAAGAACCTCATAAAGAATTGTGTTTGTACCCTTTACTGGGTTCTTGTGTGTATCAGATATTTAACTCATTATGTTCAATCTTTTCACTGAACAGCCAATCACCGCATCTAAGTGACCGGAATTATTGTCCTTCACGATAAAACCGGAAGAAACATCACCCCAGGACCGGAAAGGAGGTCAGACGGGATCAACGCTGGCTACGAAAAAAAGCATAAAAAGATGGATGAGTATAAAGATGAATTCTCATAATTTCTTTAGTAGCCAGCTTTCACATTCATCTCAACTCGTATCTCACCTTCCATATTCCATAATAGCTAATACCAACAAGATGATGACCTCAGCGAATACATCATTATTAATCATCCGGTAATGTGCGGTCATTGTCTGCGGGAACGTCTTGTGGATCATTTCCCGTTTTCGGAAATTCTGATATTAACTTTCTCTCTCTTTCCCCACTGTCTTTTCTCTTATTTCTATCCAGTTGTTGATACTTTAGTTTTCTTTGCTGTCTCTATCGATCGCATAATATCCAATCATCTTGAATTCGATATCACTCTTCATTACACACAAACGCAAGATGGTTGCCCGTAGACGACACTCCATCCGGAGGGCAATTTTATTACTTCTACTGTTAGAAACTGTCAGCAAAAACTGTCACCAAAACAGTCGACGCAGGTTTCTTCAGTTTACAAGTCGGTATGGCTGGCTGGCTGGCTGGCTATGTGTGAATATATCGCACGTACAAGCTGCTGCAATGGAACCAGACGACTGAAACCTTAAACATTTACTTATTATGTCTAGAAAAAAAAAACTTTCCTAAAAATTCCCCCCTGCAAAAAATAAACCTTCTGTGGGGGTTCAATCAACCATGCACGTTTACGATAAATTGGTCCCTTACTTTTCGTCCAACAGCGTTTTTTATCCTATTTTTTCCTTGTGATGAGAAAATTAATTTATATTAATTAATCATCCCTTTTCCCCAATTTTATAATTGATAACCTCTACACGGTATGCTGTTAAAAGGTGTTGGTCAGGTATCAGTTTCTAGCGAGAGACTAACAAGACCTTCTATTAATATAAATCTCATTACTATTGCCGTTGTACTTGTTTGAAAGCGATAGCTAATTTCATCCAAGTTATTGTGTTTATTTACAATGGTTTAATAACATTCTTACGAGACGTTACCATCATTATTTTGAAAAGAAACAGGAGTAGACAAGAGCTATTGCTTCGGGTCGAAGGCACATTTTGTTCAGGAATTTTGATACTACTCATCAAAAGCTAACGGAAGCCTGCAAAGAAAAATCGCTTTCTCTTTCTTAAGTACACTGAAATTGAAAGATATGCCGAAAACTATATATTCATTGTGTTGGAAGAACGACAAAGTTAGCACCGAATAGCCTTAAAAGCACTTTACTTCGTGATTTCGAGTGAAATTTGTCGTTCCCCTCGATTGGCTGCATTTATTCTTAGTGTGAAGCAGGGGAAATGGATCTATGTTGACCAGAGAACTTGAACTTGACTTCAGTTATCTTGGCTTTAAACCACTGAACCACTTGCACCCCAAATCTTCTCAATGATCTAGTGTTATCCTATTGTTTTTTTAAGATCATTATTTTAAGGATAGTGTAATGATTTGCATGATGTTCCTGGTATGAGCTTCCCAATATTCCATTCTTTCCTCAGTACTCCAGCTTGTTCCAGCTGGGCTGACATCTGTGTTTTATCGTATCTTCCCCGGATTTCTAGTTTATCCAAACTCTTCTTGGCCTTTTGAGGTTTTTACCAAAGTGCAGACAACGATTGGTACTACTGACACTTCCATGTTCTAAATTTCTTTCAGTTCCCTGACAAGGTCAAGGCAATAATGTGGCTTTTAAATATCTTTCAACATTACTCTGTGGTCTGTTAGAACAATAAAATCAGCTACCTTTTCTTTTCCTTTCCAATGTTGATTGGCCTGGATCGTGAAATCATTATCATAAAGTTTTTACACAAGCTTCGGCTGGTGGCTTCCACTAAAGATTGAGTGACAGCAAGTCTCTTCAATGCTCCAGGAGTCTTCTTGGTATTCTGGTCGACTTCAGTAGTGCAGTCGTCTGCATATTCTTGTAATTGTGATAGTCTTCATCGTCGTCATATTCATAGTTTTTATAGTCATCGTAGTCATAGTCTACTTTTCCTTCTTCTTTTTTCTTCTTTTTCCTTTTTTCTTTCTTCTACTCTTTCCTGTTCTTTTTTCTAATCCTCTTCCACTTTGTTCTTTTTTATTTTCATCTACTTTTTTTCTTCTTTTTTCTTTCTTATTACTGTCATCATTATTGGACTCTGTCTATGCACACATTCCTTATGAAAAATCCGATTCCTAACGTCTCTTCTCAGCTTTCCCAAAACGTTCTTTTCCTATCAAGGTATCTCAGAAAAGGCACACCCTTCCTCTGATCCTGTCTATGGATCCATCTGGCTATTTCTGGGACAAGTTTTGGACTAAATCTTTAGAGCCACTAGTTGCAGGTCAAGAGACTAATAGGTAAGAACGATGGTCAGTGGACAAGCAATTTCGTTAGTCCTTGTAAACTCATTTTTTGGCCGTGATATAGATTGCTACATTTTGAATGAAAATGGAAAAACGATCTTACTCTATATTACTTCATTTCCCTATAGTCTCCCACTTCTTTTCTCGTCTTGATCATTCGTTTCTTTCTTTTATGTCGCTATTTTAATCTTTCATACGTTCACAGTTCTTAAATTCATTTGTTTCTGTGTATCTTTGTATACTCTGATCCTTACAATCTGTATGTCAGTTTCTTCATCTTTAGATACTTCCCTTTCTAAGACCTGCCGCAATCCGTGTATTTAAAGGCTCTTTGTATCAATGTCTGTCTGTGAGTTTCTGCATCTTTATACTCTTCCCTTCCAAAGACCTGTCAAAATCTGTGTCTTTAAAAGCTTTTGTATCTCTGTTTGTTTGTGAGTTCTTGCATCTTTATATACTTCTCTTCCCAAGAACTGTCAGAATATGTGTCTTTAAAAGCTTTTTGTATCACCGTCTGAGTTCTTGCATCTTCATATGATTCTCTTCCCAAGATCTGTTAGTATCTGTGTCTTTAAAGGCTTTTTGTATCACTGTCTATCAGTCAGTTTTTACAATCTTTATATGCTTCTCTTTACAAAATCTGTCCGTATCTGTGTCTTTAAAGACTTTTTTTTATCTTTGTCTGTCTACCATTTTCTGCATCTTTATATGCTTCCCATCCTACGACCTGTCAGAATCTTCATCTTTAAAGGTTCTTTGTATCACTGTCCGTCTGTGTGTATCTGCATCTTTATTTGTTTCCTTTCCCAAGACCTGTTAGTATCTGTGTCTTTAAAGGCTTTTTGTACCACTGTCTGTCTGTCAGTTTCTGTATCTTCATATGCTTCTCTTCCCAAGACCTGTCAGTATCTGTATCTTCAAAGATTTTTTGTATATCTGTCTGTCTGTCAGTTTCTGAACTTGAATTGGTTGTGTTTCTCAAACTTGTGGGTTTGAGTAAATGTCGAGCACACAGCGAGAATCAAACTTGATGCAGCAGTCGTCATTTGTAATTGTAGCTGGAGAATCTGAACTTAATGCAGTTTATACCATTGGTCTCCAAACCACTGTGTCCCTGTGAAGAGTTCCTTGAAGATGCCTTATTTTTAAGCCCGAAAAAAATTAGTAAAGTGAACAGATCTTGTTAGTTTCTCAAAAGAAACTTTTCGTGACCAACGTCTTTTTGCAGCATGTTGCATTTTTGAAAAAATTGGAAAAGGGGCAATCAATGAATAAGTTACTTCTGTAGCCTTATTTTTGGACAGTGATCACTAAAAAAATGTGTGAATTTTCATAAAAAATAGCATAAAAGTTACCAGACACAAACCAGGGGGTTAATTTAGCACAACTTATTTTGAGAATTGAGCCCTCCACGAAAGCTCATTTAGGGGTGATTGAAAAAACAAAACTTTTTTTTCAGTTGATATTATGATCAAATGTTGGAGATTTCAACCTTTTAGCTACATTGATGCAGCCTGTAAATGTGATACATGCTCTCATGGATAGTCAGCTAGACCAACTTGAAAACAGGAGAAATCTTTGTTGACAGTTTTAATCGATTGTTTCCAGTAAGTGGATAAGGCTATCAGATGGAAAATATTACTATCATTTTAATTTTTCATCTAAACAGCATCTGTTTTCAAACATTGAGCGGAAAGCTGTCACAAGTAAATCCAATTTTCTTTAGCATTGCCTTGTTGTGGTATCATGTGAAGGATGAAACCAAAACGATCAAGATAGACAATATCTGCAAATGTTAACGAGAAACATGACATCTCGTAACCGCCCCCCCCTGAGATAAAAGAGGAACAGGAACGAAATAACTCTAAACCGTCGACCGTTAACGCATATCAACGATATCCGTATACAAGAAGAGTGAAAGCAAAAATAATAGCGGCGAAGATAACTGTCATCAACTATAATTTATTGATAAACCCAATGATGCTTGCTTTGATAACACTATCAGTTGAATGGCATAAAGTGCCTTAGATGTCGACTGGAAGACACACAATAGTTTAGGACGTTCATTAACGGTGGGTTTTTTTTTTTGTATTTTTGTATAATATTTTTTTTACTCCTGACGACGAAGTTGGGAGAGGGATATGTATTCACTCGTATCAGTCTGTCTTTCTGTCCATCTGCCCATCTGTTCGTTTGTCCATCGACACAATTTTTCTAAAAAGTTCTCAATAGATTTCGATAAAATGTTATGGAATGTTGTACAATGGGCTACAAAAGACGTGATGTCAGTGTGCATCTATGGGAATATAATCATATGCCCAAATCACAAACATAACCCATAAATTTTCAATTACTTTCAATCAAATTTTGTAAGAGGCTTGGCAGGGGCTGTGGGAGAAGTGATCAAATTTTGGAGCGACATCCATGAAAAGTAACCTCTTTTGCATTGTGGCTGTATCTAAACTTCACCAGAAAAAGTTCCCGATACATTCGAATGCCAGTTATTTGGAGGGTAGGTTATAGTCTGAGGAGAAATTCATTGAATTAGGGGATGGATCCAAGGATTTTTTGTTGTCAGCTTCCAAGCATCGTAAGTGATAGCTCACAGATTTATCATCGGTTTTTAGTGACAATCAGGTCGGCAAAATGCTAAGAATTTTCAATTTTCTCCAAAATAACTGTAAGGAAGAAAACACGTTATGATCAAGGGTCTATACTACTTGCACTGAATGTATTTTACAAGTATGATCTTAAAATCCTTCCACGAGATGTTGCAAATTTTCCTTTCTCCTCAACGAAGTTGAAAGTGGTTTATGTATTCAATCAGTAACAGTTTGTCTGCCCGTGCAATGTCTCCAAAAGTTCACAATAAATTTCAAAGACATTTTTCTAGACGCTAATAACCACAGACTAAAAAATGATTCAGTCCTGGGTTTGGATCCACGCATAGTATTTTTCGATTGAGAGATACTTAATCAATTTATTCATATGTATTCACACATATAAATCTGTTGGTTCTCACGATATCTAAAAAAAATCCTATAGAATTTCGATTTTTTTGTTGGAGGACGGACCTCACGCTAAGAAAATTAATAGATTTAATTTCAGGGCAGCTACATGAATTTTTTCGATCGACGTACATTTTTCATGTATTTTTCATATACTAAGACAATAATACGAAGAATGGGAAATTGAAACTGTCACGGTTATCTCGTGTATACATTAATTGTATTCCAGTATTTTAGTCGGTGTATTTTATTGAAAAAGGTATTTATTCTGTGGATGCTTTTTTACTTTCTTTGTCTTTGTGGCGATCAATTTAGATGTTGCAGAAAGAGTGAAGGTTAATAATATGGGAATGGAATCGGTGGAACAGGATCAAACTTTGGCTTTGCCTTCACTTGACAGGAATCCACTCCCACCCTCCGAGCAATGGGTAAATAGCAGGGAAACTGAGTCCGACCCCATTTACATGTGTGAATAGGCTAGTTGAAAATTGCTAGTTCCATCGGCAGGCCAGCGAGTATGCCTGACCGTAATCTGTTTGCGTAATTGGGATGTACTACACTTTTACTCATAACTGATCACAGGTCATGAAAGAGTGGAGAGCTGTTGTTGATGCTGAATCGGTTCAATGTATGCCCAGGGTGAAAACTCTCAAGACAAATCATTTTCTCACGACGTATCCCCTCAGCCATACCAAACGAGAAAGAATCATCTTGTGCAATATCTGGTCAGTAGCTCTAAATTTAAATACCGAAAAAATTGGTAATTAGCTCATGAGCAAAGGTTTCTAATCAAGTTCAGAGTTCGGTGAATATTTGCTCCATATTCACAAATACCAATATAATGAAGCAGTTCAATTTTTCAAAGGGATGTAATGCAGACTTACTCTGCTGTAGCTGTTGAAGCACAAATCTCACCGACGATTTGGAGCTTTTAAATCACTTTTCACTACTTATTTTTGCTTGAGCTTCTTTGGAAAAACAAAAACAGAAATATGTTTTATGATTTTTTTCTATTTATCACAGAAGTGGATCCTTTTCAATCTTATGAATAAGAAAGATGTTCAGTCTTTTTTGTGGTTAATTGCAAAGCTAACCTCAATCTTTACACCAAGCCTAACACTGACTTTGACCCAGATTCGAAACACAACATCAACTTGAATCCTAAACTCAATCATGGCCCCAAGCGTAAACCTAGATTAGATGGAATATGGTCGTAAAAACAAAGTTGTAGAAGTCCGGAATAGGTTGGCTGCAGCAACAGCTGCATTTCAGCGATATTGGTTATCTCCCTTTGAATTGATCAATGAATATAACAAAGTTCGCAAACCCAAATTAATAAGTAAATGCACATGCCTGACATCAATGAAGCTCAAACTCACAACAATAATAACGGTCCGTCAAATTAACCCGCAAATTACTGCTAACTTGCTAAATATGTCAGAAGCTGTCAATAAGGGTGATCCCATTGAGTATTGAACTCACTACTCCAGGGGAGAAAAGTCTGCAATCAATTGTTGCTTGAACTTGCCAGGGACTGAGCTTTAGATTTAAATTCTATGTTCTCTGTCTAGTAAACTGGTTTCCTAGTCAGGCTTTGTATTGACCCATTATGAAGAAGAGATTGATCCATGCCTTTCATTAATGTGAGGTGAACACAAATTGTCTCAGTTTGAACTGACTTCGCTGGTACCATTTTTCGAGCTGCCAACCATTAATCCACCCTCAGCTTTTCTTTTCATAAATATTGTCACGGACTAATCTATTATTTCTGTTACTTTTATTCTCGTTCTTCGTTTTTGTCAGATTTTTTTTTTGCACGACGTTTCTTATAATCCAAGAAAGCCAAAGACAAAGAAGAGTTACTGAAGAATCGCGTGGGGGTAGTTTTAGAGGCGCACTGGCTGATCTGTCCTTCTGTTAATGTCATAATTGTTACTGCTTTACTTTCTTGACACCGGGGATTTAAAGTGATGTATGGCCTCTTCGAGTGTTGATGGCTGTTTTTTTTATCATCTTTTTCTAGAGAACAGGGTGTGGGTTAAACGAATCGTGAACATTTAGCCTCACTTTGTCTACCTAGTTAATTAACAAATAAACAAAAGAAAAAATCATATAATCGACATGTGACTCCCGAAGTGTGCGCTACACCACCAAAAAATAAGCACTGGAATGTGAGGGTGTGGGGAACATCAGAAATGAACGGGGTGGTTGGAATAGTTAGAGGGCAAGGGGAATACGGTGTGGGAGGCACTGGAAACAAGATGGTGGCTGGAAGACGCTGTAAGACTACATATAGAGCGGGGAAGCAAGGGGCAAAACTACGTATCTTATTCTCAATGTATCATTTTTGACTGACTTTAGGGGGGGGGCGCTAATGAAGAAAAAAAACACAAAAGGAAAAAAAGCAGAAGACACAAGGAGACCTAAAAATACAGCAGTTGAAACATTGTGATCATTACAACGAACAAGAGAAAAGTATTTGAAATAATGAATGTATATCAGAGGGCCAAGGAGAATTGTTGCCAAAATGTTGTGATATAAAGAACATAGGCTGGAAGTGGCCCAAAAGAATCAATTTGTCGTCGTAACTACGATATAATCTCAGGGATCCATACAGAAAGAAGAGTGAAAACTTGCTGTTAACGACAACAAGGAGAATGATGATCCAAAAGCAACAATGTATAAGCATAGCAGCACCTTATACTAAAAACTGAGACAATATTTGTTTGCTGAGGTGCGTAAATAACAATATCATCGTGAAGTGCTTTCAGCAGAGTGATTGTCAGCAAGTTAGTTAAGACAGGTATTGTTGAAGACTTAAGTTAGACTGAGTTAAACTCAGCTATGAAGCAGTCCCAGGAGAGAGGAGTGAGATATACTTTGAAACGGAAAGATCGTGAAATGAAGTAAATACAAAAATAAAGATGAAGAATGTTGTAAAGAAGAGGTTGCGTAACAAATAGATTAACGAGGAAGTGAAGCCTTGAGGTGAGAAGTATTTTGTGTGGCATTCCTGGTTGAACTCAGAGTTGGTTGCCTCTGAAGTTGAAAAGATTCGGTAGCACACATCCATTAATCAACTAGAGGGATGTTCTACCTACGCGTTGCTTTTTGAATGTTCCGCAACGGAAATATGAAGTCAGAACAAACACAAAAAACGATATTCGAAGATAACAGAATAAAATATTTTTTACGACGTACGGTCTGCCCTTTTTAATCAGACTCCTAATTCCCCAATGATATCTATCTATTTAAGTCTGCACAAAACTATCTATCAATAAAATGTATCATTTCTCCTCTCTCTCACTTTCATGCCCCTTCTCACTCCCTACCTTTCTAAACAAACACACACACACACACACACACACACACATATATATATATATATATATATATATATATATATATATATATATAATAACTTTGACACGACATTCTTTTTTTCACATAAAGCTTTTTTACGTGGGCGTTTGAAGTTATCAGTAGAGTAAATTCATTTGTTCACTTCCAAATCTTGAATACATTTCCTACGCTAAAATTGTTATGTATATCTGTTTGTATTAGTATACATATATACATACATACATACATACATACATATATGTATATATATATATATATATATATATATATATATATATATATATCTATATCTATATATATATATATATATATATATATATATTTATATATATATATATATATATATCTGTGTGTGCGTGCGTGTATGTGTGTGCGTGTGTGTATACATTTATTTACCTTAGAAAGCATTTTTTCTTTGTGCAGCCAAACAGTCTTGCTGTTCCTTTGTGTGGGCAAACAATCTGCTGTTCTTTTGAAGCATATCTGGCCCCGACAATTCCTTCAAAAGATCGGCGTCCCTTTGCATCAAAGTCGTAGAGAAATAATTTCCATTATGTGGCTGGTTCAGGTGCAAACAATCTTTTGTAGGTGGGTTTTCATTAATTCAAATGTGTTTTCAATATGCGTACTTCCCGGGCGCCAGGTCGTGGTGAAAATATCGAATAGTATCATATTTTTTTTTCATTTACATTTCGTTTGCGTACTCAATTCAAAATTCTACTGATATAATTTCTTTTACATCAGTGAAAATTGGTGTATGAAAGAAAAGCGGATATTAGTCTTTTTTTTTTTCTCATAGGGATCGAGAGAAATAGAAAGTTCGATTTCACAGCACAAGGATAAATTGCGTTATTGCCTAGAAAATTATCGTTTTTTAGGAGCAGAAGTTAGTTCAGTCTTTTTCAGAAGTGAGCCAAAATATCAGTCATCATTTTTGCCGAAACGGCTTTTGGAAAAATTGGCAGCCAATATACTCAAGTAAGAAGCATATATATATATATATATATATATATATATATATATATATATATAGAGAGAGAGAGAGAGAGAGAGAGAGAGAGGCAGGCAGACAGACAGACAGACAGACGGACAGACGCATAGATAAAAGGTGGTTGATAGCAACATGGTTAAGTATGGATATGGTTACTGAGATAGATAAATCAATCGATCAATAGATACATTGATATGAAAACTGGATTAGATAGATATATAAATTGATAGATATGGAGACTGGATTAGACACAAACAGATAGATAGGATAACTTGAAGTAGAAATTTGTAACCTTTCACCCAACTGGGGAGTTATCTTGCCATGAATTTCCTTGTCATTTATTTGCGTATGAGTGATCTCACTGATATAACATCACACATTGACAACTCTTCTAACTATATATACTGTAGTGAAAAAAAAAGCAATTTAATTTTCCATCCTTCAAAACTAATTCCATTAGCTCATTTTATATTTTCTAATGATAATGATACTTATGCGTAACGCAGCAATATCTGATTTAGTCAACACCCAATTACTAAAATTCTGACATTTAATGATTAGGTCGCCTATAAAGAAACGTTTTACGTATGCTTCCGATAAATTCTGGTGTATTTTTTCGAGACGGGCATGGAGACGCACAAGGGGTGAGACCAGGTTAATAGAAGTGATAAGTAATAAATGCAACGTTTTGGAAGCCAGGAACTATCGAAGATTGATGTTTAGATGAGTAAATGGTCATGATAACCCCACTTCTTGCTCTTCCACTTGTCCCAATGTTCGTGCTGGATACTCTTATTTAGCCCCTTCAAATCTGTACATACTACCATTTACAGGAAAGGGAGCATGTGTTTCCGCTGGACAATGCCAAGGATGTAGAAGGTGGTGGTGGGGGGTACAAAAGCATTGACTTTTACCTTCATCACCCTGCCCAAAATAATTTTGGTGATTTCCATCGTAAAATTTGTGATTTCAAAATTGTCTCACTTGGACAACGAATCATAAAGTTACTCAAACAACTTGTTGATAATTCAGGAGCGTAGCTTGAGATTTTCGGGCACAGATGCAGAGTTTGCTGATTGACCCCTCTTACAAATATTTGAATGCATTGGTTCCCAACCTAGGGACCACTGCCATTGTATGATTTTGGTAAAAATACATTAGCTGACGGACTGATAAAGCTTTTGAGGGACCCTATACGAAATTATGGAACGTATTGATCAGATGTTAAAACAATAATGAAGTCAAAAGCCAGTCATTTCTTCTTGAAGTGAATGTCGAGAATCTCCTGAATTGCATGAAAGAAAATCAGAACGATATTTTGGCGCGTCGGATGCTTTATTTCAGTTGTCCCTAAACAGAATCATGGTGCATAATATTTTGATCAGGAACAATGACTTATCTTAATTATTGTTTTGATAATCAATCATTATGTTGTATAAGTATACTTGTTGGAACTTCTGTATTACTTTATAGAGCCTTGTTATTCTGTGTTCATCTACCATATTTTACAT
>OY735210.1:40414944-40457444 GCA_963457665.1 Thysanoteuthis rhombus
TTTCCGCAGAGTCATAAGATCTGCCTCTTGGTAGGCATCGGGACGGAGGTCCTATTAATATGGTGTTGGCAATTAATCTTTCCCCGTTTCCCTACGTCAAACACCCGCGTCTTTCTGTCAGCAATTGCAGACGCCCTAACTTAAGCGGGGGCTCAAGCGAAGACTTAACGGTCAAAGCAGGCTTTTCGTTATTTGTTCTGTTATATATGTTTTTTCGTTTTTTTCTTCTTTTTTCCAGCAATCGAAACCGAAGATGACATCGGTCAGACACGAGTTGATCGCTGAGTGCACGTCAGAAGAAAAATGAGAACACGGCAAAAATGATCGTCCCCTCACACGCACGAACTTGAGCGAACACAGTTCCAAGCTGTCGGTGCATACAAGTAACAAATATTTATGACCAATCATATGACATACATAGAACCAGTTGTGTTCTCCTTGATGCGGACAGTCTTGGTTCGCATCTCACTGATGCCCCTGGGAAAAACGATTTTGAGTAAACAGTTCTTGCTTACGTACAAAAGAACGCATGTTTTGATCTAACAAATGTAAATATTGTCAAAACGTTCGTGATGCAGTGTTTTCAATCACACTTCTAACGATTATTAAGGTCAGGGTAAAAGGTTTGGATTGTTTATTTTCAATTTTTTCAACATTTCTTTACTCAGCGTTTGCCATATGAGCATATGTTGATTCGTGCTCGACTTTATCATAATACAGAGATAGATAAGAACAGTATGTGGTTAGATATATAGATATGAACTGTATATGGTTCCATATATATATATATATATATATATATATATATATATATATATATATATATATATATATATATATATGTATATATATATATATATATATGTGTGTGTGTGTGTGTGTGTGTACGTGTGTGCGTGTGTGTGCGTGTGTATATATTTTGCTACATAGATAAATAGATTGACAGATACAAACAAACCTACTGATAAATAAAATGGTAGCAAGATTAGTAGAGAGATAGAATGAGAAATAGATAAAAACAATCTGAGAAAGATCGATTTCGCAATGCACCAGATGGTAATGGAACAGCTTAAATAGATCTGTCTTACCTGAAATAGTAGAATTAATTTGAAATATATTTCAAGGCATAAACAAGAACCGACACGATTCTTTTTAGCCCCAGAAATAGTTTTCAATTTCTTCATGACCACTGATTATTATTTCTGATTATAATGGTACAATTTGGAAAATAAAGTAATTTTAGGTCCCCGATCGAGTTGTAAAATTGAATTAGCTATTACTCACAAAATTGTGTATTTTTCTTTGATTCCTGGTTTATAGTAACCATGTTTTGAAAAAGTATGAATGCCGATATATTAACTGATAAAAAAAGAAAAATAGCACTTTAATTTACGATAAATATTCTTAGATATTTTCTGATATATATACACATGTATATCCATGTATTACGATCGTATCGTTAGTCTTAATCTAATATTATTTAATCAATGGAAGACAGTAGAGCAATGCACTGGCTCTTTTCAAGGGATATCTTAAAACTACACCATGTCTATGCTTTGATTTGGACAGTAAACTTGTTAATCAATAACACTAGAATTGGAAATAATGCCAAGTCTTGCTCAACAAGAACGCAAAAGCTAAAAAAAATGATGCTACTATTTATTACCTACAAAAATCTGGAAAATGTGTTACTTAATTTATGCCCAAATACCCATTCTTTTTAATAATTGATACCAGTGTTGATTTTACATACTTTGATGGCTGTTATATTAAGTCTAGATTATCAAGAGACGAGTTTGAGCGGGGCCTCTTTTCGACATCGGTTATGTTTTCTTACTAAACCAACCAAAACCAAAAAATCGCGGCTGTCACGAGATTGGACAAGATTATAGGTCGTGGAGAATACCGAACGCTCCACACAGAATGGAAATACTCTTGCTATCATTAAAATCTTCGTTAAATCTTATAAAATCCCAACGCTTATACTAGGAAAGAATAACCTGATGATTAGAAATCGTCAAATAATTCAGCAAAGTTCAAATGAACAAGTCTCAGCACTACTCGAATGAAAAAGTCTGCGATTATAAATTAATCAAAATGCTGCTTGGCCTTCACTGCAAAGATTCACACAGGGTTGCCTCGTTTGCCATCTAGTGGTAAGATTCAGCTGTTTTTTTCTAATTTAACCCAAAATCCATCAAATCAAAAAGAATCATTTGTTTCAATTTTTCAATTAAATTTAAGACTCGGCTCCATCAGCCAGCTGAACCTTACCCACTTTCATTTTTGCAAACGTTTGGCAGCTCAAGAACAAAAGCAAGTTTCTCTAACACGTATTCATTTTAGTAACAAAACGATATTGGGCTTGTGTCCGATAACAACTTCTATACTTACAACTCAGGACAGGATGGGTTCCTAGAATCTCAACAGCTTTTAGTAAATATCACAATTTTATCTGATTCAATGGAATAAAGTTAATTACCACTGAATTGCCGAATAATTACTTCAGGATATTTCTAACTTTGAGAAATCTAAGATGTTGAAAACTCATATAAGGAGTAAATATGTGATGCTGTTTGCCTATTATGAGGTTTAATACCAATTCAAAAAATCATTTTGATTATATCATGATTACACAATAATTACCATAATTAGCTCAAATTTGAGGTAGTTGTAAATGAAGTTTTTCAACAATATACATATATATATATATACAAAATTCATATTAATATCATAAATGGTTTCAAATAATACAAAGCGTCTAAAACAATAACTTTGATCACCCAAAATTAGGTGAATGAGTGATAATTAAGCTTAAATGATTCTTATAAAATGCTTTCATTGGATCCATCAACCCACAAAACATAATGTTTGAGTCAAAATTCAAGAAATGGATACGAAATTATGAATTGCATTATCGGCAACTGTTTAACTAAATGCTAAGAACAACGCTACGTTGAGGTGACTATCCTATCGGTTGCAGGTTCGATTCCAGAAGCAATCCTAATTTCTTTAATTGTATATTCTCATCCATCTGAATATGTAATTCGTTGTGTCAGTTTTAATCTCAGGCTACATGCAAACCAATTTATGATATCATTTTAAAGAATACTGATTACGCAGAAGCACGTTTTTTGAGTTGATTCTCTATCAACATATTCAATCGAAAAATTTGACAATATTCTCCACACTAACATTAAAGTAACATTTTCCACGTTGTACACCATCTTGCTTCCAACACTTTGTTTTTTCCCTTTAGACTACCAAATAAGTCATCCTTACATACTTGGTTGAAGGCTAACTGCTTTCTTGCGGGTTGTAAGACCTCAATGAGCGATTCGATAAAAGTATTTAAACCATTTGTTATTTGGCATTTCATTCTCAATCTCACAATCCGACCAACTTCCCAGCAATGAAACAAATGAACTACAACCAAGCGTTTTCCCCTTTCCTTGATTCTAGTCAATACAATGATATTTCACACTGGAAAAAGAAAAAAAAATTCGAGGATGCCCTTTTTGTTTTACGCAAGAAGGATTTAGGGTTTGTACACCCAAAATATTTACTATTCTTCCTGGAAATACCGAATCCATCATTTTATCCAATTTTCAATAAAATTTTCATGCAGAATAGTACTAGAATAATAGTTTGAGATAGATTTGCCCCTTTTACGGGTATTTATGATATTCAATTTTTCTTTAGCGGACATTGAATTATGTACTCCGTAAGAGAGATTTGATTTTTTACGAAATTTCTGTATTTTGATGTACATCAAATCATTGAAAAAAAATTAGAAACAGCTCTTCTGAGCGGTTCAGTGCTACGAACTCTAGAGACTGCAATAAAACTAGTACCAGTTGGGTTTTATGCATTTTAGGTATCCAATATAAAATTGGTGATTTTGTTCTTTCTCATCTATTTCAAGGTGTAACTTTTCACATGATAAGATGGTTCTTAAGTATATACATTATACATGAATGATGGTATTTCTATCAAACCTACCACTGACAATATCATTTGAATATAATTTTTTTTCCACATATCCATGCTATATCATTTGTTACTTTATCTATCGGGACTATGATAAATTTATTTTGAAGTCCCAAGAGAACTGCTAATACTGAGGCACGATTTTCAGGGTTTTAAAGCATCTGTTCCGTTGAATTTTCTCATTTGCAAATCCGAGTCCTTTTTTTTTCATTACTGATTCTATTATTCAATATTTACTTGTTATAGATAAAATAAAAATTCTTATTGTTTTTTAAAATCTCATTTGAACATTTGTTATAATTCAAATATTTTGGTTCTCCATAATTTGGACCTTTATTGAGTTTTTTACAATCTTTAGTGACCAGAATTTCAATCACATGACTGAAAGGCCAGGCACTTACGTTTTGAAATTTTGATTTCACCACCTTCATTCACAGCTAGAGATTCTACTGTTTGTTCGTAATTAAAAAGTTCAATTCCGTAACATTGGTTCTAATCCATGTGTTACTAATGGGTTACCATTTTTTTTCCCAATTCACTTGTTGGAGTTGGTAAAGTTTCCTTGTGATTAAAGATTTTAGGTAAATTTATACCATCGGGCACTTAATTCTCATTTAACATTCCGAAGTATATTTTTCTCTTTCTCGTTTAGCAGTTCATATAATTTTGTGCCAATTATACATAATACATATTCGTACCGTTAATGTAATATTGTCATCTTATGTATCAATTCAGGCGTTTTACTACATTATTTAATCCGTAAAAATATATGAGACGCTTTATTTTATATATATAGTGTCATCTTCCTTCTGTTGCTTTATTTCAAGCATGTCTTCATCCATCTTTCCTCGGCTATTGTATCAATTTCCTCAAAATTTCAAAATAATATGAATTGAGGAAGATGAATTAGTATGTACCTCCTTGAACTTCACATACATGTTGACAATCATCAGCACTAGTGCTATGTAAATTCGTACGTCTATTTAAGAGAGGCACAGTTTCATCAACGTATTGTAAATTACAATTTTTATAAGATAACAGATAAATAAGACTTTGTAACTTACATGACAAATTTTGCCACCATAGTTTATAACTGAATATATTTTATTACAAACATTCGATTTATATTCTTCTGATGCAATTTACATTATGATGTCTAAACAGGAGACACCGGAAATTTTTGGGTCAAATGAACCCCTTCTCCTTTTTGGAAGAAAGAGCCCTTACGTCTGTTAATAGGTTTGTCTGCATATTTCGTCTGCGCATTTATACGATGATTAGTAAGAAACGTGGATCGTAAGCAGAAGGAGCCCCTACTTCTGTACTCCTAGTGACAACGGCACTATCCTGTTGGGAAGTACCTCCAAGCAGAGTAACCCCTAAGGAAACTCACTAGATTTGAGGACTGATTTATTCATTTTTTTTGATTTGAACAAACTTTAGTACCTTTGGTACCAGATGATTACTCAAATAAAAAGAAAGAAAACCTATGCATAAATATTTGAATAGCCAATATGTATATACTAGAAAGCCTTATAGCTTTAAACATTATATATATATATATATATATATATATATATATATGTATATATGTATATATATATATATACATATATATATATATATATATATATATATATATATATATATATATATATATATATATATATATATATATGTGTGTGTGTGTATGTGTGTGTGTGTGTGTGTGTGCGTGCGTGTGTGTGTGCGTGTAGGTAAAAAAATAGGCAGACAAACCTATTAACAGAATTAGGGACACAAGACTTGGGTTACTGCCATTAATTCTGACCTCATATTTTTATCATGAACATTCTATTAGTATCTCTTTCTTCCCTGCTTTTTTTTCAACTCTTAGGTCGCGTTTGTACAATGATTAGTAAGAAACGTGGCTCGTAAGCAAAAGACAAGTCCTGTTAAAATACAAAACGCTCACCCTTGTAATATACCATCATCATCATCATCATCATCATCATCAGCAGCAGCAGCAGCAGCAGCCACAGCCTTTCAACGTCTATCGTGGGACATAGATCCTCCCCCAAATCCGCCAGACTGCATTATCGAGAAAGTTGTACCGTCAGTATCTCCCAAAACTGTCTAATTCGTTGCGCCCCCTCATTTTGTGTCAGTCACAATCTCTCGCATAATCTCTGACGATCCATCTTGTCAGTTGTTATGTCCAGCGGTTGTCTGGTATTCAAATGGATTTACCACATTAATTTCTTAAGTAGAATACCTTTCATCTTGGTTTCAGTTGCTATTTATCTAAACTTTCAGACTGTCATCATGCGGCTGCAAGTATGCGAATTAAAAATCAATTATAGGCCTTATTTCTGTTCTGCACTACATTTTAATGGCTGTTGGATGCGATGAAAGCAACTGAGATTAAGATTGAAAGAAATGTTGGTCACAGGAACTATGATAATTGACAGCGTCTCAAGACATTGAAAAATATGACATTACTCTTATCTATTCATCCAACGAACAAAATGATTTTCTTGTTTCATGCTGGCAGTTTTCAGTGGGGACGTTCCTCATTGGATCTCCCACAATTGATGGTCTGACATCAGACTGCTGTCAAAGTTAGAGATATATGTTCACCGAAATGAAATATATTCGCTCATACAATTATTTACTAGAAAAAAATAACATACAAACTCGATATCAGTCGTGTAAGTTTAACCATGTATTTGGCACCCAGACAACGCCGACTATCGCTGCTAGTGTATACTTAGAAAACATACAACTTGTTGTTTTTTTTTCTATCAATAACAATTTACTCTCTTACTTAAAGATAACAGTTTTGCTAATAAAAATATCTCCTGGACAATATTCGAAATTATGGACTCTTCCCCTGAATGAATTCTGTAGTCTTTCCTTCTTAAAACATCTCATAAAAATTAAAATTCATCCGTGGATTCTTTCACAGGTTTTTAAATTTTTCCAGTTGAACGTCTTACTAGTCGTCTATTTCAACAGATACTTCAAATATTTCTGCTCTCCACTATCAAGTTAAACAACAATTGAATAGAAGTGTGTCTGCACCGCTATTATTCGACAATTGGCCATCGTACGGAGACATACGCCGAATATATTAGTCAGCACATTTGTCTGTGCAGCATCGAGTTCGAAGGGTCTTTTTTATCATTGGTTCTCGGAAATGAAAAATAAATCCCACATAAAGCATTATAGATCTTCTTTCTTAGTTTTTATTAATAATTACCCTTGACTTGTGTTCTTTACATCTATCTAGATTTGGATATAAAATATCTAGATTGGCAACACTGAAGAGTTGTAGTTTTGTACGACGGGCAAAAAATTATTTCACACCACAATTATGGCAAACTAATCTGTACACTATAGAGGCTGGTCCCTTTCAAACATATACCAGTCGAACTGCCATTGCCCTAGTTTAATCAGTATAAAATACATTTGCAGTCATTATTCGTTTGAATGTCCTGAATTCATGAAGTTTTTTCTTAATGCAGAGAATTCAAAATTAAAGCTTTTCTATTCAATTTTTGAGGATTTAAAATAAACGTTCATACAATCAACGTATATGTAAAGCATGTAATGTAATGACCATCGGACCTTAAAGATACGACAAAGACATTCAGAGAGGGTGAGATAGAGACGAGTTTGTTGGATATGTTCGCTGGGTGTTGAATGTACTGGCATTCTTTTTTTTTTAATCATTATTTTATCTTGTTACCTCCATAGCAATTAGTTTCTTGTAGGTTTTATCCGGAAATAAAACCTGATGATGAAGTTGGATAAGAGGCGGGATGAATCTGTAATTTTTTCAACGAGCAAAAGCTTGTGTTTCTTGAATATGATTGCATTATTCTTAAAATGTGTATCGATTTTGTAAGAAACTATTTACCCGGCTAGTTTGGCAACTTCTCCGTATAGTTATGTTATTTAGCCCCTCTAAACACTTAGATCTATTTTGAACAGGATTTTAGTTGGATAGAAAACATTAAAGACTTTAATTCTACCATCAATATGTTTCCCGTAAATTCAGCATTCAGAACCCATGAAACATACTAAAATGAATGCCTTATTGTGCTGATTGCTATAAAAGTTAGTTCTTCTTGTGTGAAGTTCCCTATCTTAACACTCAAAACAAGCCATCTGAGTAAAATGTCTATTTGCAAAAACACACACACACACACACACATGTATATATATATATATATATATATATATATATATATATATATAAATGTATGTATGTATGTATATGTATACATATATATACATATATATATCGGATGTCCTTTGTGCGTGAAAATGTATTAGTGTCTGTAAAAAGCAATCGTCAGTAAAAGCCTTTTTCGTTGAATGTAGGGGAGCTTGCCTTGATTGTAAATTGTAAAGTTCAACATTCTCATTTGATTTTTCAAACGGGGAACAATTGAAGATGAAATGAAAGAAATAATGAAGAGTCTTATAATAGTATAAAATTTCAATTTCCCTGTGTTCAAAGAATGTACAGTAAACTATGGAAAACGACAAAATAAATTCAAAATATAAATTTCTATGAATTTCTCTCGACGTACACTTTCATGATCAGCCAGAAAAAAATATTTACGTATTCTGTGTAGAAATAATTCAAATAATTACAAAATTTGACGTTCGGAATACATCAAAGAATTATGAGTGTAATGAGTGGAAATCAAAATGAAATCAGTTGAATGCAAAAATATTTTAGCGTATAGACAAATTCTCCTTTTTTTTAACAATAGAACTTTTTCTTGTGTGTGTGTTTTTTAAATTTTGGTGCAAAATACCAAGCCCCATACGCCACTAATGCACACACGAACACATCCACACACACACACACACACACACACACATAAACACACATACACACACACACATACATACATATATATATATATATATATATATATATATATATATATATTATACATATATAAATAAATTGTTCCTCAGGAACCCAGACTTGATGTACTGGCTTCTATTTCTTTAACCTAATTAAAGAATTTGTGCCCAGGATTTTGGCGCTCCGTAGAATATCATAAATTTTCAAAATAGATAACTGCATAGTAAATGAGAAGTACGTACACATAGGCGTGTTAATGTTTTCCTCACATTTTCAGTGCAATTTCCTTTTTAACCTCACACTTGGGTACCATAACAACACATATTTCCCGTCAGTGTTACCAAGATTGCCTTTGTGGATAGGGGAAGCGTTGTACAGAAGCTATCAGTTCTATTCTTAGAGTTCAGTCAATTTGTCTAATCTCGATACCAAAGGTCAATAGTGGAAAAGAATTTTTAAACTAATGGCCACCTCAAAGATCGTTAATAAAATATCTATTAGGTGTATGTGTCAGTCAACATCATGTCTAATGGTGTCAATGAATCAAGTTCAATCTGTACTTTGACCAGTTTGCATTCACTGGGCATTCGTTGCCATGGGAAGTCATTAATTCACTTCTCTTCCTACCCAGGCGATAGGTAAATAGGGGAGTAGTTGGGCTGCTTCAGCCTTGTAGAGAGTCTATCTTGGTTTCCAGGGTAGGACTCGGGTCTCATGAAAACATAAGTTTGCTACAAAACTTTGATTTGGTTTCCATAAATTGTTCAGGAAATAGAGAAAAAAATCAGTAACTCATGACTTGTGTAACATAGTTGCGACCGAGCAAGAGCAACACAGATGTAAACTGCTCTCCAAAGAGAAAATAGTTTTGTCCATTTTATATTTTATGTCTTTATTTTCCTGAAAAGAACGTGTAGATCTTCTGCTCATACTTGATAAAATCCGGAGAAAGGAAATACTTTTAATATCATATCAAATAGCTGAATGGCAATTTTAGGTTTAAAAAGGCTTTTAATTGAAATAGTCAAAAAGAATTGTAGAATTGTAGAACTCATACAAATTCACTTTAAACAAAGGGAAGAACCTTCTTACAGATCTTGTGTTAGAGATATTTCTTTATAATTCCACATATCAATTTACAAACTCTTGGTAGAACTAAGTTGCAAAAGCCAGTTAAGAACTCTACAAGTCTAGCTTTTTGGATCAAATTTATAAAACGAATTGACATCCACTTTGTTATTGATGATAACATCTTTAATGCAATATCTGTGCGTTTGCGTGTGTATGTGACACCTATTGCCGTGTGGCATCCTGTAAGTTTCTCTCGAAAATCAATTAATCAGTCCAGATAGGTCGATTATCACAATAGTATTTGTTATTATGGCATTTTGCCGGAACGACCTACTTTATGTAAATAATTGAACACATACTCACATATACATTCACAAAAACACATTCATCTATGACCTTGATATGCATCCTACGTTTCGCAACAAATATCTGTATTCTCCATGTGGGGCATATATAACATTTGAGTCTTTTGTGGTTACCTGTATTATTCTATACATCCTCTAATAACGTATTAATATGGCATTTGTAGTCACACACACACGCACACACAGACACGCACGCGCGCGCATATATATATATATATATATATATATATATATATATATATATATATATATGAGCAGGTGAGTCTGTATTATTGTTTGTGTTCATGGGTCTGTACATATGAGTTTGTGTACATGTCTCTTAGTGTGTGTAAGGTTGGGTGAAGATCACGTATCCTAGCGTAAAACTTGGGCTTAAAACCATCCGTTGGTCGAGCACTTTAAACCGGAAGTGAGTCTCACTTGTAAATTTCGGCGGAAATGAGTGTCTGGCGGAAGATTTTGGCGAATATGTTTTGGATTTTCTATGGCCAGCTATCACCACCCGCATGTGATACGGCGTCAATTTTGATTGGCCGGATGTTACAGGAATGAAAAAATTGACACCACTAAGTGTGGTCATCTGAAATACAGGTCGATAAAATATTTCTGTGAAAGCCAAGCACTTTTTCAGATGGGCAAGCATCTCTTGTAGCGATGACTATGACTCTTGCTTACTGACTGACTGACTGACTGATACATCAAATCACTCACAACATCTCTATTTCCCTCCTTTTACTTTTATATCTGTCTAGAAGCACAAAGGAGAGGACCAGCCTATCTATAGTTTGATTTCATTTTCATTTGTTATAAGTGAGAAGCAAGGTCAGTTGAAATGCAAGATGGATGAGTCATCGAAGTTCTACACACACACACAGAGTAATATATAGACATTCATAGTGATCTAGTTTATTCCATCCCTAGTAAAAGTGTAAGCGTTTGTGCCAAAGCGAATTCCAGGTTTTAGAAGGTCAGATTTAAGGTAAGCAGACACGTGTAAGTTTGGAGATAGAACAAAAAATTCGTCACCCAGATGCCGAAGTAATTGTAACTTAGCATATATATATATATATATATAGATATACATATAGATATAGATATATATATATATATATATATAAATATATATATATATATATATATATATATATATATATATATATATATATATATATATATCCCTGTTGCGTCTCCAAATATACATATATACATATATACACACACACACACATATATAAACATACATATATATAATGATAAAATACACACACACAAACAGACATATATATATATATATATATATATATATATATATATATATATATATATATATATATATATATACATATATATATATGTATATAAATATATATATATATATATATATATATATATATATAAATATATATATATATATATATATATATAATGATAAAATAATATGTTAATCACAGTCCAAAATATGCACATATTATTTGCAAGAAGTGAAATGCAGTGCAAATATTTAAAAGAAAAAACTGAAAAGAAAACCCTGTTAGACATGAAAGCGGCATTTTGTACCATTGCAAGAATCGGAGAATCGAAAAATAATAGAAGAATTGAGACCGTCCATATCAGACACCTCAGAATTTTTTTTGCATTTGAAACATTCTTATAAAAGACATTATTGCGACCCATTACTCAAGTTTTGTTACCCCTGCAAAATATTTAGTGTCATTCAATCAGTTCAACTGAGAAAAAAAAGACTTTTTGAAAGATATACAAAACTCTACATGATTCCACAACACATTAAAAGATTATCGGTGATACACCTAGTTTGAAAAAATCTCTGATCTAGATATAACATAGCATTGAATAGAGGACTAACAAGGGTTCTAGTGTACCAAGAAGACACTATGTTCAATGATATCCAGTATAAGGTACCAGTCACGTACTAATGTCAACAATGAACAGTGTGCTGAACAATATATAAAAACCGGATGGATCATACATCACAACCGACAGAAACACAAAGGAAACATTGTGCTAAAAACAATAAAGATAAAGATACAAGTCCCAATTTTATTTAGCAGAACGTCCAATAGAAATTCTGTACGCCAAAAAAAAAATCAAAAAAAAAATTAGAAAATACGCCTGGTAAAGAATCTTTGGCAAAGATGAAATCCACACCTGGAATTCACCTGCCTAATTTCGTCTGTCAGAGCATCAAAATTTCGCCCACATTCATTTACACCTGAAAATCATTTTATGTTCCTTCGACAGTTCAGTGGTTGTCTTCTCCTTTCTCACGCAACGTCGCCACCAGAACCCCTGACATACACATAAATCTTATCTTGTTATCATTCCTAAAAAAGAACCGAACGGATGGGGTATATATATATATGAGTGTGTGTGTGTGTGTGTGTGAGAGAGAGAGAGAGAGAGAGAGAGAGAGAGAGAGAGAGAGAGAGAGAGAGAGAGAGAGAGAGAGTACACGGAAAGCTCCTACTTCGAATGACCCTATTCTAAATAGAAACGATCAAAGTTATTCCAAGATTGGACAGAGCTCTCAGATTGTCCATTTTCTCGGAACGAGATGTGCTAAATTGGAGCTTCACCTATACATATATATATATATATATATATATATATATATATATATATATATATATATATATATATATATATATAGAGAGAGAGAGAGAGAGAGAGAGAGAGACGAAGTGAGTTTCTCTTTTTTCAAAGTACTCCCTTTAATCGCTGATATACGGTCCAAGCATTTTTCCAGTTGTTGATTCATTCTGGAAGTGAATAGTGTGAAGGATAGCGCGCAGGTCGCGTGGTTCATTTTTTTTCTATTTTTTCTACTGTCATTCATTTTGGCGGAGTAGAGTCGAGCAGCTACGAACGAGATTCATCCTTTGCCTCGCTAAGAACTTGGATAATCTCTAAGCAGACGTGGAAGAGGTTTTGCAGCAACACAGTGCATCGTTAGTAATTTTTTTAAACATCATTTGTCACAAACCTTGGATGGGATTCGTACCTCTTCTGAAATTTGACAGCCAGCGAAGAAAGATTTTTTCAGTAATTCACCGCACACACCTTTTCAATGTGCTCGTCTGACGACGTAAGAATGCCGATCAGACTCGGCATTGTCTTTAGTTGATGATCTACACGATCCAACTTGTGGCCATGCGTATTCATCGAATGTGTCCTCGTAATAGGCCGACTGCAAAGTGTATGGAAAAAGTGATTTCACATTAACATGTCGCTCTCGAAGATGATTCAAAGTTCAATTTGAGGGAGAGGAACCAAATGCACAACACGTGTAGCAGTTTCTCTCAATACAAAATGTCAAGGTCTCTTCACTGCTACACAACAATTCAGTCTGTAGCACTCAAAAAAGTTCCATTTAATACTTATATACATATATCTACCTATCTCTACTTAATGTATACATGCATATATATGCATATGTATAACTAAATACAAACATGCACATAAATCTATATGTAATCACATTACACACACACACACACACACACGCATATATATATATATATATATGCCACCATTTATACTATAAATATATATATATATATATATATATATATATATATATATATATTTACTACTACTACTACTACTACTACTACTACTACTACTACTACTACTACTACTATTTATTTCCAGCTCTACTCTAAAACAACTAAACTCCATGAGTAAAATGTTGTATGTATCGAGCACTCTATGAAATAATTCGAATACATTTCAGAAGTGGCTTTATATTATTGATATTTAATCATATTATGGTATACTGCTAGCCTGATTTGTACCACATATACTGTGGGATATATACATATGTACCACATATACTGCGTGATATATATATATATATATATATATATATATATATATATATATATATATAGATAGATAGATAGATATGTCACTGTGAGATGGTGAGACTAGTGATTTCGTGAAATTCTTAGTTTCATAATCAATGTAGTCATGCTTAAAAACTTGTGATACTAATCATTGCTATTGAAATGAGTTCAATCCTCACTGGGTGCCACATTCCTATGGCCCTCAAATTGATAGATATCAAATATATTCACTTCAGTTTTGACAATTTATGTACAACTTGGTGTATGTGTGTGCGAGTGTGAGTGTTGTGTGTATATGTGTGTTCACTGCGAAAGATGGGATTTATTCTTTTGAGATTGTTGACAAAGGCGACTGATATGGGAGTCCAATTGAGTAACATTATAATCCGACAAGTAAAACATTATAATCCGATAAGTATTCAAAGTCCCGCTTGATTGTTGCTGCGCTAACATGCATAAAACAACACACTAGAACGTTCATGTGACCTAGAACATGATGATCTTATGTGGAAGGTTCCGGGACGATTGACTCTCGGAGAATAATCCCCACTTAATTGACCCTGACAACAGCAACTGTTAAGAAAAAGTTAAAGTTTATGGAAATGAAGTAGTTGGCTATGTGGATGATCACACCCATGGGGGGAATTTACCATGGGGTAATTATCAAGAATCGTTAATCGGGGTGGGGTTGGATGTCTTATGCTGAAATATATAAACCATGCGTACTTTTTTTTTAGTTTATTATGAGAAGGGGAAAATATTTAATGGTCTTCCAAAGCATCACCATGTTTATTCTATATATATATATATATATATATATATATATATATATATATATATATATATATATATATATATATACATATATATATATATGTGTGTGTGTGTGTGTGTGTGTGTGTGTGTGTGTAAATGTAAACACATATGTCTCTATACACGTAGGTGTATTTATATCTATTTACGGTACGCTGTGGGGGAAGTCAAGTCAAGCCTCTGACGAAGACTAGAGTTTGACAAAATGAACAATGATTTATTCTGTAACCGATTGAAATGGTGGATATTTCAAAGTAGAATATAATTTGACACAGATCTGATTAGTCACTTAATGAAAAACCCGTCAGGTGACGATGTCGGAAATGTCATAAAAGAGGTGATCAGTGAAAAGATTTGAAAAAGGAGTAATCAATGAAAAAAATCACAATTCTCGTCTTTTTTTGGTGGGGTGGGGTCGTGATCATTAAAGAAAATACGAATAAAAAAAACAAAAAAAAACAAAAGCCAATGCTGCTGGACCAAGGGACTAATTTATTATGAACTGACATTGTAAATCCCTTCCTTCTGAAAATATTTTCAGAAAGGGAATTTTCAAAAGGTGAAAAAAACGGTTTTCAAGACTTAAAGAGGAGCGAATGTTTAACATTTCATCTCACCGATTCTTGTGTGGTTTGTATGCGTGATATATTCATACATGCATAACCAGCTTGTCAGACTCGCTCAAAAACTGAAGAAGCCTATGCTGACAGTTTCGGCAGACGTTTTCTGATTTTCGAATTCTCTATTACACAAGAAATCATAAAAATACTCCTATATTATAGGTTTGATACTGAGTGTTCGAGTATACCTCTCGGGACTGGCTATTTCGTTTTCAACAAAAACTCTCAAATTTTCAACTAATTACTGTAAAAGTCCATGCACATCATAGCCTTAAAATCACATCGTGTGAATTTTAGGGCCTTTACTAACCCCATAGTAGTTTTACTCATTAGTCCAAGCATTTAAGGATCTGATTTGTGCATTTAACGCAAATCCCCCACCGCAAATAAAAATATGTTAAGGTAAAAGAAAGACATTTTATTTCAAGTGAATAAGGAGGATGTGTCCACATTTGGAATACCGTATCACAACCCGATTTACGTTTGCGTAGGGATTTTTACTTATTGTTTCCCTGTCGTCGTTAACATCCCGTACGCACATGTCGGCTTCTATAAGTTTTTAACCTAATATGGATAGATTTGCTTGATTGTAATCCGAAATTTTCACCGTTGAGAGTTCGATTTATTTATTATAGATTATCACTACCGACTTATGCGCATTCACAAGGGAGAATTTGAAGTATCTAGATAATTTTTTATCGTGTAAAATGGATATTTTTCTCAACATTAGGCTGGGGACTTGATGATATGCACACACGCACACACACGCACACACACACACACACACACACACACACACACACATATATATATATATATATATATATATATATATATATATATAGATATATATATATATTATTGTGTCATCCACAGAAAGCTGTTCGATGTATTGCATCTCTTCAGTGTGGCTATAGACTTTCCTTTATCCCATATAGTACTGCGAGGCAGAAATGAAACTTTCACTTCAGATATATATAATAATAAAGCTTGGCCGATGAGTAAATCTAATATTCATTTATTCTTGTAGCTTTGCAGTGATCGTTATTCATGAGTTTAACGACAAATGTTCAATTCTCGTCGTAAAACAGGATCTTTGAAAGCGGATGATTCCAATGATTAACATTTCAAACAAATCCTAAAATAATAATAAATATCCGAACGTCTTTCCCCTTTACTATTTAAATTCAGTATCCTTTGATTTCCTGAACTCACTCAATATTCAAGCGTAAATTTTCCACAAACCCAAAGTCTTGTTAGAAACTATCAAAACTAAAATAGGTTTCCTCAGTTCTTAAGTTGGTCTGGTATGGTAATTTGCTGTTCAGTTATCAATCTATGCATGTGTCGTACATACAGACAAAAAAAAATCAACATATTCCCCTTATTATAGAAAAACATTTATATCATTCGAAAATACCTATAAGATAGGTTTTCAGTGATGGGTTCAATTTACATAGCAAGTTTATGCTAAATAGGCCCCTAAGTTTGTGTCCAGCGGTGCACGCGCTTTTTTTTGAAAATTCGGATTGGCGTAAAGGCTAGGAGAGTAACATATCCATTGAATACTATGTGACCAACCAGATCTGTTTTAATGGAATTTACTGCCAGTCACGTAGGCTTGTTTGTGAAAACGGCAAAATGTCATCTTCTCAGCGACTAAATCAAGAGAATTAGGTTGGAAAAAATTAAAATTTCAAATTTTGAAAGATTCCTTTTCTATTTCACTTTATCTATCTCTTTTTCTCGCTTATCAATATTTAAGCTAACGTAGAAGGGAGATAACATTTGAAAAAATTAAGTCTGCTACACGATCAGTTGGAGAGATATAAATTTAAAACATCGAAGTCATGACCTGCATTGGAATTGCTTGTTCTTTAAGGATTTAAAAAATTGTTTTTCTTTTTTTATATGTTGATTTTGTTTGGTGAATGATGTTCACGGTATGTAAAAAAGCATTGATGTTTATTTGGGCAGAAGCCAGATTTTAAATTGCTTCTGTGAAAATCCATAAAATAAACATAAAAATAACATTTGCAAGGATCGACCTTGTTGCTATTGTTGATTGATTCATTCATTTGTTGTCTCTGGCAGCCAGGCAAATCATTGGAGAGGAAGGGGATTTCGGGTTTGCGTTATTGAGCGAATGTAGAGATTAACAAGATCGCCACAGTAGTCTCTCAACATGATTCCCAGTTAGTTACGGCATCTGGTATTCCCAGACGGTCACCTATCTAGGTACTGACCCGACTAAACGTTGCTTAAGATTGGTGATCGTACGTTTGGATGTATCGTTATTGTTGATAACAACAAAAACAATTATACAAGGTCTGAACAGAACGTTTCCTGCTGCTTGATAGTAACAAAAAAATTATGTATTTAAGGCATCATCATCCTAATCTTCTTCAAAATACAACCTTTGTTAACTAACACACGTTCTATTGCTTTTTGGAACTATCTTCCAATTCCCCTTCCGGGATTGTCATCAGCTGCTGCGATGTACTCTCCTTCGTCTGGGTCATTGTCGAAAATTCTCCATTCAACGGCTATTTTAGCTTTGAGAAAAGCCAGATATCACTGTAATCGAAACCTGGGCCTCGGGGCATAGGGACTGACACACCTGCGTGATACGATATTTTGTGAAAAAATTAAAAAAAAACGTGAAGGATAACCGTGCGATTGCAGCGGTCTCACGTACACAAACCAACTCAACAGATGTCTTCAGTCAGGCTAAGGAATGCAACTGCCATAGCAAATAGATTTTCAGTCATACAGCTGACGTAGAAAAACATCTTATTCGTCTTTAATGACATAATACAAATGCTGAATGTAAGGAACATTTAAAAAAAGTTAGAAAAACAACACTAAATGAATGATAAAAATGTTTGCAGTCAACCAAAATCTTTTCTTCAGAATCATCATCATCATTGTCTTTGGACATACAACTCATCAAACATTTGACAGACCTCTCTATCGTGGGCAACACAGAGCCAGTACTTTTTGAATTTATCTACTTCGTTACGTCAACTTATATTTCATTGACCCTGGTTTTGTACTGGGATCCACATTGTGAGTCCATGTATCCACTCATACCTAAAATGCAATACGTAAATCCATATATCCCATGTATGCCATCATTTTTGACGTCATGAGTAAACTAGCATTATACGTAAAGTTTGTATTCTTCCAATGACCCTTGAAAATGTCAAATCAATCTATTTCTAATTTATTTGTAATGCTATGTACAAATTATTACCAAGGCTCCCTATCGTAAATAGATATACTTACATATGATGAGCATTTGGATACGATACCAAAGAATATTACTACGTGGACGACGAGGAAAATAGTAGAATTTAAATCAAATTTATTATAGTAAAACCTTTTACCTTTCAGATTTGTCAATATTGTTTCATTTAATATTACTAATCTGATAAAGCCATGATATGTGAGTAATTTGACAAAGCTTAATTGAGATTCATTGAGCACTGTCGGAGATATTATGTAGAAAAAAGAATGACCATGGAACTTTATGAAAAATATCAGACAGTTATCTTCGTGTCACCCTTCTAATGGTGTCAACTTGGTTTGCCAGTATATATATATATATATATATATATATATATATATATATATATATATATATATATATATATGTATATATATATGTGTGTGTGTGTGTGTGTGTGTGTGTGATTATAACTTGCGTTATATTAAATCGAAGCTCTGTTCAAAACTCCCTTTTATTCCACAATGAATTAATCATTTGGCCTGGGCAGCATGAATAGAACAAACAATTAAGGAAAATGGGGCTTCTGTAGGAATCAAACCTGTGACTATTATTATAGCCGCTTCAATGTAGTGTTGCTCTTACCATTGAGCTAGACAACCGACAGCAGTCAAAGATAACTGTTTAAGCTCTAAATTCTCATTTTTATTGGTTCACAGTTTACATCTTCCCTATTTGCTTCTTTCAATGTTGACAATTATGTTATGAAGAAATGGATGTATGATCTAACAGAGCTAATATAAATTGCGTTATATCATATTGAAACCGTGTTTGAAATTATTTTCTTATATTTCATGGAGGATGTATCATTTGGCCTTGCAACATAGATAAAATGAATCATCAAATGGACTATCAGATCATATACCAATTTCTTAATAGCATAATTATCTGCATTAAAAGAAACAAATCGAGCAGATAGAGAATTCGGAGTTAAAACAGTTATTTGGGTCTTTGCATTACTGGCGACCGTTTAGCTCAATGGTAAGAGCAACACTACGTTGAAGCAGCTATCCTATCGGTCGCAGGATCAATCACTGCTGCAACCCCTTCCTTTTGAATGTTTAATCTAATTACATTATGTAGGCCAAACGATACATTCATCGTGAAATAATAGATTATCTCGAATTGGGTTTCAATAATATATAACGTTATTTATAATCATTCTTTCGAGTCAAATAACCATTTCTTGCATTAATTAGAAATAATAGATCAACGCCGTTCATATATTCTTTCTTCAGCACGTAAATCAAGCAGTGGTTGTGTTGAGTTCCCTTGATGAAATTATTATCACTACAGTGTGAACAGATAAACATGGAAACAAATTAAGGAAACAATTTGGCATGACCACAGCAACAGTGATCACACTCTACTCTTGCTTTTATTCCAACTGAAAATAAAGACTGCAACTTCTGTATTGTAGATATAATTGTGAGACGATAATAAAAAGTATATTTTCAGATATAAAAGAATTCATCAATTGGAATGAAATAACCCCTTTGTATGTGTAATGTACAATTCAGTCGATAGGTATGGTTAAAAAGTGCTGCATACCGACGTCTCGGTCGAAATTTTAAATCATGGTTGTAATTTTACGTATTGGTTTGGTTAAACATAAAGGTCAAACAAACAGTTAAGAAGTTACCCCTACTGAATTTCAAGAATACTATTGTTGTTCGGTTAAAAAAACAAAGGCAACTCCAGACAACGATTTAGACGGGAGTTTGCCGAAAGATTTACTGCAGAAAATAACTGAAGCAGAGGAGGGATCAAAAACCCTACATTTAGAGTGTATGCATGGGTGAGAATCATTTACAAATTGAGTGACAAGCACAAAATACTGAGGGATAGGCAGGAATCCCTGATAGTTTGAGATGGTTTTGGCCCAATACGCTAAAAATAGCCAAATGCTAAAATTGTTTATGAAAGCAATTATTTAATTTTGTTATTAAATGAAATATCATAAAATATAATCCATTTTCTTAATTACACATCAAGAAAAAAATATCAAAAATACTACTGCAACTAAGTCCAAATGTCCAAAAATTTGACCAACCCCAAAAGTTCATAGCCAAATGTTTTTCAAAATGGTAAGATTTATCAAATTTTGCCCTAAAATGGCTCAAATGACTACCCTGCTATATAATTCAAAGTGGTCTCATTATCCAGCCCAGAAGAATGGATCTAATTATGTGGAAACAAGAGTCAGATACTTGATTTTGCTCTCCCAGCAGATAACAGAGTAATATTGAAAGAAATAAAGCTCGGATGAATGTCTGGACTTCCCGATAGATGTATAGAAGCTGGAGCATTCAAATATTGAAGAAAAACCAAACATTTTATCCATCGT
This sequence comes from Thysanoteuthis rhombus, assembly GCA_963457665.1. NCBI lineage: Eukaryota > Metazoa > Mollusca > Cephalopoda > Oegopsida > Thysanoteuthidae > Thysanoteuthis > Thysanoteuthis major. Next base: position 40,436,170 of record OY735210.1, read on the forward strand.
TACTATTCATTTAGAGGGAAATTCACCGATAGGTTTTGGCAAATGTATGCGTATGAAAATTCTTTCTTAATCTAAATCTTAAAAAAAATTCTTTGTAATAAGGTATGCATCTATTATTAATTCAGCAAATCTATTCTTTTATATTATAATTTCAATTCTATTTCCTGCCAGAAAACTATACAGGTAGCCATGCTGGAGATACAGTCGAGTTCAGATTGCTGTCATAAAAATACTTCACCTTTCAAAAGTTTCATTTTTCGCCATTTTATCAAAGAATATCCCACGCTACCGTAATTAAAGGGCTCTTGGTCCAAATCCTCAGACAGAGATAACGATTAAAAAAAACCGCAGACAATCGAAGGAATATTGGGTCAATATGTACAATCAATTAAGATTAATAGGCTCCAATGGAGATACCATCATTACGTTCTTCTATGATAAAAAGCTGACCATTATCTGCAAAGAAGGGTCAGTTGGCAGTTATATATTCCCAGTTACTCACAGTGATTGAACGAACTGCAGTTTACTAATAACAACACAGCACAATTCCAAACTACACGTAGCATATTTAGACGAGATTATATAAGAGACTCAAAGAAGAATCATACATTACGAAACATAATTCTCAGGGAATTTGACTCAGAAATGTGTCAGCCTAAATCCATTTATCTGCTTTTGTTCACAACTCATCGTGTGGCACTGTATTTTTACTGAATACGGATTAGTTCATCCTGGTGAATTTGCATTTGCACATGCAATAATCTTGACTGGACCCACTAGAAAAGTGGCTATCCATACAAACATATCGATAATGAACAGTGTGATTTTCTTGGTTTGATGTTCGACTATTCCAAAAGGCTCAAATAAAAATACCTTTTACCCACAATTTGAAAGTCTTCATATCTCCGGTCAACTATTTAAGTAATTTTTTTTTTCTCGAAAAGAAAAGATTATAATTCAAATATATCTGTGATTTTTCACAGCGATTAACGTGTAAATCCCACGGATAAAAAATCTCATCACATGTTGTACAGCGGTGATCAGCAAGCTCTTCCTGCTTACCCTTGTCTCTGGATTCAATTCTCATTGAATTTCTTACAGATGGTCTGATACCAAGGTATGCAAAATTACCCAATCATGTCAGAAAAAAATTATTAGGACACACGTTTTTATAGAAATGCTCTGAGAACTAAATGTACTGGCTGTTGTCAATGAGTTCGATTCACAATGAATCTTTCGCCTTTGATGATCTGATACAAAAGTGGTATCTGATGAATACAAATGGAAACATGTCTGCTAAAAAATACAATTTCTCATCCATTTATAACTATGCGCTCTTCCCAGTGAAGGAATACAGTGAAGAAAAGATCCAAATGAAATATACTTTCACAGGTGAATAGATGAGTGAATCCAATGAAATAGATCATAGTGCACGTTGTTGATTGGCTCAAATTGCATCACATATATAAATAGAAAAAATGGAAGAAGAAAAGATCTGTTCAAATCTCTCGACAGAGATTGGCCTTGGTTTCAAAGTAAGTTACTCAGAAATTATAGAAGGGAGAAATCTGAGTGAGTTCAAGCTAGGAAATATTGGTGAGTCGAAAAGCGTAAGGAATTTATCCTTTGATAGATAGATATGAATGAAAAGATAGATATGAATGAAGTGATAGATAGATAGATAGATAGATAGATAGATAGATGGATAGATAGATAGATAGATAGACGGACAAACAGGCCACCTTTTAGGGTAAATCCCTTCGTATAGCATAACTTGGTGATTGAACAATCCAACTGTCAGCAGCCTATTCAAAATTGCAGATCTCTTGGTACTTTCGTACCAAAAAATACATAAGAAAAGAAAAAAGACAAAAAAAAAAGACAAAAGATTCAAATCTTCCTTGAAGGATAGGCATTGGTTAATAAGTCGGAAAGCATCAGAGATTACTGTGACGTCTCCCTGCTACTCTTTGCCATCGGCATGTTAAGGACCGGATATTAATTTAGAAGCACCCTCCCGAGAGTCCCAACAGAATTGTACCTCCTTCTTTGTAAAGTCAAAGGATGTCCTCCCCGAACCCTTTGGGGGGTGAGGAAATGAAGCAAAAGAAAGACACAAAGAAAAGTTAAAAAAGACTGATAGAAAGACAAGTAGTAAGGAGGGAAAAAGAAAAAGAAAGAAAGAAAAAGGGAGAATGAACAAAAGAAAAAGGGAGTATAAGACATGAAAGAAATTACGGAAGACAGTGATAGATGAAAAGGGAAAGACTGAAAGAAAAAAGAATTGAGAGATGTAGAAATAAGGAGTGAAAAGGATGGAAAGAGAGATAAAAAAGAAGAAATACTGATGAGAAAAGAAAGATGGATATTAAAAATGAAGGAAAAAAGGGGAAAGATGAAGAATGAAAAAAAAAAGGATTGAGAAAGAAAGATAAAAGGATAGAAGTATCACAAGATAGAAAGATGGAAAGAAGAAAAAATGGGGTAGATATAGATACAGAAAAAAGATAGATTTATAACGATGGAGACAGAGTAAATAAAATAAGAGATTAAGAAAGGTAGAGTGAGTGTGTGAGAGAGAGAGAGAGAGAAAGAGAGAGAGAGTGATGGAAAGAGACTGAGAGACAAAGACAAAGAAGAAGATAGTGAAGAAGGTGAAGAGAGGGAAAGATGAAAAAAATTGATATGAAAGTAAAGAGAAAGAAAAAATAGGCAAAAGACGGAAAAAAAAGAAATTACTGAAGAAGTAGAGGTACAGAGATAAATAGATAAATTGAGGAACAGAGACATAGAGGGAAGAGGTAAACACACACATGCACACACACACACACGTACATACATATATATATATATATATATATATATATATATATATATATGTATATATATATATACATATATATATATATATATATAGAGAGAGAGAGAGAGAGAGAGAGTGAGAGAGAGGGGGAGAAACAGAAAGGAATATATAAAGATAGAGGGAAAGAAATGAAGAAATTTAGATATAAAGAATGATTGATATGAAGGGAGAAGAAGAAGAAGAAGAAGAAGAAGAAGAAGAAGAAGAAGAAGAAGAAGAAGAAGAAGAAGAAGAAGAAAAAGAAGAAGAAGAAGAGGGGAGAGAGAGAAAGGTTGTATGTGTATGTTAGAAGATGTCAGGAAGGCTGAACTGCAGAATTTTCGGAAGAAAATGTGAAAAAACTTTTGAGGTAAGATTAGGAAAGCTGAAGAAAGGGGAAACAGGTAATGCTAGTCACTCAAAAGAAGCTGTCACGTGAATAACGTCTTTCAGCAGCATACATTGTTCAGAGTGATCAAACAAAATTATGAAAATAGGGGTGATCATTGAAAAAAATACTCCTCATGCCTTTCGTTGGGTAGAGATAACTAAAAGAGTGCAAATTTCCAAGAAACAAACGTGAATACTAACGGACACAAATTGAAAGACCAATTTATCATACATTAACACCGTAAATTACTAACTCCCACTAAAACCGTATTTGGTGAGTGGGGACAGAAAAAGTGATTTTACCAGTAAATGTTTATTCAGCCCTCTACCTTCATTTGTGCTGCCTGCATGCGCGACACATACATAGATAGATAGCCAGGCAAATAACCAGACCCGCTTAAAGAATGAAGTAACCAATGATGACAGTTTTAGTTGGCGGTTTCTAACTGAGAAAAACAAAAAAAAATAACGAATGAAGGAAATACAGACAGGGAAATACTAGAGTAATGGTGGGGGCAAACAACATACAAAATACCTGAAAGAAAAAAAATACGGAACTAACATATAAAACAAGCCTGTCTGCTGCAGGATCAAACCCTGTTCCCGCTTCGATTCCGACTGAAGATGGTTACTGAAACTTTTCTATTATCTGTTTAATGAATAAATTATTGGATACATTAGACTTGTCAGTTTAGCTCAGCTAATAAAGGAGCAGCCACTCAAACACTTGGGTCTTTATTTCAAATAACAGTAGAGAAATGTTTTATGTGCGGGATTTGTTTAACATGACGTGATATTCAAACAGTGAAATGTTTACACAATCAATTTGATGAAAAATTGCTGTTCTTATAACAGAGTCAACTCCAATGTGTGCCGTAGTTTGAGAATAAAAAAGTGGAAATACATGTGCAGACAGAGAAATATAGCAATGAAAGACAGAAAAACGAGATGCTACTGGGTGAAACTCCTCATCAATTTCTATTTTGACTGAAGACAATTACTTGCAACGTTTGTATTGTTTATAGAATGGAAAAAATCATGGAAGAATGCTCATTTTTAATATAAATGTATTTACCAATGAGTATGGAATGAGCACTTGCATAATTGTCACAAACATTTTCGTTGATATTTAGGATTTATCAGTATGGCCCAGTTGATAAGAGGGCCACCCAGCGATTACGCGTTGTAAATGTTGTAAATCAGTTTGGGTAAACTTGAGGAGACCGAAGATAGGAGTTAACTCCCTTGGAATTAGTGAAGATTGTTTTCATTCTTGCTGTTATTTAAGAAAGAAATGGCTAATTCCAGCTTCCGACTTAGCATGGAGTTTGGCAAATAGAAAATGAAGTATGAAAGAAGAGAAGAAAGACATGAATATTCAAGTGGGTACTTCATCGCAATAGTTAGCACACACTTCTTGCAGGTCTTAAGCACGGTATTGAGTTGAATTTGTTCCAAGATATTGCCTCAGAACATTTACACTTTTATCGTTTGCCGTGCAGTTTTACACACTGGAGATGTTGCTGGAATTCTGTTCCCTATTAATAGTATTGAAGGGTTTTTCAGACTCGGAGTATCAAAGATGGTATTACGTTTGAACTGAATATCTTACTTAAAGAAATTTGTTAGCTATCAGAACGAGATGAAGATCAATTCTCAGAAGCTATTTGGCAACGGGGTCTGTATGATAGTACCTTACAGATTGTCAGATCGAGTTGGAATTTGATACTGAAAACTTTTGAGCCTCAGCAAAACTTCTGTATTCATCGAACCATGGAGCATGTCATTGCGCTGGCTACGGCTTCAGTCATTTTTGCTTAGAAAATTGGCCCTCCGTATTTTGAGTGCACAGGATATGCTGATATACTTTTTATATAATTTATTATCTGTGTTGGAAATTAAGATTGTGCAAATCAGTTGATTCTGCCTCTTTCATATAAATAAAACTGTTGCTATGTAATGCAGTGACGTTTATTTAGTTACCTTGTCATCAAAATTTAAATCTACTGACAATTAAAACTCGCTAACTGATTACGCAAGCTGCAATACTACTAAAACAAGGTGAAGCTGAAATTAAGGATGCTTACTCAGTTTATTCCATCTATGTTGTGCAAATCAATTATTCACTATTAACTCTAGTGCAAAAGACGTTCAATGAGATTGATTTTTTTTTTACACAGAATTAGATCTTATTAAAGTGAAATTTTCTTGGAGGAATAATCAGTTGTTTACTGTGTTCATTATCAAGAAAGTGTAATTGATATTATTCAAAAGGCAATTAATATTATTTGTCGTGATTCTATATTCATATTTCATGAGTTTTTTTTCAGCATGAAAGATCATAACTAAATCAGTTTATATATATATATATATATATATATATATATATATATATATATATACATATATATATATACATATATATATATGTATATATATATATATATATATATATATATACATATATATATACATATATATATATATATATATATATATATATAAGGGAGAGAGAGAGAGAGGGGGAGAGAGAGTAAAACATAGACAAATAGCTAGTTGTTAGTAACTATAGAGGTCGATAGGAAGAAAAGAACGTGGAAAATACCAGATAAGAATATTCTGTATTGAGGGGAAACCATGTGTCCTTAAGGAACAAGTACAATGGTAAATGAACCGAAAAAAGTATCAATGGGAGAAAGAAATAGAGGAAAATTTAAAAAAAAAAAAAAGCTCATGGAAGGAAGTGGGAAAAAGAAGACTGGAAAAAAATAAAAAAAAGTAGAAAGAGAAAAAAGAGAAAAGTGAATGATTGTTTTGGGGGTGGGGGAAAAGAAAAAGATGAAGGAAAAGAAGACCGGAAGGATGTAATGTAAGGCTGCCGGAAGTTGGCAAAAATAGAAAAAGCGGGGAACGGAAGGGCATCCAGATACAAGTTCAAGAAAAAAAAAAGGTGGAAGAAGATGAAAAAGGCGGGAAAATTAGCCAAGAATGGCGGACGGAAGCAAGAGCTAATTTGGTTGCAGGACGGAGGGTAATGAGAGAATTGAACCAAAGAAATCAGGCATGAAAATGTCGCAAATTTTATCTGTTCAAACTACCAGGCATTTCCACCGGCATTTCGCTGCTACCAATGACGTAATTTAATGATCAAATACCCTGCATGACAAAATCTCCAGTGATTATACGTGATTTGCTATCATTGCAACCCGAGCAATACAAATATCCCCCACTTTTCGAATGTTCACTTTTTGACACTTTTTCGCTTCAATGAAAATAAAGAAAGAGCGAAAACTGAGTTCAGCGTTCTGTGTTTTGCAGAGTGCCGTCATATAGCGAGCGTTTTTTTCTATCCTACATCCCAGTTTCCTGTACCTCCAACCATCAAAGCCTCTGACAATTGAGCCAATCAGATCACCAGTTGTATTTTGAACGCTCGGACATTTTCCATCGAAATATTGGTAATTTTCTGTCCGTTTTACACCAATAAAGCATTCGAAAGTTTTTTCTTAGGGGAACAAAAAACACTCCTCTTATATAGCGGAATAAACCTGTAACTTCTTATATTGTACCAGTTTTTAGAAATAGTATTGGAGATTTTGGCGGAGTAACGATTACCCTCACTGGATCAGTGACTTGGTCTGTTCATGCATCTATTTTCTTGGGAAAGGCATTGATCCATCTATCTCGCTCTTCTCTGTCATGTGACAATGGCCGACGAAGGAAAGAGAGAAAGCTTGAATGAGTGCTTTGGCAAACCACTCACCAAATTATAATCTAAAAGGTCGTTACGCCCACGAGTTTTTTTTTTTAACTAATTTTTATTTCATAGAGGTTTCCCCAGTTAGAATGTTCCTATAACACCATCCATAAGCCAAAAATAGCGTTAAGTTGAAAATATTTTCTCAAATAAAGAGCCTTAAACTTTAGGCGAAGTGAATGAAGAGAGCAAGAAAGTTGGCCTTCACATGAACTCCAGCAAAACAAAAGTTATTATAATAATCACGTGGAAATACACAAAAATCAAAATCGAAAATACAAACCTGAAAAAGTCCACCACCACATCTACCTAGATCAACGAATCTCAATGAAATCTCTAGAAGGAAAAATCAAGCAAAAAATCACTCTAGGGCGACAAGCCCTTATTAGGGCAAGCCCAGCCTTCAAGGACAAGAAAATGCAATTATTCCTTAAAAGAAGGATATTCAACCAATACATTATTTGGTGGTGAAACATGGAATCTAACCAAAATATTGAACTTCAAACTGAAAAACAAAAACAAAACAGGAGCCCAAGACATCACAGACTCCGTAAAAAAATCAAATGGCAATGGGTTTGTTATGTTGCAAGAATGAAAGATAACCGTTGGACATCACAACTCTCCACGTAGATCTCCAAAGATCATAGGCGAAACTGTGGCTGGCAGAATAAGAGATGGCAAGATGAACTACACAAGTATCGAAAGTAATGACTCCAAGACACCCAAGATAGAGGAATCAGGCTAGTCTTTGGGAAGGTCTACATCCAACGACAGACGATAAAAGGCTGTTGCTGCTGCTGCTGCTGATGGTGATGAAAAGCAATTCCCTTTAATTCATATGGACTTCATATTAATTCATACAGGAGACTGTGATGTGACACAGAGACAGAGACAGAGTGAGAGACACAAATAGAAAGACAGAAAGAGAGACAGAGGAATACGGGTGCGTGAAGCGTCTATAACGGTTCACTTTGTGACTATCGTCGAACGGGCTTTTCCCGATTTCAAAAAATTCATTTTTAAAGAAAAAGAGGTGTAAAGATGACTTTCGAAAAGAGCTGAGGTGGGGCGAAATTCTGCGAAATAGGTGTCAGGGCTTATTAGATTCTGTATTCTTGCATGAAACAAGCCAATTTTAAAAGCAGTGAAATCCAAAAATATCCAAAGAAAAATTTCAAACTTTGATATCAGCCATACCAAATTTAATCAGGCTTGACATCACTTACCTTCGGTGATTGTAGAATCTACGCTTTACGGTAGAGTGAGCATCTTCGATATTTACAAATTTTACATTGGTACTACGCAACCCCTATTGAATGAGGCGTTTATATTATCCAAATATTCACAGGCAGAAGGATCTGCAATGCTTCAAGCATCATGGTTATAAATCTTGACTTCTTACTAGTGTCAAAACTCGTGGTTGATGTGTATTTATCTGAGAGAGAGAGAGAGAGAGAGAGAGAGAGAGAGAGAGAGAGAGAGAGGGAGAGGGAGAGGGAGAGGGAGAGAGAGAGATTTGATCGATACACACGAACTGAGGAAAATAGATTGATCCAAAAATCAATTACAAATCTATTTCATCTATCTATTTATCTGGTTATCTAGCTGGCTGTATCTATGGGTGGATAGGTGTTGGTTGAATGGATATCGATATTCCTGCGATCGCACCGACGCCTCAAGAAGATGGCACCATGTAGCCAATGTTACATAACTTGTTTCATCAAAAGCTTATGAAGACAATCTCTCTTCTGCTGCAGTCTGAAAAGTCACATTGGTAGAAGAAAGACAGCAGGGCTTCTGACGTTGAACCACCGATTCTAACGGGAACATCTAAGACGCTTTAGGAAATGCTAACATTTAGAGTAAAAGTTCAAGGCGTCTTTAAAGACATTCGGAACTTTGAGGTCTTTCATGATGATAGAATTCACGTCTTTTCTGAAGAGTAGGTTAACGTATCTTCCCTCGGCAAAGATTTTCACTTCTTTTTCTCTCTGTTCATTTCGTTTTATTCGGGGTAAACTATTCTCGATTTCTTTTTATTGCTTGTCTTTTTCCAGATTTTTCAAAAGCTTTTACGCTTTCTTGATGTTTTTTCTTTTCTTAGCCTCTCATTTCTACTTTTTTTTCTTTCATTCTTTCTTCCAGACTTTCTTTCTTTCACATCTTCACTAATTTTCTGCCCTTCTTTATTTCCTTCTTATGCTGATTTAATAATTTCCTCTGATCCTATTTCTTTTTATGATCTATTTTTTCTTACAGTCGTTCACCAAGTTTAACCGAGTCTGACACAATGCTACGAGAGTGAATCAGACAGATAAGACCCAACTCGCTCAGTAGTAATGGTTTACTAGGAGCACTTCCTAAAAAAAGCTTCATGGCAAGATTGAAAGACTAATCTCGGCTCAGTTTGACACAAGGCCACAAGTGAATTAAAATCTGTCTATTATAACTCCATATTTTGGTGCTTGTTTTGCAAGGCTTAGTTCAGAACTGATGATGTGAATTGTCAAATGGAATCATCGAATGAGTATAACACTCGAACTCTTGATCTTAATTCTTGAAATGTCTCATTAGTCAAACAATAGAAACTTTTATGGTACCAACGCATTTTGGCAGCATGTTATGTTGGGGTGATCAATGAAAAAAAGGAAAGAGGGATGATCACTGAATAACTTACTTCTCTTGCCTTGTGTTTAACAGTGATAACTAAAAAAAGTCCGAGTTTTCAAAAATCAAAAGAGTGAATGACCCCGGATACACTTCAAGGGACCAGTTAGGAATAAAATTACATTGCGAATGGAACCTCCCACTAAAATTCTTTTGGGGGGAGGGGTGTGATCCTAAAAGCGTATTTTTTCTAGACATGATGAAAAATGAATATCAAAATCATCAGCCTTGTAGCTCCTTTGGTGCAGCCAGTACGAGTAATGCATAGCCAGACCTTTAAGATTCAATAAACCATTTGTCAACGGTTGAGAGTTTGGGTAGGCAAGTCTTGATAATCTGACTTTGAGAAATGACAATTTGCTCGTGGGATGTACATTGAAAATAACACAATCGACATTGCCTTACTCATGGTAATGGAAAAACATTACTAAAATAAGTTTCTGATATGTTTTTAATGCAATTTCCCGCCTTCTGCCTTATGACGACAACTGACATGGGCGTTAACCAAACACAACAAAGAAAGAGAGAGAGAGAGACAGACAGAGAGAAAGACAGAGAGAGAGAAGGGAGATTATGTATACAAAAATGATGACTATACAATAAAACAAATTACAAAATACAAAAGCAAAAAGTATTGTAAACACATACGAAAAACAAGTCTGGTTAGTTGCACCGTAGGAACCGTCACGTGATCAACGTCTCTTGGTGGCATGCCCTGTTGGGGTTGAGCGATCAAAGATGGCGTGATCTATGAATGAATTACTTCTTTCACCTTAATTTTGGCTGCGATCTCTAACAAACGGACACAACCTAAGAAATGAATAAATTCAACAAAAACTTACATCGAAAATTGAAAGCCCACTAAAAACCTTTTTCGAAATGGGAACCAAGAAAAATGCAAGTACTGGACATAATGAGTAGCTATTTAAATGTTCGGTCCTATAGTTTCACTTGTGCAGCCTGTACATATATACATAACCAGACGAATATAAAAACTGAGGAAACCTAAGTTGGAAGTTATGCTGACAGTTTTGGTTGGCGGTTTCTCACAAAAAAAAAATTACGAAAGAAAAGCTGTAACATCTGAAAAAGTAAACAAATGAAAAATGTGTAAGCACGTCAAAAACCGGGAAATAATTCATTTAACCGAAGTGGAACATCTATTAACCGGAATTAATTATATTTGTTGTTAATTTCATCATTTCTTTCTTTCCTGCACGTAGTTCGATATTCTTGTTACTAGTTCAATAAATGAATAATTAGTTGATTCACACATTCTGTTTTTCTTCTTTTTGGAATTTGTCTTGCTTTTATATTTCAATGTAATTTATTTCTGTTTTTTTTCTATTCCTTACTTTCTTTCCTGTTTTCAGCCACAACTTCCTACTTATCTCCTTCCTTACATGTACAAATTAACCCTGCTAACCAAAAATAGGGCGTTTCGTAAACTAAAATGGCGTAAAACAAAGATGCAATTATCATCAATTCATGCAGAGCATTTTTTTAGCGTTCCTAGCTTCGAAAACGGCAACGATGGCATGTTAGTCTGAATTGTTGGAGGTTGTGATAGTTGGATAAAGGAGAGACTAGGACAGAGAAGGGAAACGGAAAGGATATTCTATAATGTCTCCTGGCAATGCAAAAACTAACGCAATTCTCGCTGTTCATGCACCATCTTCTGCACAATGGTAGGGAAATAAGAGAAGTGTCCTAGTAATTAGATCATCTCTTTATGACATGTGTTATCTAACTGCAGTACGTGATCTAAAAGCCAAGCCTCTGTGCACACACCAGAGAAAGGCACGTTGAGCAGAAGTCCACTCAGATTGTGTAATAGTCAGCACGTATGTCTTTCATGCAAAAGTTCATAGGTTTGATTCCTGGGATGAACAAGAAGGTTGAGGATCTTTTCATTAGGGAAAATTTGTGTGATCATCGTTTCATTTTGTCGGACTTGTATTCTGTCAAGTGGTGGTAAAAAAAAAAAAAGGAAAAACATGCAGGATTGAAGTCCAGATCTCGACCAGACTTGTGGCTTGCAAGCTGACAAATGTAGCAGGAACTGGGACTTCGTTACATTTGATTTACACATTTTTATACTTTTTTTTACTAGACATAGAAAATCGTCATTTTTGAACAAAATAGTCATATCTGACGAAAAATAGATTCATTGGAACATGAACCACGAGATCAAAAATGTGTCCATCATCCGTAGTGAAAGTAAACGGGGGAATAAGACAAGTAAGAGGGTTTATCCGAAGATCTATGATATCGTTCCATCATGATACAACTGAAAAAAATTATATTTAGCATTATAGTTGCGGAAGAAGGAGGAGGAAGATCGGGAGTAGTATGAGGGTTTGTCCGAAGGTCAGGACCAAGTTTCATATCAAACGAACATAATACTGCAAAGAACAGTGGTATTGAACATACTATGGACCGACTGACGGGCATACCGACCGATAGACCGGAAAGTGTCTTATAAAGATGCATAAATCGGCTTTTACATCCTGCCCTAATATGATGCATTGAATTAATATGAACAAAAGTTTGTAATAAATATAGAAACAATTTTTCATCAACCTATTTCTTTCTTTTTTCTTTCTTTCTATTTCAGTCCGTTCATGTAGCAAATCTAAGCAAATGACACCTTATTGTCCCTTGAAATAACTTCTTAGAGCCACACATACTTATCACCTGGTCTTTTCTACTTTTCGACACAGTTTGCAAAGCCCTCCCCTAGGATCGCCATCAGTTGTCTCATTTTGTTACTTTAATCTCGTCCATAGTCTGAACTCTGTCTGTGAAAATCATAAGCCAACGCAAAGCACATATGAACTGTATTGGGGGTTTGAAAATCGATGCAATATGATATTATAAAACATCTGCATGAGATATGGACGAGAAAGCAATGTTCACACAGTACATGTTCATGTATGCACCGTAAGTTTTTCCCAAGTAGTTACCGTGTTATATATATGTTGAGCAACCAGTTTAGACATGTTTCAGATAGCTGAATATTTTCCGGACGGACATAGTGTCTGTAGCAATGTATGGATATTCAAGATCTTATTGTTAGAAGTGAGTATGTTGAAATATACACGGATCATAAATGTTGATGTATGGAGAAGTCAGAAGCTATGAACGTCTTATATTGTCTCCCGCTTAGCAATGGCAAAAGAAATGTTTTGCAAAATATTAGCATACCAAACTGTTATAAAATGTTGAAAGGCATTTCTGCACTAAGGCCGCCTTTTATCTTTTTATCTCTCGGATATATCTTTGTGAGTTCAACAGCCTCACAGCAGTCACTCGACTTCCGAGCTAGTGCGTAATTCTCCGGAAATTAAATTAAATTAACACTCCACGTAGATGCCCTTAGGGATACTTTCATAAAATTAGTAACACACACATACACACACACACACACACACACACACACATATATATATATATATATATATATATATATATATATACGTGTGGTGTGTATGTGTGTATGTGTGTGTTCGAAGTGATAATACAAATATAATTTCATAGCAGTTATTGAGATGTGGTTTTATAGCAAAAATAAGCGAACACAAACCAACCCAAAAGCATGTACATACACACAATAGAGGCACACACTCACACAAACACACACACACATACACACGTTTATATATATGTATATTATGGGGTTAATGTCCCCTTTTGCACTTTTTATCTTTTTTTCTCCGGTGGAATCCTCCGTTGGAATCCTCCGTTGGAATCCTCCGAATGGAAGGCTATATGATAGGTGCTTCGTTCACTATCACTTAATCTTGAATTAAAAAAGATATGGTAAGACGGTTATATTGTTAGTAAGTGGATGAAAGTAAAAGAGTTATCTCTTTTACATTCCCAGTAAAAACAGAGGAAGAAAGGACGAAAGAATATGGGTTACTTTTTCGTTTGCACATCTGAAAATTATAAGAATGACACCTCTCTGTCCAATTGTTACTGGATTCTCAAAATATACGGAGGACGCCTTCAAATCAATGTAAAAATGAAACAAAACAGTTGTTTGTGAAAGTCTGTATAAAAAATGTCTAGTATGACGTGAAAAATTCAACTTGATAACATTAAAAAAATTAAGGCAGTGTAGAGCTCTCCAAAATCAGGAATAGCAACAGCAAGAGACGGAACGAAAATTATCCTGAAAATCTTATCCTAAACATAACCCCGACTAAACGATGCCACTGAAACTGACGACTATCTGAGCCCATATAGATAATAAACAAATGATTTCAATTGGTTTTGATTAACAAAAACAAGCGAATATGTGAAAACACAAGTAGCATACATGAATAAGAGCTAAACCACGCAAAATAGAGGTAAACGAAAACATAACTACGCGAATCTCAAAATCATGACAGAACTATAAACCAACTAAAATATTAACTAGTAAGAAATGAACGGTAAGATACAGTATAATAACTCCTAATTAACAACAATATCTGGAAACCCTTTTTTAAGACGGAGTGATTGTTACGTCGTTACGTAATGCCATCTGTTTTATTATTTTCCATACGATTGTAGATGTTTTTGTCTGTTATTTTTCCTCCCGGATGCATCTTGAAAATAATGTTTTCATAGTTGTCTTTATTCTTAAAAGATAGTTTATGGTTTCAAAGTCATTCTTTCTATTTTCATTGGGTTGCTCTATGCAAATTTTTGCTTTGTTCTGATCATTATTGCTTTTGACTTTTGCCATGTTTTGTTTTTCTTTTTAGAGTTTGACTGTCGCAGAAATCGAATCTTATTCTACCGTTTGAATTGTAGTTTTCGATTCTTCTTTTTTCATTAATTGTCGTGTTTTTTTTCTTCATAATTCTTTCCATGTCGCTTATGCAGCTTTAACTTTTTTTTTTAGTTTTGTTCCATTGAAGATTTTGTGTGGAGCGTTCGTCAATAAGATAAAGAAGTGTCCATCCTATTTTGATTTTTGCTCAACCTAAATGGTGGGTTGATCCGTATTATTTTTTCATTTCGTTCGTTTATTTTACTCTTTGTAAAAAATATGTAAAAACTTTTAAATCCACTGTTCCCAATTTATATATATATATATATATATATATATATATATATATATGAATGATATGTTAAGATATATATGATACATTAAACATTTATATACAATACAATAATATATCCATAAGCCTAGCTGCTGCAGGGTCAAACTCTACTCATACTTATATTCCCACTAAAGATTATTACTGCACATTTTGTATTGTTTATTCAATAAATAAATTCGTATGTGCATAAGACTTGTCCGTTTAGTTCATTTGGTAAGAGATCTGGATTTGAAATGATAATGCTATATTCATATAGATCAATATTACATGATATATATATATATATATATATATATATATATATATATATATATATATATATATATATATATATGACTTTCCCAATATATAGCAGACTTTTGGTATCTGATTCACGCATCATAGTCTATCATCAGATCCTCAGTGAAAGAAATTAACAACATCACGAATGACGACGCCAAAGCAATTGGAGTCTCATATAATCACATGCTGTATACACGTTTCGAAATCGATTATAACCGTACATGTATACAGGAAGCTACACTATTCTAAATACATCGAATAGGAAAGCAGATTATAAAAAAATTTCCAACATACGGCGTCATTTTTCATTTTTCAGCAATAAGTTGATCCCTCCATTTAAACAGCTTAACGTGAGATACTCTTTGACATATACGGGGTGATTTCTATCGGTATTTAGCAGTAGACTGATCGAATCATGAATAATACGTCTATATCTATTGTTTCCAGTAACGAGTGTTCAGACCACAAATACATTTCATATCATTTTGGACTTAATGAGGACTTTCAACTGGATATGTCATCCCTAAGGTCATTGATGCTATCGTACAAGATATAGACCCCGAACATGTCAGAGTTTTGCATCATATGTACCGACGTAGCAGTTCCTACTTCAGGTTACAGCAAAGAAAGGGTAAGACAGGTCGAATCAGCTCACTTAGCCTGTTTCGAGATGACTTTTTTGAAATCTGGACTTGAAAAATAAAAGGAATAAGAACGGACGGTTAATACCTGAGTGAATTCAGATTTACTGACTTCATCGTTGTTTATGCTGAAAACCTTTGCAATCTCCAAATAATGATCGATGAACAGTATGAGGAAAGTAAAAAACGTTGTTTTCTACAAAAAAAATCAGTGAAACGAATGTCATGTGCAATAAACATGTTGGGTATAAAGATACAACGATCTAATCTGAAAACGCAGAAATCAAGATAGTTGACCACTACATCTACCTACGACGACGAATCTCAATGAAATCGTCAAAAGAAGAATAAATCGAGTCAATAATCACTCTAGGCTGGCAAGGTTCTGGAGGGCAGGCACTATCTTCAAGAACAAATGTCCCATTAGTCCTAAAAATGCCATCGTATTTGCTCTTAGAATCTGTACAGATTTATTCAGAATATGAGAATTTGACTAATAATGTCGCAAACTGACGTTGCATATTATTCAATATCCCCGATTCCGAGTACTCCTTTTCAAGGAACAACTGTCTTCAATGTCTTTGCATAAATGTCCTCATAAAAGACATCTTGTCCATTGCCCTCACCATCTTTTGCCTTCATATTGGAACAGTATGGAAGGTTGCAGGCATTCGTGCACAGTTATCCATTTTAAAATTGAGTTGCAACATTCAGATCTGCTGAAGCTAGCCAACATAAGTACTACAGTACTCCCGTTAAATAAAATCCCTCAACTGATATCCTGAATAGATTCATCCTGTTGAAATGAATGAAGTCCTGGAACTGCCAAAACTTTATGTGGCTTGTATGAGGAGTAAGCCGGATTTAGCGCCTGGGATGGTATTTCTAGATGGTATGATAATTTCTGAGTGATATTATTATTATTATTATTATTATTATTATTATTATTATTATTATTATTATTATTATTGCATCTCACAAATAATTGACATAAGCTTTAGAACTTCAGCATGAAATGCACCCCCTTGCAGAGACTCGAATTGTCTCTCCCTAAATTTTGGTTAATTCCTTAATTTAACATCACATTAAGATACTTCTTCGGCGCCAAATCTTTACTGATAAGTTTAGGGGAACAAAGAAGACATCAAATTGTTTAAATTGCAGCGATGGGTTCGGTATTACGAACCACTATAGTAAGTTTCAATGATACCCAGTCATGTCAGCCGGTTCAAGAGTCGTTTTCCTATTTACCCCGAATATGCCGTCAATCGTATTCTTACGATCAGAATCATGCTGGGTGCCTGTTGTATGAATACTCTCTAATTGAAAAATGATGCCAAATCTCGGCATGCCAACGCGAAATCTTAGTTGCTGACAGCGTATTCTCTGACAACGAAAGCATAGAGCGGAAAATATTGAAGTAACAAGTGGAAATGCACGAGATTAAGAAAAAGAACGAATACTCAATTAAAAGTCTGAGCCACCCCAGCAGTTATTGGATTCGTACAACCACGTATGCCAGGTATATCTGGAAAGTCGCCAGCCATTATTGGTAACAAAATAATAGCCTACCGAAGGAATCGTACCGTAGTTATTTTCACATTTCAAAACAGTCTGCAAAGTCCTATTTTGGGATCGCCATCAATGGCAATGTTCACTTTTATCTTGTCCACGTTCTGAAATATCCCTTCCAAGCTCCGAGAGAAAACTCGATTTGCATAGGCCAAAATCTGGATGGTACCGAGAAGTGACAGACGTAAATGATGCCGTATATTTTGCAAAAAAACTACGCATGACGTGAGGAACACAAACGTTTCACTTTCAGCTGAGTAATACCACGGAAAAGTTTCTATTCACACACGTGGTGTCTCCTTTGATTCATGAACGACCTTCATCAAATACTACATTGCCACTTGGAGGGCAACTAGCCCCTTAAATAATGTCACACTTAACCCTCAGCTATTTTACCCATACCTTGAGGCATTGAGAGACTGATTGATGCCTTTCCAGAGGGCAGAAGTGCAAAGTGCAATGTCGCAGCTGGAGTTTGACCGCAGTTTGCCGAGTCTATTCTTCCAGTTGTTACCTGCTCGGCCTGCCGGCACATTAAGAGAATATTTTGGGTTTAAATCTCAAAGACTCTGATCAGAAAACAGCCAAAGTGTAACAGGACGCTGTCAGGTATCAAATATCCAAGTCTGGGACCTAAACACTCTACCCATTCAAGGAGTTATATGTTGTATATGGTTCAATCAGCCCGTACTCATGATACAGTTATCAGCAGAATTCGTTGATGAATAATCAAGGAAGGAAATTATGTTGAGAAAAATTAAATATCCATTGTGCAAGATAAATTCTTATATCATTTTTATGCTCTGGACTCATTCATTTATATAAATACACACACACACATGCATATATGTTATCTGTGCAGCCTTTCATTATATATATATATATATATATATATATATATATATATATATATATATATATATATATATATATATATATATATATGGTAGGAGACAGGATTACAAAAGATGGATTTGTTTCGCAAAGATAATTCAAATGGATGATGGATTGAATGGAACAACTAATTCATCGTAAATTCAATTTATTTCATCAAGCTCTCTAAAATGAAGACATTTTGAAATATATATCAATTATATATTTATAACTCCCCCTTTTCTCTCTCTCTCTCTCTTATATATATATATATATATATATATATATATATATATATATATATAAAGAGAAAAAGTTGAAAAGATAGATGTAAAGACAGTGATAGGTCTTGCTTATTTTCACTATTGGGTATTGAGTTTGATTTGAATGTAAAAAACAAAGAGATGGAAGAACGAAGCGGGGGAAATGATTAAATTCAATGTTCAAAAATTGAAAATTACTTTAGATTATTCAAACAAATTAGCTGAATAAAGATAAAACGTTCAAGCCAAAGAATACTGTTCAATCGGATCAGCTATTTTTCATGAAATATTTTTCACGAGATTGAAAAGTAGCTTCTTGGGTCTTACTTACCATGTGCAACAGCAATTACTGAATAAATTACTCTTGCCATCTCTTGTTAGGCTGTGATCTCCAAGTCTGAAAAAAGATTAAAACAACCAAAAAAGAAGAAACAGAACAAGTGCAAGTGCTGCCAGACACAAACCAAGAGATTGATTTGACAAAAACTTCCATTGTAAATTGAACTTCTCAAAAAAATTTGGGGTAGATTTTTTGTAGACATTATAGAGAGTAAATGCTGAAGTGTTCAGCCTCTTAGCTCCATTGTTGCGGTCAGTGCCTACGATACATTCGTACATACATAGTCAGCCAGGTGGACCAGCTGAAAAACTGAGGAAACTCGTCTTTAGAGTTTTGTTGACTGTTCCGTTTGACAGTGTCTAATAGATAGCTTCAAACAGAAGCTAGCATTCTTTCTTCCCTTCATTCGTTTCTTTGCTGATCATTCTGTCCTAGCTGTTTGATACCAGAATAAAACAAGAATATAAAGGCAATGAATTCATTGTTCCGCTCTAAGTCCGGAGATGACTATATATTTCTACCAGAACAAGAACAATCCTCAGCAATTTTGGGAATATGAACTTTTCATTGTGTCGTCACGTTAAACCAAACCAATTTGTAATTTTAACATACCGTGATTTGTAATTACGATCAACTGATTGGTAGCCGGCTCTCTTACCGGCTGAGTCAAACTAATAAGACTTCCATATATATATATATATATATATATATATATATATATATATATATATATTATCTATTATATATATCTACTATATATATAATACAAAATTTGCAGCAACCATCTTCAGTCGGAATAGAATTAAGAGTACAATTTGACTTGAGTTTTTTCTTCATCATTGTGTCTATTTGTTTTTGTCTTTTATTAATCATATTAACTTAAACATCGCATTACATACCCATTGGACCACTGCTTTGATTTTTGATGGACAGCCGACGCTTTCAACGGTCATATCTACGGAATCCTTCCTGAAATTAAAGAAATTGATGAAATAAATTTAAAAAAAGCTCAGCTGCTGCAAGGTCAAAATTCACTTTATTTCTATTCCGAACGAAAATGTTCATCGCAACTTCTGTATTGTATAGAAAAACAAAGTGAAATCCAGACTTGCATTGGTTTCTGACTATAGCGAAGCATTGGATTTACAAGATAAGATATGCAGGTTAAAATATATAAAATTATCCACTTCCATAGATGATCGACTCTTTGATCAAGTTCCGATCTCCCATGAAGGAGCGATATTTCGCCTGTAAAATGATGTTTAGCAGTATGTATAAAAATTGGGTCTCCAAAGATTATATGTAGCTGGATATTTTTTGCTCAAGATGAAAAGTGGAAAAATGCAAATTATGCTGGAACACTGTAAATGATGAACATGGTTTACAATCCAGTTGTGGTTGGTAAACAGAGTGAAATAATCGAAGGAACTGATTGAAGCATTGATTTGTGACTAGTGTTTATTGTAACAACTGGACAGTGAGGTTGAAAATTCATTAATCTGATAAAAGCTCAAGGTAATATCTCTCTCTCTCTCTCTCTCTCTCTCTCTCTATGTATATATATATATACATATATATGTATATATATATATATATATATGATTGTGTATGTAAACAAAACAATTAAGTCAAACAAAACGGCTTGTAAAAGTAATTGATAAGTTCATACGGTTAGATTTGATCAGCTACCAACCATGAAGTTCTTGCACCTGAATCTATTAAAACAGTTATTTCAACAAATGGAATGCAAGTTCGAATCTTGCCAACAGTTTTTTTTCTTTATTACCAACATACATAATTCACTATTTATTGATATATCTGAGTAATTGCAATGAAAAAGAAAGGAAACCAAGTTTAAAGGCACTCTGTTGGGAAGTGAAAGATAAATAGAGAGAGGGAGAGAGAGAAAGAGAGAGCAAGTTGATTTTTTTTATTGGAACAGTCAAGTCCTGTAAGACTTTTTCTATTCAAACTATGAAATTTCTAAAATATTTATATGTTTCCAGTGTACAGGTATCCAAAAATATTGAAAAAATTTCATCTGAATAGTTCAATTAGTTTCAAAGCCTAATATTTCATAGCATGCTGAAATGTGTTTATCTACATAAATAATTCAAACAAACAATATGATCAACCTTAGCTCGTTATTCATCAATTCATGTTAATAAATCAGCTAAATTATTCAAGATCTGAGAAGTTAGCCCAATTGTGAACAATGTGAACAAACAATCAGGTCGGTCATAACTCACTTACTCCGGTAGATTCTCTCCACAAGCCTCTGTATAAAATTTCATTGTTATATAACAATAATCTCGACTGTGACAACTACGATATTGTACACCCATTGTGAATGAAAGTCCCTGTTTTTTTTTCGACCGGGGACAATAAATAATCATGGTTGACACTACTAATAAAGATCCAGTGTACTATTACTTCTCATACTACTTAAGTAATTAAACTTCTTTCCATTAACTACGAAAGGCCAAATCGTCTCAGAAGAGATGAACTTACTAGGATTTGATAACGTATGAATAACAGATCTGTGACGATAT
>OY735210.1:40462444-40509944 GCA_963457665.1 Thysanoteuthis rhombus
AAAGAAAGCAAAGCAGTTTGACATTTTTGCCGTAGTTAGCTATTTGTGTAAACCTGTTTCGCATCCTGGGTAAAGGTTGACAGCAATCTGCTCGTGGATCAGTGGAGAGCGTTGGTTAATAACATTTTATATGAAACCCCGACTTTTAGATCGTGCATAGAAAAGACTTGATTTAGTAGAAACTGTCAACCAAAACTGCCAGGAAAAACTGTCTGCATAGGTTTTTTTCAGTCTTTAAGTGGATCTTGTTCTCTTTGATGGCTGTATGTGTGTATATATCACGAGTATTGTCCGCATAAATGAAGCTAGAGGGCAGAAAAAAATACCCACGACTCTCTACAAAAAATACTTTTTTTCACTCCAATTTAATGAGTTTTCAGTTTGTATCCAGCAGCATTCTCGCTTTCAGACAATTTCAATGATCACTGTCCAACATGAACCATGATAAGCAATTTAGTCATTGATTAATCCTTTTTTACCATTTTTTCAATTTATCACCCCTAACACAGCATGCTGCCAAAAGACGTTGGTTGCATGATGGTTCCTATTGAGTGACTTACCAGACATGTTATTTTTTCATGTTGTTTTCTTTTTCTTTCTTTGGCGTAGTTAATACTGTTTTCTTATTTTCTATTGAAAAAGGCAAAAACCACTTGAGGTTTCTGACCAGGCTGAGGGAACAAAAACAAGTAACCTTTTTTCTATTAACCCTTTTTTCTCAATCAAGCATCCAAAGAAAATAATGGGTATTTTCCTTGGTGAACCACGCTAATTAAAAGTAGATATTTTTAGATGCACAAATGTCTCTAGTACCGATGACTGTCACAGAGTAAATAACTGACAAGCTGATGTACCGAAACAATACCGCCGCCTATCGTTTTCTCCCTCTCATATGTATGACTTATTGTCCAAGAGAGAGAGAGATAGAGAGAGAGAGAGAGAGAGAGAGAGAGAGAGAGAGAGAGAGATAACACGTGCCAACAAGTGCATCTCTGCTAAAACTCCCAAGCGTTTTTTCAAATTCCCAGACTCGTTTTTAGAGGACCCTCAAAAATGTTGGAGACGTGTGGAATATCCAAAATGACAGATTCGGCACTATTGTGCTTCAGGACAATTATTGAGGAGAACCTTATGAATGATTCATTTCTAGGGTTGACTGCAATCAACTGAAAACTGCAGAAAGCGAAACTGCAGATAATGGGCGGGGTGGGGGTACATTTTTAGGTGCCAAACGGCTCCAATATTTTTAAGTGTCCTCCAGAAACGAGTCTGGGGATTCAAAAGCAAGCGTGAGAGTTAGAATGTAGATGCACTTGTTAACACGTCTTCTCTCTCTCTTAAACGTTAAGACACTTATATAGAAGGAAAGGAACGATTTGTAAATAGAACCTTTTTAAAGACAAAAGAGGAAATTCTCGACTTGGTAAAGAGAGAAAACTCATACCAATGGTAAGTTGGTCTTTTACCTAACCTCATTTCCTGATAACATGTTTTTACGTTGATTTTTTTTTTTTTTTTACCTACGCTCATTTTCTTTTAACGATTTATCTGGGGTTTTTTTTCCTCCTGAACCAATATTCTACGGACAAATCTTTAGGAAATTCCTGGAAAAAATCACAAACAAAATACTTATAATATAAACCGGTTTTTAAATATTAAGGATGAATGGATTTTAATTTACCTTCTGGTAAAAATCCAAGTTAAGATTCATTTTGTGAAGCACAAATATTCTATCTTCAGAGAGGAATATTTGTTGGGACCAGCACCAAGATGATTCATCGTATATCCCAACTGAAAAAAAAAATTCCTGACAGATATTTGATAATCAGACCAAAATGTGACAATTCATTGTGACGGATTGAAAATGTTACCGTCGAGTTGATGAATCAGACTTGCTGGAATGAGATGTTAATTAATCCTCAAATAATTTCGAAAAAATAATCAATTAATGATAAAGTATGCCTTACCACTTGTAGCGTTTCATTAGCCAAAAGATACGTTAATTATCACATTGGTCACACAGACAATCGCACATTCAGTGAAATGGATCTTCAGTCGGTACAACAATCACCAAGACTTTTTTCACCTCTTAGCAATGAATAGAAAGTTAGTTTCGTGGTTCACTATTGCATTCACGGTAGGCATTCAATCAGGATAAGACTGGATGTCCTTGATTTAGGACCTTGTGCCGGACGAAGATAAACGAGGTAAATATCAATGAAAAATAAATCATCTTTGATTGCCTCGATATGCAGCTAGCCTCACAGTACAATTGAATACGTAGTGAATCTCAAATACGTTGTTTAATGAATTAAATCAAGTATATTTCTCCATCTTGGTAAAATTCTACTTAGAATCAATCAGCAAGGAGATTGGAGAGTCGACCAAAAATTTTTATTATGATGGTACCAAACTAATTAACCAATTAGCTTCAAGTCTTTTAGTTCTCATTTTTTGTTATAGAGATTTTTGGAAACTGAATTTTCTTATTCATGTTTGGATGCCCTATACGGATAACTAACTTTGAATCATTAAAAATCATTGAAATAAGCAAATCTTTTTTCCAAAAGGATTCAAGTTTGACGGTCAATTACTACCACGGTGTGAAGGTCTCAAATTATTCAAAAAATCATGTGATTGATTGAACTATATCAGGGACAGCAAAATATGTTATTATAGTGTGATCTGATGTATTAAAGGAGGCTTAATGAATATCTAGAAGACTTGCAGTCCAATATATATGTATGGAAAGAATGCAAACATACACAAAACATAGGGTTTGGGTCTCTTCACACACACACACACACACACACACACACACACACACACACACACACACACACACACACACACTTATATACATATGTACATATATATATATATATATATATGTGTGTGCGTGTGTGTGTGTGTGTGTGTTAAGTCAAATCGGCAAAATTGCGTAATTAGCGAAATTTACTTATTTTGCATAAAAATGATTACATAAACTTTTGACCGTAAAAACGGTTATTTTCTCTCTTTTTTTTTTTTTGATTAGATAAACTACGGATTAATTGAAAGTATGTATTCATTTATATTTCCCAGAAAATAAACTATGCATTCACCTATTTTTTGTAAAATAAAGTTTGATTTTATTTTGATCACTGAAATTTTAATCGTTGAATTGTTTTAAATCCTTGTTTTGATCAAATAAACTTCTGATAAAATTGAAACTACGTATTTAATTTTTTTGAAATTGCAATTTCGTCAAATTGGTAATTACGCCGATGTATGCAAAAAATGCTAGCATAGGCAAAAGACACAGAGTTTCTTTGCTTGAATACTTCTGACCAGTGCTGTATTTTTGTGTATACGAGTGTGTATGTCTTGCAATGTGCATGTATAAACACACACACACACACACACACACATACACATACACATACATGCATGTATATAAATATACGTGTGCACACGCGTGTGTGTGTTTATTGTGTGTAAGAATGTCGAGTAAAGGGACTGGCTTTGAAAAGAACGAAGATAAATGGTGAACGTGGGGAAGTAAAAGGAAATTGATAACAAAGAACATGCGTAAACATATTTTGCAAAAATATTTAGGAACTGGAAAGATGGCAAATGAGCAGAAAATGTGATAGCAAGATGAAGAAAGCAACATTCTCTGATGTTTTGCCTTTCATCAATTCTTTTATTGAGGAATCGTGCGTATTCCTCACGCAAAACGTGGATGCTATCTAGCAGATTGTTGACATGTTGTGACGAACGAAAAATAGGACGGAAGCTCTTGAAAAAACATATCTCTCCCTCTATCTCTTCCCTTCCTGCTCTCTCTCTCTCTCTCTATCCATATATATATATATATATATATAAATCCGACTAATTTTTCTATCTCATCCCTCCGTCATGTGTACGGTCTTTTCCTACTATGTTTACTGCACTCTGCCTTTTGCACAATAAGTTATCATCCAGTCTTGCTAAGTGTCCAGCCCATATAATTTTTTGTTGCTTAATCATTTGTATGGTATTTTCCACCCAAGTTCTTTGTCTGATCCATGTTGATCCTGATATTTGTGTCTTTTTTCATGCAATTTTGTTGTTTTAATGTTTTGCATCTATTTGCCATAGCTGGTATAATGCATTCATTCCATAGTTTACCCTTTAACCACATTTGCAAAGTGCTCTTCAATCTTCAATACACCTCTATCCATACTAAGCCAATTGTGATGAGTCCTTCTATTTTGCTGTTGTTGTCTTTCTCCAACTTTATTAGCTGGCCTACAAGACCGTATTCATCAATCTTTCCTAAAACCTAACACCTTATTCTTATTCTGCTCGTTGGGGAGGAGGCATTGTTCAGCATTACTTTTGTCAATGTTTTGCTCATTTTTAATACTGCTGTCTTACTATCCCTCTAATGTTTCTGTCTTCACGAAATGTTATCATCTAATCTCTAATTTGCCCAACATTTTTCCTTATTCTTTACTTTTTTGAATCTATATGTAATCTAATTATTTTACGTTTACAGATGATTAATTTTAGGTCACAGGCCAGCTGTGGCCATGCTAAACTCTCACTGACGAACCTTTCTATCTCATCACTCCATTTTCTCTCTCATATCCTCCACATTGCAATTGCTACTCCTTGGTGTAAACTTTTTTCACTTCTATCTCTTGCTATGTGTCCTGCCCATCTCAATTTACGTTGCTTGTTCACTTCTACGATTTACGTCAGTCTGCCATCACTCAATGTTCACCTCTGCCTTTTTTTGAAGATATATTTCTTGTATAGCTCTTTCTCTTGATATTTGTGTCACTTCAGTTTTTTTCATTTGATTTTGTCTTGTTTCACTGTCGTACCTCGTAGCTGATACTATGCATTCATTGTACACTTAATGTTGTAAGCACATTGGATAGCTGCTTTGCAATATGACACAATACTTATAGCATACCTTCCAACCAATTGTCACTCTTCGATAATGAGACGTGTCTTGATCTGTGAAAAAACTTTATTAAACGGAAACATGTTTTGTCGTATAAGCGTTCGTTAGCCGTCATATATATATATATATATATATAAATATATATATATATATATATATACATATATATATATATATATATATATATATATATAAATACATCATCAAATCAATCACCCGAAAGAGCCCAAACGGGACGGAAACATAAAGATGTTTGTGCAGCGAATCTTCATTCCATTATATATATATATATATATATATATATACATATATATATATATACGCACACACACATATACACAATATAATTGTATATACACACGTATATATAACATATTTATCAATGTATACACATATATATAACATATGTTTATAACATATCTATGTATATATATATAATATACATATATATCAAAATAATATATATATATATATATATATATATATATATATATATATATATATATATATATATATACATATATACAAATGCACGTAACATGAATATAATACATATGGATATAGATATAATACTATATACATATATAATTTATATCATAAAAACAACTTACCTACCTTCTCCTGCCCCTCGTATCCAAACGCCTATCCATCAAATGCTAAAGACATCCTTTTGATCCCATAATAAAAATTAAAAAACCCACTTTCCCTGAGAAATGACCAATTTAGCAACTCTCACGTAAGAGAAGCCATACACCAGCAGAGATGAGAAACAAGCACGCCCTGACCCTGAATTCTCACAGACCAATTTCAAACCAAATGTTACCTGCATTTACATAGATACAAACAGCTTCATTCTGCTCCAGCAACAAACAACAAGAAAATAACAGTTTCTTCTTCAACATCAACGATATAAAGAGCAATTCTTTTCTTTGAAAATCACAGCAAATATTCTCCGTTGGTGAAAAAAGTGGCAGGCCCCCATCGAGATGCATCAGAATACACCCATGGATAGATAAAGGATTTTAACATGTTATGCTTATGTAATATATATATATATATATATATATATATATATATATATATATATATAATGCATTCATACATATAATATATATATATATGATATCAAATACACGTAGAAAAAATATACATATACTCATGAACAATGTATAATATACATAATATGTTATACATATGCAACGCTCTTCCGTAGGAATAGAGCAGTCTGGTGGATGGGGAATTTAAAATAAAATAAATATATCACTTAAATCCAGCCTCACTGACTGTCCTCTAGCGCAGAGGTGGGATATTAGCCTCCGGTTTTAATCCTGCCTCGTTGTCCTGGATGGGATAACAGATTGTCAATAACCACTCTGGACAGTTGTAATACAACGAAATAGCGCTGTCTGTGGATGACACAATGATATATACATAATATATATATATATATATATATATATATATATATATATATATATATATATATATATATATATATATATATATATATGTATAGATAGATAGATAGATAGATATATGATAAATATACAGGTTTATGTACATAAATATAAATATATATGTACATATTTGTAATGTATAATATATATATATATATATATATATATTATATTAATATATAGTTATATATGCATATATACATGTATATAATGTATGTATATATACATATGGAGTATACATGTATATATAAATGATATACACACACATATATATTTTCCACATATAAATAATGTATGCATGTGTACATATGTATATAATGTATACATATATATTCATGTAATGTAATATACAATACACATATATATGTTCACACATGCATAAGATACATATATATATATATATATACATATATATATATATATATATGTGCGTGTGAATATATGTCCACACACATATATATATATATATATATATATATATGTGTGTTTGTGTGTGTGTGTGTGCATGTACATATATGTGTATATTAGAAATAAGTATTAGTGGTTCAACAGCAAGAAATCATATAATACATAGAAAATTCATATTTTACTTTTTCGGACCAAACAATGTCTATTTCTTAAATACTTACTGTTGTGTTGAAGGAGGCCAAAGAAGGCTCTTAATTTATCCGTCGATGGTTTAGCTCAAAGAAAAGAGCATTGCTCCTTTGAAGCAGGTACCTCTCGATGACAGGTTCGTTTTTTTTTTTGACGCTGCCCCATCACAGTAATTGCTTTCTTCTATTTATGTTGTTTAAATTTAGTGATATATTAACTGTGATACGATGAGTGATCATTTTAGATGAATTTCTGAATAATATAATGCAATTTTTAACTCACATACATGCAAATATCAAAATCTATATCAATATACATTCATGTATATATATATGTGCATATGTTGTATATAAACATACATGAATATATATATACATGATATAATCACATGCGCACATAATTATATAATATTTACATATATAAGCATACTCTCTCTCTCTCTCTCTCTCTCTCTCTCTCTCTCTATATATATATATATATATATATATACATATATATTCCTATACATTGTATATATGTACAAATTGAATACATATATATCACAATACAAATCAAGAAAACAACATATCACAATATCCGATGTTTGTTGGGTTTATTCTACCAAATCCTCTATATAGTCAACGTTGAATAGCTAGTTAAGTTGGGGTAGAGCTCAAAATAGGGTTCGGTGAGTTATCTGCTTTACCAACACGTTCCTGTTTCTGCTCAGGGCTTTCAGGCAAATTATCTGATTTTTTCCTAAAATTCTATTAAGGACATTTTTAGGGCATGTGCATTTTTCCAGGATGTAGAACTTTCTCTATATATATATATATATATATATATATATATATATATATATATATATATATATATATATATATATATCTTTTCCGTACCTTTTTTAGTGATTGGTCATTGATCATTTTTTTCTCTCCTACGTTGACGAGATACCTTGCTTGCTTATAGTTTTCAATCATAAATTAGCATCAGACTCGTTGAACAGTTTTCCGACGGGACCGTAGCTGTTATTTTGATTACTTTACGTTTGGTCTGTTTCTACATATCTGAAATAATCATGGAAAGGTTATTGGGTTTTTCTTGAAGTGACTGTAGGTGTGAAATAATAATTATTTATAAAAGAACACCCTTTAATATCGAAAACATCCATTGATCTAAAATTAGCCAACCATATCATCATTCACAAACAAAAAATACAAAAATTCTATATCACTGTTCATACATAATTGGAGACTAACCGATAGCAACGACGAACCCCCAGTAAAATGGGAGATATTAAAATAAACACATATATACTAGAGCATTAAACCCTATGTTACCTATGCCTCAATGAAAAATTTGAAATCCTCACTTTTGCCGATGAAAAAAAAAAGGAAAAGAAAATGAGTAACAGCTCAAAAATTTCTTTAAAGAGCATGATTTCACACGCCACATACAGGTTCACTGAAAATTAACCACCATAAATATCTTATTCTCTTCGTTGTTATCAATACTACTATTAGCAAAATTACTATTAACATCATCAATAATTCATAAAGCAACATTAAGTACAGCCCAATCAACTTTTTGTTATTATCTTATATGTGTGGAAACAAAGCAAGCAATGAATAATTAAGCTAACAACTATATATATATATATATATATATATATATATATATATATATATATATATATATGAAACAATATTGAAACGTTAAGAACATATGTCAGAACCCCTTTGTTCCAACTGCTGTCAATTTTGAAGGCACGAACCTTCGAAAATGGATTGGATACATTTTGCACTCACTGAAAACTTGTGCATAGATTGGTTTACAAATATTTTTGGAGGAAAATAAGTTTTGTTTTTATAAGCATTTGTTAGTTTTTTCTATGCAAACGAGCACGTCAGCCCGTGTACACATCTGGTTCGGTAAGGATGCGTTTTTGTTTCTTAATTTACAGGCGCATGTGTGCACGCGCATGTGCACGTAACTTTTGCAAATGGCTCTCTTCTTAATCCTTTCTCTCCTTTACTTATCAAATTATTTTCCTAATCTTGTGAACGTCAAATATTGCAACATCAATGCCGAGTAGAAAACTCGATAACGTTCGATTATGATCCGATTAACTGATTTTTGAATTGGATTTAAACACCCGTGCATTACAGATAATAATGATTATAACAATGATGATGATGATGATGATGATGATGATGATGAAGTAATAATGATAATACTGACGATGGTAATAATAACAAGTATAATGATGATAATAGTAATAATAATGAAGTTAATAATAATAATAATAATAATAATAATAATGATAATAATAATAATAATGATAATAATAATAATAATGATAAACAGGAGCAGGTAACAAAACGAAATGAAATTAAGAAAAAAAACATTCTCAAATGTTTGTTTTTTTATGGAAAGTACCGAACATTCTCTGGCTTAATTTTCCGATGCTGGCACCTGTTCCAACGATATTGATTTGATTTCAAACTCGGGGTAAATTAACTATTTTTTTCTCTCTTTTATTTTCTATTTATTTTTCTAACTATATATGTATCTATCAATCTCGGGTTATCCATATCAATATATCTATGCTTCTATCTGCCTATATATCAATCACAGAGAGACAACCAGTAGACAACCAGTGGATAATAACTAGCCAACTTCAATAGATGCTGTACAGAGATTCTGAGCAAATGTTTGGAGCAACGGTGAAACGTTCAACGCAAATGCAGAGAGGCTTATGAGAGGATGGAAGGTGAAACCTTACAGGAATAAAGCAATATATCTGCAGAAGAAGTTGATAATGCTCAGCGGAAGTTAAACTGATGGAAATCGCAAGGAATGGATAAAATCCTTGATTTCTGGCTAAGCACATTCATCTGCCCTCATAAACTTAACAAAATCTTTGTCCAACGTCATGAACAACCCACATAAAGCATCAGTGTGGTTGAGCTTTGATGCCACTGACCTTCAACGAAAACATCATTGACTGGAACATAACTGGCTTACTCAAAATCGACCTAAAAACAAGGAAACTCCCCACTAACAGCAAAATGCACCACCCAAAGGCAGTGGTAGATCAACTGTACCTCCCTCCAAAAAAGAAGGTGGTAGAGCCATCTTACCAGGAACTAGCTATTACACGTTATCAGAAACGGGGCTAATCCCAACTACAGGTTCTATGACAGCGCTGCTGACACTGTTGACTGAGTCATTTCCGGATGTTCTGTTCTCAATGAATGCTGAGTGGGCCAGTACATCCACTGGATGGTCTGTGAGTACTATGGTGCACCACGCTAACTACATTGGTGTGAACACCACCCAGAACCTGTAACTGAAACACAAAATGAGGCAACATTATGCGATTTCCCAGTGCACCATGAGAGTAACTGAATGTTAAGGCTAAGAACTCACGAGCAAATGGCTTAAATAATAATTTTCATGAACTTGTTCGCATTCACCAATAAGCCTTAGGCAATTGCTCACAAGAAAGAACCACTCCATTAAAACTTTCATGTATGACGTTCAAATTTCATTTTTTTTCTTCTCTTTGCTCAACGCTACTTTAACGTTTTCAAATTTGTTTTATATTTGAATTTTGCTGACGAAAATATCCGACGCACGGAATATTTTCAGTTTTATTCTTTCGTTTTTATTATATCATATTTTCGAAAATTCAAAACAGTCAAGGCATTTTCGATCATTTGCAATAATAATAATAATAATGATGATAATAATAATAATAATAATAATAATAATGATAATAATAATAATAATAATAATAGTAAATCGCAGTATTACTGCGACCTATGAGTACTAGGAGAGGAGGGCTGGAGACTTGAGGAGACTTGCTGTCACTCAAACTCCAGCGGTTACCACCAGGCAACTAGTGTGAGATTGCAAATAAAATGATGAATAAAAATAATGATGATGATGATAATAATAATTGCAGCCCTGACATGAGAGGCGAAAGAGAGAGGAAACGTTAGCTGAAGACCTGAGGAGACTTATTGTCACTCAGTCTTCAGCGATAACCACTGGGCAACCGGTGTGAAACTGTAAATCGCAGAATTACTGCGACCTATGAGTACTAGGAGAGGAGGGCTGGAGACTTGAGGAGACTTGCTGTCACTCAAACTCCAGCGGTTACCACCAGACAACTGGTGTGAGATTCCAAATATTATTATTATTATTAATAATAATAATGATAATAATAATAATAATACCAATAATAATAATAATAATAATAATAATAATAATAATAATAATAATAATAATAATAATAATAGAAGTAGTATTAGCATCAGTAGTGCTTACCACATATCTGGATAATCCTGACCGGGTAGATAGTAGTGAATATATATTTCAATGGAAAGAAGAGGGCTCCTACCAGAGCTGAAATGATGTTGGAATCAAAGGGGCAGATAATTTGCTCTACATTGACTAAAGTTAGTAATGATAACAAGGAAAGTAAAAAAAATCAAATAAGGATTCAAAAGACAAATACAAACTATTGGACATGACTACGCACAGGACCGGTAGAGAGAGAATAATAACCCTTC
This sequence comes from Thysanoteuthis rhombus, assembly GCA_963457665.1. Classification (NCBI taxonomy): domain Eukaryota; kingdom Metazoa; phylum Mollusca; class Cephalopoda; order Oegopsida; family Thysanoteuthidae; genus Thysanoteuthis; species Thysanoteuthis major. Next base: position 40,473,994 of record OY735210.1, read on the forward strand.
ATCATGGAAGCCCAAACGAATGCAACGGGAGAAAATATTGGAGGTAAAGATTGAGAGATCACAGAAAAACAGCAAATGCCACCTGTATGGAGAGAGGGATGAGACAATAAGCCACATAAGCAGCAAATGTTGGTAATTAGCCTAGAAGAATAGGAATAAACACAGCAGGGTAAGCAACCGTCATACGGCCATGTATTCAAATGGTATCAACATGTACCAGTGGGAAGTAGAAGCCATGAATTACCCTGGGACTTCAACATCCACACCGACCACCATATCCGATCAAGATGACTAGATCTGTTACTTGTGAACAAGCAAAAGAGAACTTGCCAAATCATAGACGTTGCAGACCTCACAGTGAATGTAAAAGAAAGTGGAAAATTGGAGTAGTACCAAGATTTTAGCCAGGAATTGAGAAAGTTGTGGAAAATGCAGTTCAACGTAGTACCAATAATAGTAGGTGTACTTGGAAACAGTACCAAAGACATTGAATTTAAGATTGGAGGAGAGCTTGGGACTTGAGAAAACTTGGCATCACTCAATCCCTAGCGATGACCACTACACATCTCGTGTTAACATGAAGATGCATGACTATAACTACAATTACAATTAATAGTACTAATAATGTTGCTATTGTCATTAATTCATTTTAGACATTGCATCTCATAAAACATTATCATAATAGAGAAACAAACAGAACAATTTAGTTGAAAGTATAGAATACAATCTTAACTAATGCGATACTACTCGTAAATATTAATAAACCGGGGTCAGGTGGAGCTGAGTACCACCTTGAGCTGGGAAATCACTGTAAGCATTTTTCATATATATAGATGTTCCATGAGAAATATTTGGGGAAAACTAGTTCATTTGCAAAAAACAAAAATCGCTGCCACACCATAATCCAGAATTTCATATCTCGTCTTGTAAATAACATACCTGAGTACTTTCATCATCATCTACAGGCTGTTAGTGTCAATCATGGGACATAGACCCTCTTCAAGATGCACCAGACCTCTCTATCTTTGGCATCGCAGAGCCAGTACTTTTTAAATTTATCTAGCTCGTCACGCTATCTTAATCTCAGTCAGCCACAGCCTCACTCCTGATCTCTGGTGTTATGATGTCCAGTAGTTGTCTGCCATCCTTGCAACGTGTCCAGCCCATTGTCATTTTGGATTTTCAAACAGTTTCTATGACGCCCCTGACTAATGTCTTTTCTCTAGTGATATTCAAATATGTGAGGTTGAGCATGATTCTCTCGTGTACGTTACATGATTCTCTGTTTGAAAGTCCATGTTTTCGTTATATTTGCTCTTACTATCACTACGATTGGTGGTATACCCTTCTTTTTTATATTAGTGGGATTTTCTTCTTTTTTGAAGTTGAGTTTTCTACACCAAAAGTTAGTCAACCTAGTGTGATTCTTTGCTTGATTCCTTCTTTTGATTACTTCATGGAGACTCGCTGTCCTAGGTATATATATAGTGATCTACTTTTTCTAGCTCTGCATTTTCAATTTTGATTGTTGTGTCTTTGTCTCCAAAATTTTTATTGAATAAGAAATTAGTCTTGCTGGAGTTCATGTGGGGGCTAACTTCGGTGCTTGTTTCATTTACTTCGTCTAACATTATTTAGAGATCGTGGAGGTTCTCAGCAAAGACCACGATGTCGCCTGCAAATCTGAGGTTATTTAGGTATTCTCCGTCTGTCCTGATTCCTTTGTGTTCCCATTCTAAATTTCGGCAGATCATCACGGGACAGGCTGTGGAGACTTTTAGTGAGCTGGTATCACAATCCCACACCTTTGTTTCGTTGGGATGTACAACTTGTTATGTAATTGTGTCAATGACTTTTCACTGAATTGAAAACCTTCTTAAAGTCAACAAATATTACAGTTAGTGATATTCTATATTCTGCAGTGTTCTTTTGTCGGTTTAGTAAATGGAAATGATCGATGGTTGAGTAGCTTTTTCTGAAGCCAGTATGTTCTCGTGGTTAGTTTTCATCTAGCATTTTTCTGATTTGGTTAGTGATCACTTCGGTGAAGAGTTTGTAGATGCAATTGAGTACACATAGTTGTCGAGGTCTTTTGTATATTTTTTTTTCATATGACAGCATTATGATTGCAGTGTTCCACTGTTTGGGGACTTTTGTTTGAGGCATGTTGTTTAGGATGGTTAGTTTTCTACTGATGACTTTTCGTGCTTTTCGAGTGGGTATATAGTGATATTATTGAAACATGGACCTTTCCTTCCGTTTTTGTTTGATGGCTTACTTCACTTCCTGGGGCGTAACTTGAGAGAAATCCTCGATTTGATAACTCTCGGCTAATGTTTCCTGTTCATTTTTTGCATCCTTTGTTTGTTGAAATAGAGGATTTTGTAAAATTCCCGGGTATGTTCGACAATCTGTTCACTATCCGTTGTCAGGTTTCCATTTGCTCTGAGCACACTAGTTATTAGCTTTCATCCTGTACTGAGGAAATTTCCGATAGTCCCGAATCCTTTACCTTTTTGATAGTGCTTTCAATGACTGCTGTTGTAAACAAAATCAGGGTTTTCAGATATTTTCTGTTTTCAGTCCTATTTCTTCAGTTGTTGAATTAGTTTTTGATTGAAGCATATACATATGAGTATCGTTAGAAAAAATATTTCATCAGCTTCCCAAGGATGTATTTTGCAAGAGTTTATCTCTCATGCAGCAAAAGCCGTGAAAATAGGTATGCAGCATTCTTTGGAGTACACGGACCTATTTATTTGGATTGTGTAATTGATCCCTCTTCAGGGAAAATGGAATGTTTTAACTCCTATATAATTGATTCCCCCCGCTCTATATATAAAGTCGAAACAAAAGTAATGAAATGAAAATGCATAGCTGTTCATGTAGGATTTTGTTGATTCTAATTTGTTACACATTGAAAAATAAGAGAATCTTTCAAATGGATTACTCAGAGTATTTTTTATCATTATGAAATAAGATTTGACTTACTGTTAAAAACTGTGAATCAAAACTCACTGAAACTTAAAATAGGTTTCTTCACATTTTTTAGTTGGTTCGGCTGTCTGCCTATCTATATATCAATTTATTAATCTATGTATCACACGTACAGGGAGCACCAATGAGGTTAAAAGACTGAAAAATTGATCATTTACTTGATGCGTCTGGAAAAGGTTATTTCGTTTTTTACTTCCTCCGCGAAAATAGCTTTTCAGTTAGGGGTTAAATTTTCGATGTAAGTTTCTGCTAAATCGATCCCTTTTTCTATAACCTGCAATATCCCTATCTGTTTTCCGAAATTTCAGTCACCACTGTCCAACAAAAGGCTAGAGAAGTGATTCCATTTTTCACTCGGTCGCTCCCAACACAGTAAGCTGTTAAAAAGATATTGGTCATGTGATGGCCTGTTTTGAGTGCCTGGCTAGATTTATATGTCGTTGTTTTCAACACAATTTTCTACCCATTGCTTATTTCCTAATTTTTCACTCTTAATTAAACAACGTTATGTTCTCAATCTTAATGCATGAAAACTGATGAAACAAACATATAAATAAATATAAGAATAACTCCACCACATTGGATGACATTTTTCCTGAGATTGGTCTCAACATACACCGTTCATCGGTCATGCTGGTCTCTCGAGGTATTTGTAATAATGTAATTTTGTTTTGATCAAACGTTATTTTGAAACGAAAACTTCAATTCTCACGATGGACGTTGTTAAGGGAAATAACGCTTTCAGAGGGAGAGACACTTTTTTTTTTATAGGTAAGACAGTGTTATTGTAGAGTGCACAGTCTCATTCAAACTGATGTGCTCCAAATTGATTGTTTGGATCCATTCCAATTCTCTGTCAAGTCTCATGGTCTCAATGGTTGGAAAACACGTTTTATCATCTGAACATTAACACCAAACATGAAGAGGTTTTCCCTACCGAAATGCATTTCTGTGTTTGGCCTAATATGTCAAGGTGCTCTACAAAGGGGGTTTCGAACCGAAGATAAATTCAGCTCTTTACTGGATCTCGTATTTTTCACATGTTTCCTGAAGGATGAAAATGTCTCTGAACATTTGTACTTAATCTATTGTAGAATTAAAAACACAACCCCATCACAAAACGCTATAAAAAGATTCTTATTACACATACATTCGCAATAGATGTAGCGATTTCTTAACGACTAGACGCAGCTCATATCCCTTTTATTACATAAATGTTTAATTAGATTGGAAACAGCATGATAAAAATGAATGGATGCTTTTATAGGGTCAGCGCGTTATGCAATCATTTAAACACAGTGTTATGACGTGACTAATATTGTACCATGATAGTGGGTGCAAATTCTACCCTCTAAAGGTTGCTTCCTTTATGAAATATCCTGTTGTTTCTAGATGTTCACATAAACTGCAAAGAGAAAAAAAATGTCGCAGGTGGGAAATCTTATCCCTGGATCCTGAGTTAAAAAGGAAAATGTCGGAAAACGTTTACAAAGAAAATGAGGGTTATTATTCGTTTTATTGAACCTTGCAGTTCTGGAGAAAATTTTTGAGAAGTTCAATTTCTAGAGCATTTATCAGACTCCACCAGGGAAATAGTTGATATTTAGAGAAAGAATTTAAGGTTTCATAAAGGAATTCTATTTATAATTCACAATTTCACGTAGGTACGGCTTAAATGGATTATCATCTTCCGGTTATGAATTATGGCGCTTCTAGTTTGAAAATTGTGCAAAACTAGAGAGAAGAAAAATCTGAAATTTCGATTCTTATAATAATTTGAATTAGGTTAGGTTAGGGTTGGTGTTGGTCTTAGAGTTTGGGTTTGGGATAGGTTCGGCAGTATTAAAGTATTGCACCGATAAATAGGTCTCAAAGACAATAATCATGTAAGCCGTATCTCTGCAAAAAATTGCAGAAAGTAAGTTCTCACTTTATCATTACTAGATTGAATACTTGCCTTAACAGACGAAGTAAACTGCTGTTCAAAAAAAAAATAAATAAATAAAAAGATAGATAAATGGAAATCAAATGTCCATCTCCAACGATTGAGTTGAAAAAAGACAATTAATTCAATCTTTTATTACGTCATCAAAAAATATTTTTTACCAATAATGAATAATTAAGTGAAGTACTTAGTTATTCATTATTGGTGACTGAAGCTTCCTAAAAATATTTTGGGATGCCTATCAAAATCTAATTTTCTAAAAACGCTTCTAAATCCGTACCGAGAGAAATTTCCATTGATTTATATCGAGTGGCTTTTGTGTGGAAAATACATACAGACGGATAGACAGACTGACTTTTGGCGAATCAGAATGCCATAGTTGCTTTATAAATAGAACCCGTTCATAGAACCTTCAGATATTTTTTCTAGAAACAAACCAACTTCTTGATAGTTGTAAGGTCATATGGATAGAAAGTACAAAAAATTGGAAGAAAAAATATTTTTGAATTATAGTAGAGGGCAAAACGAATCTTAATCAAATGAGATGATATTTGACATTAAATGCAATGGAATAGAATTTCAAATATTTTTTTTGAAATGTTATTGAATCGGCTCGAAAATAAACAAACGGGTTTTACTTAAACTAGTTTGCTCAGTGCAATTAAAAAGGATAATAACATTAAAGTAAATTTGCACTTGTGAAATATCAAAAACATTTTTCGTATTTTTCATAGTATAACCCAGACACACAAACACTCACCCACAACTCTATGTGGATAGACAACTGTCTGTTTCCCAGAAAAATGTTCTGCACCCATAACAGAAAAATTATATAATAATAAGTACATCACTATTTTATTTGTATGAAATACTATTATTTCGTCACCAGAGGAAGCCTGAACGTGGAGATAGTAATTCGCCTACTTTATGTAATGGAGTCTTCTACTAAAAATATTGAAGCGACATTATGCATATATATATATATATATATATATATATATATATATATATATATATATATATATATATATATATATATATATATAGTATATATATATACACACACACACACACGAACATATATATATATATATATATATATATATAGAGAGAGAGAGAGAGAGAGAGAGAGAGAAACATTTCATAATATATTTTTCAGTTTGTAAGAATACAAAAAGAAAGATATAAGAAACAGAAATTTATCAATTGTTGATGATATTCAATCGCAGAGCTCAATACCTAACACAGTAGATAGAACTATTATCATATAAAAATAAGAGTTACACAGATATATATATTCTATTTTTTATCACAAGGTCCAATGCATAGAGCAAAGTATGAAAAGCAGTATTTTATTATGCCTATTCAAAATATTCACTTGGAATTTAAACTCTTCTTCTTTAACTCATTTTCGAGCATTTCACAAAATTTTACTGACATCATATTGGAAATATTGTGATATGTATATTTGCAGGAGAGATAACTGTAAAAATATCCGAATCCGTCCGAAATTTTGAAAACTTCTTCCTTAGAGCGTCGCACACCCTCCTACAAAATTTTACAAAACGGTACAAAAGAAAGCGTTGCTGAAATCAGAATGCGAATAAATTATCAAAATACACAGAAGAGTCATAGTTTGATTTGCTAATCTGCAATCAAACCAATATTATGAAAAGGAGGTCCGGTTAAACAATAACTTGTTGAAAAAAAATTCCACAAGAATTTGTGAAAGGAACAAAAATTTCTGATGATGTCATAAATCTTCAAAATTCGAGTACTTGAATAAGGGCTTAATTGTAACGTAAATTGAAAATTCTAACTAAAACATAATGTAATGGGTGGAATCAACCAGGGAATCGTTTTATTCTTCAAGTTAGAGCATCCTGAAGATGTACATTAAAAAAGTAGCCATAAAATGCCTTGAATCTGTTGATTACGGTTGGTTACATACATTTAGGTTTAACATGTAACTGATAATGATGTGGTTGAATTAATTATGCTCTGCTCTGGGATTTTAAGCGGAACTGCAGTTCGTTATATATAATATTTCGCGTTTCATAATAGCATTTTATGTATTCTTAACAGTCACTTGCATACATCTTGTAACTTACCTGTATCAGAGAATTGTAGAAACAGGCTGAATTCTACCAAATTAAGCAGGTTTTAACTTTTTGGGACAATTTTTCTTTCAAGCTGAGGGTAGGAATCCTTTATTATACAACTATCAGATATGGTAGTTAAACGCCTCATATAAAGGCCCCAAAAAGTGTAACTACAAAACGTGTGGATCAGATATTGATACTATAATGAAACTACAAGCTATTAGTTTGCCCTTTGTTCTGTGGCGTACAATGCTCTGATGAGTTCGTCTTGCAAGCTCATATCCTGCTGGCCTCGGTTCCGCATTCGATATCTGGAGAATCATGTTGTGAGTCGTGATGATCATCGGTTGTCCTCTATTCTAAATGACTAGCCCAACGCCATTTGATTTTCCTAATGGTGTCTTTGATATGTTGGAATCCTGTTTTGTTCTTCCTTATATACTGCACTGTTTCGTGATCTCTCGATGTGATGTTGAGCATGATTCTTTCATGTGCACGTTGCATGATTCTCAATTAGTGGGTCAGTCTCTTGGTTAGGTTCCATGTTTCAGCTCTATAAGTGACTATCGGGAGGATGCATTGTTTTTATGCTCTTCTTTTTAGCATTAATGGCATTTCTTGCCCTTGGAGGTTGAGCATGCTCTAACGGAAAACTTATCATCTTAGCAGCATTAAATAGTGATTTGTTCCCACATTTAAGTAAACTCTGTAAAATATAAGCAATGTAGTCGTAATTACTTCAAATAAATAATGTTTGATTTTGTCACTGCATTGATATGTTTTTGCCTGCTTTGAATTATGTTAAAATTCTTGTGCTGCTCTTTTAACTTTTTGCAATAATGTCAACACATTGTGCAGGTACGCAGTTTTTCTTTCTGGTCCTGTATTCTTCAATATCAAAATGTACACATAACGTCCTCAATTGTAAATACTATTGCTTAAATAAAAAGTAGTTCAAGGCGGATGAACAGAAACGCAATTCTCTCAATTACCAAAATGAACACACTGACCAAATTGCAAAATACATTGAATAGGAATGATGCATCATTTGGGCCAGACATTCAAAATATTTTTCACTTCCAACACTAAAACTTAAATTTGAGAATCTTTGTTTTTTCTTCTAAAAAAAATATTTTCACGGTCAACTTGAGCGTAATGTTCGGAGTAATTCGTTTCTGCGGCGTACACGAGCATCAAATTTAATAAGAAAATACACCATCATTTGTATCTAACCATTCTCAGAGAAATTTTCTTGAGTCAGAGTAATTGAAAGAGCTCCTTGCATTAAAAGTATCTGCAATATGACATATTCCTTGAAACTGGGTCGTCGATTTGTGTAACAAAAAGTAAATGGATAATCGAGAAATTGAAAAGTATCTTTCCAAGAACTGAACTTTTTCTTTGATTTAAAGACTACCAAGATATTTGTCTGGTTAATAACTCAATAGAAACTGTCACATGAATGATATTCTGGCAGCATGCCACGTTGGGGGTGATCGATTAAGATATTTTTAAAAAGTGGTGATCGATGGATAAGCTACTTCTCTCACTTTTAGTTGGACAGTGGTCACTGAAAAAGTTTGACTTTTGAAAAAAAAGCTAGCGTGAATGCACAGGACCTAGAGATAAATTTAGCATGAATGTACATTGCAAATTAAATCCCCGACGAAGAACCTTTTGGGATGGGGTTTAAAAACAAAAACAGAATAAGGAAGTTGTCTCTAGACATGATCATCGGCATCAGCAACAGCGGACTTTGAATGTTCGTCGTTGGGCCTCGACCATCCCTAAGATTCACTAGATTTCTCTTTTCTGGCTGTCACGGCATCCATATATCCTGAAGCTCTTTATATCGTTACGCCATCTTATTTCTACTGAACTACCGCTTATGATCTTCACGGATCTATGCCGTTGATTGTGATGTCCAGCGATTATCTGACATCTTTGATACATGGTATTTGAGTTGCGAGTATCATTTACTTCTATTTTTTCCTTACATTTTGTGTAGTCGTACGATCTTTCCATGCTTCGCCAAGCATGATCGTTACGTGCTCATTGCGTGTTTCTAATGCTGTATAAACTTGCAGAAGAGTCGATCTCATATAATAGTCGACCCACCCATTTCTTCCCCCTTCATTGGGATTTTCCAAATATCTCAAGTAAGATTCGACCCAAGTTCTTCACAAACGACGGATCAACATCTGGTAATCAAAGTATCAACCTGAAGATAAATTTTATGTTGAAGAAATAAGTTTTTTTCTATCCTATCATGTTTTGGTTTACGTGTCAAAAGACACACCATACTGAATATGTTGAGAAATCATAAATGAAACCGTATCGCTATTAAAAATACCTGTAGACACATCTGATGTTGATCTGCATCATCTAAATAAACTATTTCTCTTGAATCCAGTTGTGATTTGTATTTCTTAGGAAATATTTCACTTCTTCGTCTGCTTCCATGGGTATCAATGCAGCTAAGTCAAAATTTATCAAGATCATCTTATTACTAGGTTAGTGACTCACATTATCATTTATTATTTAAGCTAGGCCAACATAGTATTTACCGTTAGTCCATTATAATTACAATTACTTTGAACGGATATGCAGCTGTTTTTTCTAAGCTACAATGATCAGTGAGCCGGACAAAGGTTCGATAATTTTTTCATCAGAGAAACTTCAATAGCTTGAAATGCTGAGTATTAAAAATGAAAAAGGAATAAAAGGAAAATGGGAGAATTTGGAACGAATTTTTAAAAATGTCATAGTTATGCGTCCTTTTATTTTAATAAATTATTACTGTATTTTAATGCTTAAAACCGGTATTGTTTGTGTAATTCATTGATTTTGTTTGTTTATTCATCTGCAGACCATTTGGGTATTTTGGATTGTAGCATGAATTTCAGCCCTGCGAAAGTAGCATCCATGTGGTAGTCGACCCCCATGAATTCAACCCCAAAGAATTGTCCAAAAAATTCGTCTTTTCCTTGAGTATGGTTTGCTATTTCGAGTGTTATGTTTTGAACGTGGTTGATTTACTTATATCTATCCTTATTCGTATTAATCATAGTATTTAAAAAGGAACCTAACAGCAATATAAACTGAGACCCCACTTTGTACCTCGGGATGAATAGACTGAATTACTAAATATGTGCTGAGGTTTATAGACACAATGCAAATCGTATCCGTTGCATTTCAAGAACTCAATCCCAACGTCTTCCTGTATTTCAATATCCTTATATAGCTCCAAGGTTGTAATACTCTGGGCTAAATATCAAAAGATACAAAAAAAAGAAAGATATTGAAAAAAGATTGTCCCTTAAAATGATAAGTACAAAGATCAGAAATCTTTGGTCGAGTTTCTGTCGATTTTAAAGCTGTATTAGGATGTTTAAATGAACTCTGGTGGAATATATCGGATGCTTTTTGCACTCACTGTATGTATGACTCTGAATAATCTTGCATACATGGATGCAAGTATCTCCTGCTGGCTGGGGGCCTTACTTGCTTCGGATGTCTGGTCTTATGCCAAACGCTTGTCAGATGAGATGTGTTATCATCTGATCAGATAAAAGATAGATCTCTCCAGCAAATCGATCAACGAACGGTAGATCAAAACTCGTTTTATGGAATTGCAATTCAGGATGCCCGCTGAGAGTAGAAAGAAGAGAAAATAATTTCCTTTTTTTTCCTCTTGCTTTTTTTAAAACATCTTTCCACAACATATATGCACACAAACACACAAACACACACACACACACACACACATATATATATATATATATATATACGCACAAACATGCAAATACATATATGCACAAACATGCGCATACGTATACGCACAAACATGCATATATATACGTATACACTAACATACACACACATATATGTAAGCACAAAACATGCACACACACAAATATACGTTAATATATATGTTACGCACATTCCTATAAACTGAGGCACTTCGTTTCCTGTGTAGCGTCAGCGAGCAACCAATGTTGTAGGGTCTATCTATCAGCCCACACGAACGGTAGATAATGATTTGTTCAGTGGAAAAGCCACTTTGTACACGCGTTGAAGGGAGAAAGAGGTTAAAATAATTCTTTTCTTTTCCAATTTCTTTTCCCAATGGGACTGGTTCCTTTCATTTCCTCCCACCTTTCTACTCATTACTTCGACCCCGTGTCGCTCATAACTTCTTTTTCTCTTAGCAACGTATACGCATGCACATCGAAACATACATATATACATCAGCAGACCCGTTTTATTCAATTGTTTATTCTATTCACGTTGTCTAGGTCAAATGAAACATTCACCATGTAATAACGGGAGATCATTCCAAACAGAGTTTTGAAGTAATGAAACGCATTTATATTGATTTCAAGAAGATTATACATCAATTTTCCTACAATATAAATGTCTGCGTTGAGAAAAAAAGTGAGCAGATATAGACAGTGAATGATCAAATTGAGAATTTGGAGTTAAAGCAGTAATTTGGCCCTTTGCTTTACCAGTTGGCGTTTACCTCAATGGTAATTGCAACGCTACGTTATCGGCTGCATGTTCGATTCTTGCAGCAGCTGTACTCTTTAATACATATGTGTGTATATATACATAATCACTATTCTTTACTTGATAACACATACATACATACAATCATAGTTTAATATATCAGATAAATGCAGTGTATGATGGAACATATCTTTCAATTTATATACATGCAAATTTGAATAAACAGAGGTAGTTTGCTACCTTAGCGACCAAATAAATATATCCACCTTCCCCCCCCTCTCTCTCTCTCTCTCTCTCTCTCTCTATATATATATATATATATATATATATTGTATAGGATGCGTATGGGCATGATCCATACAACTTTTTTGATGTTTACAATAATGAATAACTATCCCTCTCTCTTTTTCTCACTCTCTTTCTCTCTCTATCTATCTATATATATGTTTGCATGTGTGCGTGTTCATATGTGCTTACGGGTATACATATACGTAAATTTGCACATATAAAACCAAATACTATACGTAGACAAACACTAAAGCCACTGATATATACCATGAATGTGTGAGATAAGGTTACAATAAGTTTTGCGTGCACGTTTCACATGCATTTTTTTTCGGAAGTTATTTGAGTTATAGTTCGTGAGAAAGTTGACTGTCTGTCACAGTAGGATTGCTATCAATGTGATGTCTCCTATATCATTATTATTTTTTCTGAATTAAAGTTTAGAAATTCCTTTTTTTTAATGATGATGCTATTTTGGCAGGAATAAATATCATCATCATCATCATCATCATCAATCTGTTAGTGTCTTTGGTTGAACATAGACCTTCCACAAGATTCGCCAGATCCCTCTATCATGGGCATCACAGAGCCAGCTCTTCCTAAATTCATCTAACTTATCACACCATTTTACTTTCTGTCAGCTACAGCGTCACACCTGATCTCTGAGGATTCATATTGTGAGACGAGATGTCTAGATGTTATCTAACATTCTTGCAATATGTCTCGCCCATTGTTATTTGAGTTTTCCTACAGTTTCTATGATGTCTCGGACTTCTAGCTTCTCTCTGATATACTGTGCTTTAATATAGTCTCTGTATGTGAGATGGAGCACCTATTAACCGTGCTCCAATAAAATGTGACACAAAGTCACGATGGATGGGGCACCTGCAAAAATAGCTCCAGTTGCAACCCAATTCACAAGGATGTTAGGACGATCCCGACCTTCCCAACTTAGAGCAATGGGACTGTGCCACCACAAAGCGAATCACTCCCCCTCAACTAAGCCGAATAAAATTGTAAGGACCCAAGGCCGTGCCTAATGTTCTCCATCGCGCTTAGCAATACCGAGCTTCAGTAGCCCTGGGGTCTGAGCATTATTCTTTTGCTGCATGGTTCTTAGTTTGAGGATCAATCTTTTAGTTAGGTTCTATGTATCAGCTCCGTATGTGACTATCGGAAAGTTACATTGATTGTACACCCTTCTTTTAGGAATAGTGGGATTTTCTTGTTTTTGAAATTAGAGCTTGTTCTACCGAAAGTTTGCCAACGTAGTATGATTCTTCACTTGATTTCTCCTTTTGAAGACTTGCTGTCCTATGTAGATGTAATTGTATACTTTCCTCAGCTCTGCATTTTCGATTATGATTTTCGTGTCTTTGTCCCTAACATGTATGTTGAACATTACATTTGTTTTGCTGAAATTCATATGGAAGCTAACTTTTTTGCTTGAGTCATTAATTTTGTCTAACATCATTCAGAGATCGTGGAGGTGCTTAGCAAAGAGCACGATGTCTCTGTAAATCTAATGTTACTTAGGTATTCTTCGTCTCCCCTTGTTCTTCAAAGAATCATCTCTAGACAGGCTGGGTAGACTTTGGTTGTGCTAATATCAACATATCTCACCCCTTTTTTAGTTGAAAGGGCTTGGAATTTTCATGCAGTCTTACGAAGGACCTGCTTTATCGGTAGATATCTTGCAGTATTCTGACCTTTACGGGGCTCACACACTGTTATCTTATTGCATCAATGAATGTAGGGATTCCCACTGAATTGAAGATCTTTAAAAGTCAATAAATACTACGGTCAGTGGCATTCTGTATTCAGTTTTCTTTTTTTGAAGCAAGCTTATTCTCGTGGTTGGTTTTCATCTATCATTTCGCTAAAGCTGTAGGTTTGGGGAAGAGTTTGTAGATGCAATCGAGTAAACTTATTGGTCTGTAGCTGTTGAGTTCTTTTGGGTTTCTTTCTTTGTATGGCAGCATTATGATTGCAGTGTTCTACTTTTCTGGCTAATTTGTTGGCTGGTGTTTTTGTGATGACTTTTTAAAAATCTTTTTTTGAGTACGTTGATGGTGATATAATCAGATCCAGCAACCTCTTTTTTCTGTATTTGATGGCTTGGTTCACTTCTCGTGGAGTTACCTCTGGAAAGTCATCAAATTGATTACTGTTGGCTCGTGTATCCTGTTCATTTTTTGCGTCCTTTGTTTGATGGAATGGAGGTTTTTGTAAAATTCCTGGGCATGCTCGACGATTCGGTCCCTATCAGTTGTCTGTTTTCCATCTGCTTTGAGCACACTAGTTATTTGTGTTCTTCCTGTACTGAGAGATTTTCCAATAGATTTGAATCCCGTACTTTTTTAGAAATGCTTTCAATGACTGCTCTTGTGTATCTTCTTTTGTTTTCTCTATTATTTTTGTTAACTGCTTGAGGTTCCCCTGTATTTTCATGAGATTTTTGGTCTCTTCTAACAGTCTGCTCATGATTTTTGAGCTCTTTGGTTTAAACATCCTGATACTTCAGTCAGGGAAGTTATTATATTGTTACTGAGCTTGATGTACTCATCTGGTTCTGTATGGAGTTCTTATCTATTCTTCAGTACTAGTTTGAATGATCAGTAAATGGTTGTAGTTTGGTTTTGAACATTTTCCTGCTTTATATCTTGGTGTTTAATTGAATTTTGCATCTATTCATCCTGTGTTTGCTTCCAACATTGACTTAATTTAGGGCCTGTATATATCTAACGCTCTTGTCTGCTAGGATGCAGTCAATTTCGTTCTTGCTTTCGTAATTAGGGCTTGTCAAAATCCATTTTCAAAGAAAGGATCCATGGTTTTTAACCCTTTTGAGGTTGCAAAATTTATGAGATCTTCTCCCCTTCCGTTCTTCATTTATTATCCGTACCTGCCAACACATTTATCAGTACCTTGTCCTACATGGGTGTTGAACTCTCCCATAACGATGTTGAGATATTTTTTTTGTTTCTTGGAATATGGAGTCCAAGTCATCATGGAAGTTGTTTATCTTGCCATTGGTTGATTGTGAAGTTGGGGCGTAAACTTGAATGATGTTCGGTTTGTACCTTTTTGGAGCTGCACAGTAACACTGGATATACGATCTGAGATGGCTTCGAATCCATCAATATTGTCCTTGAGTTTTAAATGAATTAGACAGCCAACACTGCTCTGTTTTCCCTTTCCCCTCCTATAATTGTATAAAAGATGCTTGCTTACTGTTCGATCAGTTTCTCTCCGGGTCTTCTCATTTCACTGATACCAACAATGTCCTATTTCTAGTTCTCAATTTCATTTTCTTGAATGGTTAAGTACATACCCGTGGAGAGTGTCCTGACATTGTAGGTACCCGAGAAGGAAGGGGCTACCAAGAACTTTGGATGGCTCTTTATGCCCACGTTGTTCTGTTTATTGTTGTTTATTTTTAATCATACTCAGATTTTCAGAAACAAATAATATATACAAATGCAACTCTTCAATGTACTAATCCCAACGATGTAACCAAGAGTCTAACATACTCCCCAAAATACTCCCGGTCAGCGTAAACTCAGGTTCGGAAAAGATCCCTGTCACTGGAACCATGTAACGCAGTGCAACCTGTCGCATGATACTTAGAAAGCTGATGTACTCTGTAGAGTAGTACTAATTACCCATTGCCTACCAAAGCATCGCGAGCCAACGTGGTAGGACATGGCCAAAAATTTCCCAAGATTTATTAGACCTAAAATAGGTCGACTGTTCAAGCTTGGTCATTGGTCCCAAAAGACCCAGCCACCTCACTTGCTTTGGAATAGGGTAATTAATTCCAAGAGCGACAACCCAGAAACAACACCAAGAACGTCAACAGAAATAAATACCAATATATATATATATATATATATATATATAATTTGGACAAGAGGTATAACTGGCTAAGGTGAATTTTTTCCAATGGGTCTGGGTGACTTTGAAGCTTCCATTATTGAGTGTATCTTAGATGTGGGTGAGAGGATATTACTTGTAGGAGTTTTGTACATTAGGGTTCTGTGTGATGAGGGTTGTTAAGTTCAGTGTTCAATCCATTAGGATATTGGGTTTTGAGTTTGTTGATCCACATATATTGTGTCTCTCTAGAACTTTATTTATGTGAATTGGAGTAGTTTTTTCTATTTTTTCTATGATGGTAAAGCTAGCGTCAGTCGCAATATATATATAAATATATATATATATATATATATATATATATATATATATATATATATATATGTATATGTGTGTGTGTGTGTGTGTGTGTGTGTCTTTTTTTTAAATGACTTTGTTAAACCTTACAAACGTTCACAATACGGTAGCAATACATATTTTACCAAAAAAAGCTATCTCACTTGATAAGGCTATCATTTTCAAAAGAGAAGTCAACCGAAATAGTTGACATTGGTTTCTCCAGTCTCTAAGTATGTTTGGTTGCTTGTCTGGTTAGTTGGCTACATATGTATGTGTTCAAAAAATGTAATATCTCGTGAAAATGACGAAATAATGTTTCTCAATAGGTGGAGCCCTTAAACTAGCTTTGTCTTTCTAATATCACATTTTAGGTCACTTGGACTTTTTGTGATATATGAAATAGACTCAAGAGCGACAAGCACCCAAAGTCGCTTCATTAACTTCATCCTGCACTATTTTACCCATAGCTAAGTGGAAAGATGGGTTCATGCCTTCCCCATGGGAACACAAACTGCCCTATCCGGAGTATGATCCCGGTCCTCTAAGTCCATTTTCAGAGCTCTTATTTATTCAGCCACTTTGCAATTCCTATTTGCTATGAGTTCCCAAAAATACAAGATTGACCTCTGTGGGGTCAAACTCTACTTAAACCTCTATTCCGATTGAAGATGATTTTTGCAACATTTTTTTCAGTGTACTTAATGAACAAAAATATAAGAGATATTTTTTGTAAGAATATATTCATCCATCAGAATGAAATAAGCCCTTGAGTATCTGTTTTTTCGTTAATATCTAAGAATTATCAATTAAGCCTAGGCAGTAAGACAGCCTTCCTAGCAAGCAGCTGGTCAGGTGTTCAAATCACAGTGGGAGATGGGAATTCTAAATATTATCTCTAACGTGTATATCATTAATTTGTATTACTTTCCCGATCTATAGTATAATAGTTATTAGACAATAAATCTTTGAGAAATAAATCAGATCAGATGATAAACCAGTAGTATTACACTGCTATTACAGTAGTTTATGTATCAGCGAGGTTTACTTGGTGATGAGAATTCAAAATTATAAACTTCAAGAAGGATCCAATCTTCGTTTTTTATTCAGAAAATGAATAATATTTCAGACGTCATCACAAGAAAATGGCTGAATAGATCTATACAAGGAGAAAAATGTTAAAATAATACTTGGAATACAAATGAATCTTTTGAAAATTGTGACCCACACTAGTTCTTCTATAAACATGCTTCAACTCAAATTATTACGAAAAATTTCAGTACTTTTAGATAACTTTTATAATAATCATAAAGATTTCATTCGGTAATGTTGAACATTGTATAATGATAAGGGTGATTGAAATAATTGTGTTTGGTTTTAACAATCGCTTTAAAGATAATCACGTTTAAATTTGACATTGGAGTAACCGTATACTACAATATACTTGAGAGTTATATTTTATGGATTGGAATGCTGACGAACGAGTCCAAAAAAAACAGCGAAAATGTCTTTAATAGTTTATATCGATTATTTTAGAATTACCGTCTCTGAGATAAAAAGTGTGATAACTTAAGTGAAAGAGTAGATTCAAAATTTTCTAGGCTAAGATAGACTGTAATGAGAAGTAATAGGTGGTTTTAAAAGGAGAGAGTCGTATGCAACTAACTGATTTTACACGATTGAAACAATTATAAAAACTAAACAGTGAAACGAATTAATTGGTTTGAAAGTCTTTAAAAAAAAGTGTTCAATTTTATTAATTTCTCAACTAAGATATTTCAACAGAACAATTCTCAACTTGAACATTTATAATATTATATTAAGATTATTTTTTTATGTAAACAGTAGAATATAATCATTCTACAACAAATTTTCACCTTTTTTTAAATGTTACGATCAGTAATATGAATACAAATGAGTGAATGGTAAAAATAGGATAGAACTGAGGTTTTTTTTAATTTCATCGAATAAAAATAACAATTTAATCGTGAAACTTTGTCTCATTAAAACAACTTCGAGCAGGAGAAGGTACAACTGAGACTTAATAAGTACCCTGATAGAAGTTTTACATACAACATGATTCCTTTTATCATTCAGTTTTAGAAACTTCGATTTTGTATTTTTTTTATTATCATCAACAATCGAAACAAAATATTAAATGAATAAAATTAGAACATCTAAATGATACTAATAATTAATAACTTGACTTGATTTCTTTTCAAAACATTGAAAAGTTTTTGAAAACTTGGAGAATTTTTATTAACAATTAAATCACCATAAGTTTTAAAACGGTCGCCCGCTCGAAGGATTGGTGGTTCTTGAAATCTCCTGATTTCACTTGCTGCGATATGTTTTAACCAAGTTTCAATTGAGGATTCCCGTGAGCCATTTTGTACTCATTTGAAAAAAAAAAGTATTCAGTGATAATTTGAGTTTTTGAAATACGTGAAAATTCATTAGAATGTACTCTACGTATACATGGAGAATAATAGTGAAATCGAAAAATCCCATATTTTTTGTTTTAGATTTGGGAGGATGGGTGCTAAGACTGATGGACTTTCCTCATAAATCCATAGAAAAAATTGGTGAGAATCGTTGGTTTTCAATAGTTAAACCTGATTGGATAATAGAAAAATAAATTATCCAAATGTAGTTGGGCATTTGTTTTCATAATCTATAGAAAAAAAAAACATATTTCTCCTTGCTGTTGAGTGCAGTTGGCATGAAATGTCAACATCCACTGGATATACATCCTTGTAATTCTTTTTTTTCTTTTTATATCAATAGAAAAATTTCCTCTGTATGGTACTGAGTACTACGATTAAACACCTACAATGTTCTATGTTTTCTATTTCTCCCTTTTCTCATTTTTACAAATTGATAATATATATTATGAACAACATTATTGATCAAACACCATCGCCCTTCCAGCTATGATTTTAATAGATAACTCATGTGAAACATGTAGTTTGTTATTTCATAAAAGGCATAATTCAGATTTTTGAATTAGCGCTCACCTACGTAGGTTAGCCAAAAACGTATTTAATGGTGAGGGACCGTTATTCGCTGTTCCTGTCACTTCTACTTAGTGAATATATATATATATATATATATATATATATATATATATATATATATATATATATATATATATATATGAGATTGAGAGAGAGAGAAAGAGAGAGAAAAGAGTCCCTGATAGTATGCAAAATAAAATGAAAATGTATTGGGGATGATGTCGTTATGTATGAAACTCACTTAATGATATGAATAAAATGTTTTTACCTGACAGACAGACGTGCTATTTGGCAGTTCTTCTCCTGTTGCATAGAAAATTCTGGTTCTTTTGTGTAGTATGGCTTCATGAATGGGATCTTTTCAAAATAGGTAATTATCTACTAGCATTTCTTCTCCGTATATTTGGAAAAACATATCCTTAATATCGCTTTTTTTTTTTTTTTTAGATTGTAAATGGTTCTTGTCATATTATGAAGAAATATATTCGGCTTGGAATTCAATTATTTTACAGAGCCAAATGCAATGAAAGTAAAAGAAAAATCGAATATAAAAGAAGTTTTTTTTTTCATGGAGATTAACAGAAAATGAAATGACGCATCATCTACGGAATCCGGTCAGATGTGAACTTACCTTTTTAGGCAAGGATGCACGTCACGTGAGCCTGTGCTGGTGAGGCACAAGGGATTTTATTTGAAAATGTGTCAAAAATCATGGATATTATGAAGGTCAATGCACGTTAAAAACCAGGGAGAAGGATAGTAAATAAAACAACAATTAATCGGAAATTATCGATGTCTTAGCATTAGAATATTAGAGAGTGCATTCACCCGACAGCAACAATTTAAGGAGTTATCGAGTATGGATCCGCTCCAAAATTTAGTAGTCTTTCCTGTTGTCTATTGCTCAACGAAATTCTATCGTGATTCCTACGAAACAATCGGAGATATCGTGTAGTCAGTCGTCTCATCAAATATTTTTCGATCAAAATATGTAGGTGGATCTGTGTTAATCATTTCTTCCTTCTCTCATTGCTCGTCCACCCACGACAATCCATTGAAATTCTTCTGATGATATCATGTGGAGAGGGAAAGAGACGGGATGACAGAAAGACGCACACGGCCATATATATATATATATATATATATATATATATATATATATATATATATATATATATATATATATATATATATATATATATTCCAACTTCGTTAGCAGCAATAAATAGTAAATACTTAGCAACGATGGAATAGAAATCTGAAAAAGTAGTGAAAAAAGAAAGCATTTCTTATAAGTAGAAAAGGAAAACAGTATGATACTTTCATATCTGAGAAAGAGAAGACAAGAATGCATAGTTTAAAAACAAAATGAAGTCGCCATTATATTCAATAATTGAACAATCGTTGCGTTAAGATCTGAAGTCATGTGAAAAAAAAGCCATTCATATTCCATTCGTAACATCATTGGCACTTTCAATTGAAACTCAACTAAAAAAGAAACATCTAGAAACATTTAGAAACATCTAGATTCTGGAGAATAATGTTACTTATTGATAAACCTGCCAAAATAATGTCTCCCTCCCCCAAGGTCAAAAAAGCTTTTCCCGAAAATGAAAAAAAAATTTTTTTTAGAATATGTCCAGTGGAGTATGTTGACAATGTCCACATTTGTAGACAAAACAGTATGGCCTGGAGTGCTGGAGAACACAAACACATCGACAAACACACAAACACATAAACACAAGTAACCTTACGCCATCTTTGTTGGCTAAAGATGTTCATTGGAGAAAGTAATCGGGAGAATATAAAATAAAAAAGTGTTGATCCAGAAAGAAAGGAGTGCGTCTGGTTAGTCACTCAATAGAAAAAGGGGTGGAACAATAAATGTTACATCTCTTGTCTTTTGTTGGGCAGCGATAACTACAAATTCTGAATCCTGAAAATGAACAAAATCAAGCGTGAAGGCTACTGGACACTACCTACGGAGCAATTGAACATAAACTTGCGTTGTAAATTGAACCCCTGCCCCACTGAAAACCTAATGAAGGGGGAATATTCATGAAACATGATCAGGATTAAATGTCTAAATTTTCAGTCTCCTAAGCTTTATTGATGCAGCCTGTAGGTGTCATACACACATAGCCAACCAGACTGATTTGAAAACCGGAAAAACCGATATTGATAGTTATTCTGATTATGAGAGAGAGGGATGAGGAAAGAATAAAAATTGAAAAGAAAAAGAGATTGGACAAGAAAAAAAGAAAAAAAGATCTTGTACAAGACTCGTCCATATAGGATAGAAAAATAAATAGATGTATACTATATTTGCTGGTTTCCAAATCCTATGTTTGTTTATATCAAAATATCGTCATATATATATATATATATATATATATATATATATATATATATATATATATATATATATATGTGTGTGTGTGTGTGTGTGCGTTTGAAGTGTATACATTAGTTAAACACGCTTTATATGTTGATTTCTTTCTTTTCTTTTATTATAGTATTTTTTATCCCAATAATTGATCTAAAAATGAATATGACGTGGTGTGACATGAAAAATATTCCTTTTCCTTCACCCACACTTTTTATCCCTCCTATCTTATGAACATTATGAATTGATTCAAATTTGATCTGAACGAACATTTGGCATTCAGAGAGGTTTTGACTTTTGTTGCAGTTAGAATGAAAGAAAAACCCGAAAATAATCGTCGAGGATATCAAAATATGCAAGCAAACAACGAATGCTTCCACTGACGGACAGGAATGGTGAAAATGTAGCGGCAAGATGTGAATAATAATTCAAGAATATTATGAAATTGTACGTTTCAAAAATCAAAGTGCAACAAACTGAAACTTTGATAGACACCTATGGTATCCCAGCATAATGGAAGACGAAGTAGTATTTGCATTGCTATTCACATAGAGCCTACGAGCAAAAAAAGGTAGCTAAAATCATTCAATCGGGCATAGTGTTCATACATCATTAACAAGTAATAAAAACTGGCAAAAAGATCTGAAAACCAACTCTGAATCGCACAGAGAGCAATGGAAAGAGCAATGCTAGGGGAGACTTTGAAAAACAGAAAATGGTCAAAACGGATCGGTGGGGGGGACCAGGGTGAACGATATTATACAAGTAATTAAGTGATTGAAATAGAGATCCGGTATACACTTAACAAGAAAAACAGACAAAAGATTGAGCAAAAAGGTAACCGGTTTATGTGCATGGTCCAGTGAGCAGTACGAAAAGACCAAACCAAAGAAGGAGGGATTGTATAGCTGAAGTTGTCAGTTGGCGTGTCAGAGTTCAGGGCAATCAGGATCATCAGGAAAGAAGATGGGAAAGGACTTTGTCTAGCGATAGACTTATAATGGCTGATGATCATGATTACTACTAAGCATCCTTGCAACAATGACCCCTATATGGAGTTCAAACCCCTTTGACAAAATGAATATCCCCCAAAACCCAATACCACTCTCACAACATTCTCACCAAATTTCCAATAAATAGACCCCCAAAAAATGGACAATCATTCGCCGTAAGAGGCCCCGAGGGGGCTGAAACATGTGCTAGTTTGTGTAGCGAATCCACAACCTACTATTTATACAAACACACACACACATACATATATATATATATATATTGGTGTGTTTGTGTGTGTGTGTGTGTGTTTCTTCCACTTTCCAAAAGTAGAGCATTCCTACAAAAACATTTCATAATCAGAAATGCCGCAAATCGAGAAAGCAATTACTATAGATTTATACGGGAAAAAATCCTGCTTCCCAGACCAAAAACATGTCCAAATCAAACTTCAGCTTCTAGCTGCGTTTGGCTATGGATGTATTGATCAATACGAAAGAATTACGGAAAAAAAGAGGGAAAGAGAGAAAAAAAGTAAAGTAGGACGAATGATGTCAGTATATTCCATCCAAGTGGCAGGCAAAACATATTATCCATTTTAATCACAGAGATAAAATCAAATATACATTTACTTATCTGATCGAAGCTATTGTCAGCGGAAATTTAGATTTATAATGCAGTGCGTAGACGGAACCTACTGGCGATTGGCTAGAGTTCCACTCTAAATAACACTGCCTGACATGCGCAGTGAGTGATTGAGTTTATATCCGCGACGTCAGTAAAACGATTCTGCCAGAGAAGGGGCCTTTGCAATGATTTAACTATCATGTTTTTCTTTTCTTTTAACTTTCTTATCTGTCTACTAGCACTTTCCTTGCCCACAGTAAAACGTTCATTCGTCATATAATTGATCGCCTTCCTTCGACATAGATATTTCCTCATTTTTTTTCTTTTGTACGCTTTGAAAACAATCCAATTCATCGAAATGCTAAAATATATCCCTATTCAGTGCCCATTCTGACGACCGTCATTATTTTTCTCGGCATGCTCCATTCTCTCAATACTGTTCTCGACCATTTGCTCCCTCACCCAGCACAAACACATTGCACGCTATTCGGTTCAATCAATCCAATATACGAAAACAATTCTCTGCAAGTTTTTGTCTGTTTTATATTGTTTTCTTTAGTTAAGATTTTATACATTTTTTTTGGTTGAGGTTTGATTATGTCGAATATTCGATAGAAAAAAAAATTCGGTAGTAATTCTTTCTTATCTCATTTGTGAGAAAAATGATGTTTTGAGCTCTTTGGAAAGGGTTTATATTTATTATGTAACTGTAATGTTAACCTGTGTAGTTACTTTCCTCCATTCTCATGGGAATAATGCCTCAAAGTATATGCTTCGAAATCTTCCATTCTTATCAGTTGCTTACTTCGTAACAATTGCAGACCGCACATCTTGAGTTCTTACTTCGTGAAAATAACCGAAAATACGTACCCAATTTAACATTGAAGTTACATTGTGATACACAAGAAAATCTTTTCTCAAAACATACAAATTTACTGAGGCATTATGAATTGAAAGCACAAACACAACTAGCTAGAGAATTTTATCTTTTTTTTTTCATAATATTTAGCTTAATTAAATCCCAACCCTCTTTACTGCTGAGGGTATCATTTTAGCGTAATGATTGGGTTGGTATGGAACGGTTGAAAGGTAATGGCACTTACACTGTTCACATTGCACTGATATCCTTCGAAAAAGCATACATGCATCTCTCCCTCTGGCCAAGTGAGTTTTAATGTGATGAATGTAGCTGAAACAGGGTTGGCTGAATTCATAGCCAGCGTAGGAGTACTACCGACTGAAACAAACAAAAAGATATTTTTGTGCATTTATGTATATGCAAATGCCTTTCTACACAATATCTTTGACAGTTCTCAAGGAATGTATGAAATTTTGCAAAAGTATGACCAATTATCTAAGAACAAAGTAAAAAAATCTTCAAGCAGATCCATGAAAATTTACTCCCCACCTCGTAGTTATATATATATATATATATATATATATATATATATATATATATATATATATATATATATATATATATATATATATATCAACAACTCCTAGTTATGTTCTTTATTTCCTTTTTCCCTCTCCTTCACATGAACTTTCCGTCTTTCTTTATCATTCAATCAGACTAACGTCTTCTCTTTGCCCATCTTTCTTTTTCTTTTCATATAGTCATTCCATTTTTTCCATTTTCTATCTCCGAAATGTTTTCCTTTCTTTTTACCTTCCTTTTCTTATGATATTCTTCCCTTCTTTAATTGTAAATATTCGTTTTTCTTCTTATATATATTTAGCAGTGATCTTCCTTCATTCTATTTTTGGGGGGGGGGTTAATTTTTTTCCCCTTGTGATATTCGTTCATTCTTTCTTTCTTTTTACTTCATTCTTTTTTTTTTTTAGATTTTTATTTTTTTCCCCCTTGTGATCTTCGTTCCTTCTTTCTCTCTTTTTCCTTTCTTTTAGACATTCCTATGACTTGCCCCACCCTCTTCTTTTCAAGTCAATCTTTATTTCAATTTGAAGCTCGTTAATCATCTTATACCAAAAAAAAAAAACAAAAAAAAAAACAACTGTGATAAAATTCTTCGAAGCAAACTTGACGAAAAACACAATAATTCATTAATTTGAAAAAAATGAAAAAAATTCTCATTCAGCTGTTTTCGTTTCCCATTGACCTGTCACCCTTTCAGCTTTCATATCATCTTTAGAAACTGTCAACCAAACCTGTCACAGATTGTCAGCATAGGTTTCTTCAGTTTCCATGTTGGTTTGGCTGCCTGACTACGCACATATGTATGCATCACGCATGAAGGAAAAAACTAATGGAGCTAGAGGACTGATAATGTCAAAATTTACTCCATATTATAATCAGGGTAAACTCCTCTAAGTCGTTATTTACTGCGGAACATTTTCCAACGTGAGATTTTCCCTAAATTCATCTTTAAGTTGCACGCTCTTTTTTTTTCTATAGTCCATAGCCACACCAAAGGGTTGTGACACAATGAAACAGCTGTTCGCGGACTACATAATTAATAATCAATAATTCTTTAAGGCTGAGCACTATTGGGTTGGTCGCTTGTTTACTATAGGCTGCTATGCAATGCTCTTCCGTGTCTGGAATGGAATACTCTGGTAAATTGGGAATTATTTTTAAGTAAATATCGCTTAATTTTGTCAAACTAACCATCCTGTTCTGCGAAAGGAAATAGTAGAGCATCTGCTTTGGTTTCTGAAGCGAAAGCTCCGACCCTACCTTGTGGTATACATAATCATACATATACTCACATGTATTCTTACATACATATCAATATATTCTAACATGTATGTATATTTTTCTTTCTCATACACATACATTCTTGTGTATGCATGTATTTATATATATATATATATATATATATATATATATATATATATATATATATATATACATATATCTTTCTATGTATAGTTAAAATACTTGAGATATCATCAATTACTTTATACCATCTTAAACATTTAACAGAATTATGTTTACATGAAAGGAACAAAATTGGACGCAGAAATCCCTCTTTGGTAATTAGCAGATCGGAAGGAAGGAGTTAATAAATGAATTCGACATTCGACGTCTCTTGATCGAAGAAGGACAATACTCACCGGCACACTAGAAGATGAAAGAGGTTATTGGCGTGAGCAATGAAATTCTTTATTTGATGGAAGTTGATACTTTATTTCACGGGACCATTCTAAAAAAAAAAAAAATTCCCCTCGGATGTTGTCACCACTCCAGTGACTGCAGTTGCAAAGGCAAACTCACACACACTGGCACGCACGTTTAAAACACAAGCACTCATACACACATGTCGACAACTTCGGCCCCACTAAACATCCAAACACAGAATTGTTTTATCATAGGTTGGTGCTCGCGTGAAGATCTTAAAAACATACAAACTAACAAAATCAAGCCTTTATCCACCTATATTAGTCAATCATGCATCTTGTATCACTGTCTCCTGATATTTGTGAAATGTTTCTGCAGACCAGTGTATCAAACTGACTCCAAAGATTGAGCTGTGGCCAATTTCTGTATTCAGATGCATATCAGTTAGCTGAAACTAAAGTCAAGTTCATCGCAGAAAACCATTGTTCATGGGCGTATGTACTTCCAAATGTGAGTATTATCTTTGATATTGCTATCATTCAATCCTAAGATAATTCGGCCCATGATATAACAAAAAGGAATCAACATGGAAACTCGGAAATTTGTTCATCCACACAGAATCACACAGGGGTTCAATTAATTCTGATATGTTCCAGTCATACATAAAAACTAACAGAGAATTGGTCCTGGAAATAAGAAGGATCATTATCAGTTTTTTTTTCAATTTTGTAAAGCTTTCTTCGAACTTACCCATTAGCCTGATAATCTCGATGCAGTATTTTTTGTGTTGATCTCGGTATGAAGCATTTATATCTATGTATTCTGTGGGGATTTACACGTTGAAAAGTGTCAAATATGATAGTTGGCTTTCAGAAAAGCTCAAACTTCACCCCAAAAGTATGAATAAGATCAAATAATTCCGTTGCCAATTCACAGAATCCCTGCAGCTTTAGATTCAGAGTTCTGTAGTAATAACCAAGAAATGTACTTCTTCAAATTATTCATAACTTTTTGTAGCAAAAATATTCGTATTTTAGATTGCAATTCATGAAATCGATTCCGTACGCTCGGGTATACGGAAGTTTGTCTTGATTGTGATGTTATGCATCCTTGCACACTCGATTTTGCAAGTGGCATATAAACAATTCAACAAGTTATTTAGTTTGAAACAATAGTATTATAATTATTTTATTTATTTTCCGTCGTTGACATCGAATGATCAAGTATGTAGAATTTCACGTTGGGGACGGCCTTCCCGACATTTGGCTAAATTGAATGAGAAAAAAAGTATCAAAAAAAGGAATCAATATCAAAATTAGACGTTTAGATGTGAAAACAGTAGGGAAGTTCATTTGACAGAAATGTTTTGCATATTTTTAAAAATTCTTCTACATTTCGTATATAAATTCTTGTCTATTTTGAACTGTTGCAGAAATAGAAAACTGGAATGAAAATCAAATGCAACAATTATTTTTTCGCAATTAAAAGAATGAGAACAATCTTCAGGGAAACTATGGCTATTTTGATCATACAGAGCTCTTGCATAGAGGCTAGAAGCCTCCGGATGAAACCCAATGAAGACCAATCGTGGTTGTATTGTTTGGTGTTTTCAATTTTGTAATACTTTTCCGGCTATCACCGAGGCAAAACTTAACAAGTGACCTATAGGAACCCCCAGCTCCCTGACACTGCAAAAGTTTTTTTTAAAAATTTTATTTATATAGAAATTTTCATTTCTTTAAATAGAAAAATATTATTTTTTCTATTTTATTTTTGAATCCATAATTGTTTCTCTTGAATAATGCCTTTAGGATCATAAAATATGACTGAAGCAGTTAATGTGTCCCTGTCACATACAAGGGGGTATTTGGCCTCATGTTTGACATTTTTGTTCTACATGTTTACCCTGTTAATTGCTTGCAGGTGCCTTACACTGAAAGCACCAACCAAAAAATTCCGAATTTTGTAGTCCTCTTTTCATTCTGTTGCCACCAGAGGGCAGCACTGTCAGTAACGATAAGATACCAAACGTTATTCACACTGCAGCCGAGTGTTTTGAACACACAACCCTATTGATTTGATGTATTAGGCTGCATTTACCCCTTCAGCATGTGATCAAAAAGGTACACTAGATAGTGCTAGCACTAAAAAGCATTAGACATTAAATATGCTCAGAAAGGTGGAATTACCGGAAGAATGGGACGAAGTAACATCTGAGTTTTTTTGAGTATTATGGGGTCGGTCCATCTGCTACTTAAGATTTAAATAAACGAAAGGAACATTTAAAAGAAAAATCTGTTAAAAGAAGAATGGGTCTTAGAGCTCAATAGCCGTAGTCTGGCATTTTTCTGTAGTTCGGCAGTGAATGGGTTCAACCTGTACTGAATTTCATTGAATAAGTTGTGTTTTTATATGTAATCAAAAAGAATTTATTAACTTTGGTGAGTCTCAGAATTTTTAAGATGAGGTATTATTATTATTTTTATTATTATTTGGACCATCCTCATCTCGGTTGTTTTACATACAACGTTTCGGCCGTTGCAATCTACAGCCTGCATCAGGTATCCTCTGGTAGGTGTGGGGAAGTAACGAACTGCACCCTTTATTCAACCGACGGGGGTATATTGACTGCACTCCCCTCTTAGCATTAGTAGTAGTAGAATTATTATTGTCACAAACTGGGATTGAACCTAGAACCATCAGATTACTTGCAGTAATTTTGTCTGATTCGGTAACCACTACGCTCTGTGTCCTTATGTGAGAAAACTGTACCTCCCGAAATTATTTTTACATTTTTGTGCAGATTTCTTCAATTTATTTAAAAAATTTTCTAGGTTCCGCAAACATATTACGCCCCAAGGCCTCCGACACTCCTAACCCTGTAGTTGTAGAGTCTGTGGTTCCCACACGCCGCTCCCTGTGAAAGAAATATTAAATAAAGATGCCATCTTCATTTTTCATGAAAATTCCAGACGAAAGGGGTACCAAGATGAAAAGGAAATGAAACCCTTAGAATTTTTCTTTCAAATAATGACCTCTGACCCAAATATACATTGGAAATAGGTTCTCGTTTCGATCATTGATATCAAGCAATGTCTAGCTTGGTCAATTCTCGATTGATCGACCATCTTTGGATACCAGGTGCTATAAGCAGATTGGAATGATATGGAGAGCCTTGTGTGGCGATCTCGTTAATACTTCTAAGGAAGGGTCCGATCTCTACTCCTAGCACAATAACGCAAACAAACAGCTTCTCCCTACCCCACCACCTGAACTTTCTGAGTAGCCTCGCTATGAGCGACAAGAAATGAATGAATGAAATGAAATGTCGGTCTGAAAGAAGCGGCTGCAAACCCCCAGGCCTTTCTGTCCCAATTTCCCGAACCACTTTCTTTTCCCTTGGGTCGATTTTCAATTTGGCCCGCTTTCCAGTTGACTCACTGACCCTCTGAGCGCGGACGTTAACGGAAACAAAAGATCAGCACACCTTAAACCCCAGCCTCATTCACTACCACTGTTCTGTTAGCAAATATGCAGTCCTGGTCTTCGTACGTCGCTTACCGATTTGAAAACTATTTATATCAACCAGCTTATAGCTCTGCTTTCTTCCCGAAAAGCTATTTCTCAAAAGAAAAAAAATGAATGAATAAATATATGAAATTAAATAAAGGATTGATAAATGATAGATAAATACTTATTCATTTATTTTTGTAGAAATGTTTGAAACTTGTACCAGGCATTGATTGTGTGAAACACATAAGTGGGAATGAGATGAAAAGGAGGTCAATACATTGGATAAACATCATTCTCCATCGTTATGAAGAAAATAATCCTTGAAAGAAAGGATTGCTGAGCAGTTAATTTGAGCTCAAGGTGCATGGCAAGTGTGTGTGTATGTGTGTGTGTGTGTGTGTGTGTATGTGTGTGTGTGTAAGTACATAGGTACACTTATAAATCCGTCGCACAATAGCAAAAAAATAATCACTTCAGACATTTTGCTGTCACTCATAGTTTTATCGCTAAACGCTTTCTGAATTATTCAGATGTTTTCTGTAGCAGTTATTTCAGTTCAAAATAAAAATTAGATGTAGATTCTCTGATCTCTAAAATCTTTCCTTTCAGATGGATACGAAATCACTAAAAACATTGCCTTGAAAAAAACACTCATAACTAACGAACTTGGGCTCCTGACACAGCTTGATGTTTTTATTGATTCAAAAAAGGACTGCCTACAAAGAGTAGCAGCAAAAGTCCCTGTCACATTCAGTTCACGCGCCCTGTTAAAATTTGTTGCACTTTTCGTTCAAATACAATGATTCAAAAATGGATTGGCTAAATTCAGATGTAATGGGATGTAAATGAATTCAAAGGTCTATTAGGGGAACTCTCCAATGCAATTTTAGATGGATTATGATTTTGTAAAACAAAGCAAAAACTATTCCCATAAGATGTTGAATAGTTCGGGACGACATATGACTCTCCTTGAGAGATTTTAATCCAACCAGGCGTTTTACAATGGTGGTTGGCTATGGCACAATTACTTAAAACAAAATGTCAACTCCTTCGGAGAGACTAAATTGCAGCCAGACCTGAGCCTTAATCTAGGCCGGTGAGTGGGATCTAAAATGAATAATGTGTCAAATAAACCCAAGTACGAACTACGTGACATTTTTTTTATTAATCAAAAAATATTTTACTATTTTCAATAATTAAGCAAACGTATTTTTACGAATTTTTTCAAATGTTGACTGATTTAATATCATGTATTTAAATGACCTCGGAGGCATGAAAGAAAAATAAACAAATAAAGATGATGTCTACTAAACCCCATTTTCAACATGAATGGAGTTGAATGCAGGTTAGTCACTAAATAGAAAGCGTCACGTGACCAACGACTTTTTTCAAGCATACTGCGTCGGGGATGATCCATTAAAGAAGTAATAAAAGGGGTTATCAGTGAATGAGATACCTTGCTCGTCTTTGCTGGGGCACTGATCACTGAAAAATCTGAATTTCCAAAAAAGAGGCATGGAACAAACTGAAGGATCTAGCATAAACTTACTTGGCAAATCGAACCCTCACAAAAAAAAAAGAATTTACAAAAAAAAAACCAAAAAAACACTTTTTTTGTCGATATAATGAGTAAATGTTTACATTTTCAACCCTCTCGCAAAATTGGCACAGACTTTACGCACAATATACAGAGATAGAAAGCCAGCAAATCAGATCGACTTAAAAACTGAAGAAACCTATGCGGACGGTTTTGGTGATCTCTAATGAATCTGATATCTGCAAACTCCAGTGTGAAGATGAATTTTGAGAGTCAATAGGGTTTCAAGTTTCTGAGTCATAACGGGCGAACTGCTTATTGACAGAGTTTGGCAAACGGCAGTGTTGTCTATCTCTTCCCCTACTCCTCAATAAGCATGTTGTATGAGAATAACCCTTTTACTCAAAACTCTCGGTGATGAGCTAATATTGATTTGATAAGTCACTACTTTATTTTCAAATACTATTAGTTGTCTAGTGAATACGCCAGACCTTGCAAATCTGGTCTGAAGAAATTGTCAAGAGTAAGATCGAAATCTCGTGTCATTATTTTTACTTTTTAATTTCCCTCTCTCCATTTTTTGTTTGTTTTCACAAATCACCCTTTCTTCCCCTCTTTCTCTCATTTTGCTTAGGTTGTGAACATTTTTCTTGTTCTCAGAGATTTCTCTCTTTCTTACCTGTCTTCTGTCTTCATTTCTTTCTTGCTTTATTTGCTGGCTTCTCAGTTTTATTTTTATTCTCACACATTTCTTTCTTAACAATAACTTGTTTTGTTTTTTTTAAGTATTCTCTGGCACGTTTCTTTGCCTTCATCTTTTCTTTGATCTTTCACACATATACACGGTATCAGTTACAGGATCGATTTCTGCAGCTGTCCCATTTTCCCTGATTTTTATTCTATTTACTTTGTCTAGGCCAGATGATACATTAATCGTGTAATAACGATTGATTATTCAAAATATTGTTCGTGGGCAATATAATGCATTTATAATTATATCTATTGGATTATATATATGGAAAACAAAGAGGGCAGATATAATCAGTGAATGAACAAAATGAGAATTTGTCGTTAAAGCAGTTATTTTTGCATTTGTAAATATATATATATATATATATATATATATATATATATATATATATATATATATATATATATATATATATGTATGCATGTATGTATTGACGTACCTTCAGATACAGACTAAGAGAGATAATACTATGACGAGGTTTAACTCCTACTTTATTGGGATTGTACCTCTCAAAATCACTCTCTTAGTAAATACAGACCTACATTTTTCTCATATTGTCTGAATATTTCTTGTAACGAGTAGGCAATTTTGCATCATAAACTTTTCATGTTTTTCTTGGTTAAATTACGACGTTTCTTCGCGATCAAATTTCCTTATTCATATTTCAAAGTCCTATTGACTGACGTAAAATCATTTAGTTAAGCAATGTTTTTTACCGGAGAAATAAAAATTTGAATTACTAGAAGTTTCAACAATATATGCGGTATAGTACTATTGATACGTAATGGTTTTTAAGTTACCTGAAATTCTAAGTTATAGCGTTGCGTGGTGGAGAGTAATGCAATTATAGAAAAAAATAAATGTCACGTACTCGTAGAAGAAAAGTAATCAATGTCATGTACTTGAAGAAAGAAATCAATGTCATTTACTCGTAGAAAAAAGTGATCAATGTCATGTACTCATAGAACAAAAGTAATCAATGTCATGTACTTGTAAAAAGAAATCAATGTCACGTTCTCGTAGAACAAAAGTAATCAATGTCATGTACTCGTAGAAAGAAATCAATATCACGTACTCGTAGAACAAGAGTAATAAATGTCATGAACTTGTAGAAAAATCAATGTCACGTACTCATAGAACAAAAGTAATCATTGTCATGTACTTGTAGAAAGAAATCAATGTCACATACTCGTAGAACAAGAGTAATCAATGTGATGTACTCTTAGAAAAAAAATCGTTGACATGTACTAAATTATTAGATAGAGCTTCTCAATGTAGGCATTGCACCCTTTCCGGTGAATTCCTAATGCTGACATTTATCTTCGTCGAAAGTATTGGGTGGATGGAATCCGGTCCCAAATTGGCAAAATGTTTGGTTGATCAGCCGCCGAGCAAATGGTATCTTGTTGTTGCGTACAGAATCTGGTATTCTCAGGCAGTCACCCATCAGGGTAATGACAAGCTTTGACTTAGCTCAACTTCGGTGATCGTACGAGAACCAGTGTGTATCCAACGCTTTTTGACCTTGTAACGGTACACTTGGGCACGCAGTAAAACAGACCAATTACTTCTTTATTTTCCCTCTTATCAATCTTCTCTCTGTTTTCCCCTTTTATCGTCAATATCTGGCCTTGTCTGCTCCATCCCAAACAACCTGGATTTTCTCTTCTTTTTTTCTCTTTCTGTTCCTCTATTTAATATCCGAATTTTATTTCTTTTTTCTCTATTACGCGACAATTGGGTAGGGAAAATCCATTACCTTTGGAGACGAAACTTATTTCTTGGATATCGGATTGCTTTCTAATACCATAGAAATGATACAAAAAAATTTCATATGGAGATTGCATATGATTTTCCTTTATACATATTTCTCTGATATATATATATATTACCTTTAGAATCTCTCTCTCTATATATATATATCTATCTCTCTCTCTCTCTCTATATATATATATATATATATATATATATCTATATATATATATATATATATATATATCTATATATATATATATATATATATATATATATATATATGTAAACATTATTTTCCATTTTTATGTACCATTTAATTAAACATACACTCACTTGCACACACAAACACATGATTATATTCATCGTATATACTTGAATCATGTCTCCTCAAAGGTAAATATATTTTGAAATGTACAATTGTTCAAAAGATATTTGACATACTCACACGTATATGTTTTATGCATATGTTATCATTCGACATATATATATATATATATATGTATGCATATATATATATATATATATATATGTACATATATATATATATATATATATATATATATATATATATATATATATGATAATTAAGTCATCCACAGACTGATGTATCGTCAGTGTGGCTATAGACTATCATTATACCATCCAGTACCTCAAGATAGGATCGAAACTTTTGCTTCCAACCCTGAGGCTGGCATTTTATCTCTGCCATACGCACTAGGACTGAATTTAACGATATATTTACAAACACACAATATATATATTTAATCACGCACAACATATATATATATATATATGATGATGATCTTTTTGCAATAATCTAGGGTTTTTCAGCGGTATTTCAAGTTCAGTCCAATAAGTACTGAGGATTCAGATACTTATGAGATGAAGATATTCCACAGTAAGATCGAATGAGGGCTGGGAAACAAAGGAATATAAAATCCCAAACGTGTTCAATACAAAATTAACAATAAAACAATGTCGTTCAGGTGCCCTCTAAGCATTATGATGAAATTCAGAATAGGTAACATGAAAGATTTTTTTGTATTTTTATTAAACCTACCCCTGATGATTCTAAAAACACGTTACAACTTTTTGGCAGGCAGCATTGAGATTGTGTTCACTCCTGTTCAAACCGTGCATATCCAATATCGTCAATTGTCAAAGATACCAAAAAGATCCTTATAGACACGTATGTTGCCAACCAGAGGATCAGATGATTAGGATTATCAGTGTTTCACGTAAGTATCCAGTCATAAAAACGGGATGGAAAATTAAACTTTCAAATCTATGTATTGGGATAATACAAAAGTTTCCATCATTTTTTGAGAACTAAGGAGCTGTCAATCTGTAATCGAAAAATAAGATTTTAGTGCGTGCTTTTTGGATTTTTTGATCCTTTGTTCATTTCCTCATCAAGAAATATTCCGATTTTGTTTCTATAAAATCGTCAATGAATTTAGTATGTCATAATTTTGTAAGACCCGCTGACCTGACTACTGAGCTTCGAATGATTCAAAACAAGTGATAATATGAAAGTGGCTTTGTGGGAGTATGAAGTGTATTTATTCCTAGTTTACTGCATCGCATTTGCATCTTGAGGACGGGCATTATCATGCAGCAAAATCACCATCAAATTTCCTTTCCCCCTCAAATGAATGGCGATGGGCAAGCCATGTTTCAGGAATATCAGACACATGCTGGACATCATGTGCTACCATATGGATCCCCAAGGATCGTACATGGAATTCTGGCCAGCAAAAATAAGAAGGCATTACGATTTAGACAGGATCAAGATATATTGGCACTGCAACGCTCGCAATAGTGAGGTCTGGAAAACCTTGAAATTTGAAACGTTGAATCTACTGACATGGATGATGAAGATGATTATGATAACTATGATGTTGGATAATTGTGGATTTTACTCATTCTCTGCATATTTGAAACTGGAGAAAAGAAATGCTATGAAATAAAAGGCCTGTTACACGAGGTTATATAAATATTAGTCAAATAAAATTAATATCTTCTCTTTCGTTATATATCAGACTCGTTATTGTATTTACT
Source organism: Thysanoteuthis rhombus (assembly GCA_963457665.1). NCBI lineage: Eukaryota > Metazoa > Mollusca > Cephalopoda > Oegopsida > Thysanoteuthidae > Thysanoteuthis > Thysanoteuthis major. The sequence continues at coordinate 40,509,769 of OY735210.1, forward strand.
TTGTCTGAATTGAATGATACATAATTGTGTAACGAGGGGAAATCATTTCAAATAAATTTCAATATAATGTAACATAATTTATCATTCATTCCATCGGACCAAATATGTCCATTTCTTAAACACACACACACACACACACACACACACATTCACACACACATACATACATATATATG
>OY735210.1:40512444-40522444 GCA_963457665.1 Thysanoteuthis rhombus
CTGGGTCTGAGGCTAAGGTTTCAATCCTACCTCGTGGTATTGGATTGGATGACGGATAGTCCGTAGCCACATGGAAGTGTTGTAATACAATGAAGTAGCTATCTGTGGATGACACAGTAATCATATATATCATCTGTGTGTGTGTATGCATATATATATATATATATATATATATATATATATATATATATATATATATATATATATATATGTATATACATATATATATATATATATATATGTATATACATATATATATATATATACACATATATATATACATATATATATACATATATATATATACATATATATATATATATATACATATATATAGAGAGAGATATATATAGAGATATATATATATATATACATATATATATATATATTATTATCCTAATTATAAATAGATGTACATATTATACATACATACATATTATATAATGTATATATACATTACATATATATTATGAATTTACAAATCATATATAATAATTTACATATACACACACATATATATATCATATATATTTCAAATATATATGTGGACAACAAAAAATTTGACGAACTCAGGAGTAATAGTGTATTGGGACTTCATCAATTTAATATTTCATAAAAAAGTCAATTCTTACGATTCACTTGTTTTCTTCAAGAGAGTGTGAAGTGTGCGTACATTTCAGTGGTTGAAACGTTCCTGTAAATAGAAAATTATCATCAGATGCATTACCTCTGAAGTACAGCTACTTCGTCGTATAACGACTTTTCAGACAAGATATCAATTCTAGGCAGGATTGAAACCTTCATTTTTCAAGGCAGATATGGACGGTCAATAAGACCCAATTGAGCTTTTTTCAAAGAATCATCCATTATTCACCATCTTCCAAAGTGCTCGATGCAGGAGTTAGAAGAAACTTGACGAATAAAATAGCAGTAAAAGAAAGACAGAGCAACACCCCTAATATTCCCTCAAATTTCCCAAAGAGGAATCTAAAACATACAGAATCATTTGCTTGATGAGGCCAACACAGGGCAGAAAGATGAACGTGTTTGTGTAGCGATTATACTTTCTACTATACTTTCGGCTCAAGTCAAAACTCACTTATCACAAGTATGAATTTTAATGTATTAAACACTGAATGTCCCGCATTACTTTACATCACAATTACTAATGATGTATTGCAAACCTGAATTGCATTATATATATATTCCTTCTCTGATGGATGAAGAATATGTACGATAAATAAATATATCGCTGAAATTCCACTGCAGTGACTGTCCAGTTCCGCGGAACAGAGGGGGGATACCAGCCTCCGGGTTTTGTTGGTAATACAACGAAACAGCTGTCCGCAGATGACATAATAATACATGTATTATTGTGTCATTCACAGACAGTTGTTTTGTTGAATCACATTTTCTGGCCTTTTCTTCGGGATCAAGGTGTGGTATCTGTTCCATGGCAGAGCCCAAGGTGCAGTTACTGACACTTGCCCGTCGAATGGGCTGGAGATTGGGTTGTAGGTGGTGTCAAGACCGAGTCAGCCAATGAGGTTTTACAGAGGCTGCGCCTTGCTACGCGTATTGGAGGCCTTTGGACTCGTCCTTCGGCTCTCCTCTTATTCCTCGGCACAGCTTACTACTCGGGGGCTGCACTGCTCCATTGCACTTAGAGGAGCAGGTGCCAAAGTGGACGCTTTTGTGACGGAGGTTTTTTTAGCTTCCAAGGTCGCTTGGCAATCAAAGTCGCGTCGGCTGACCGTTATGCCTCGACCTTGTGTTACATTTTCTGTTGTGGGACAGCGAATAATCACCCCATCCAGTACCACGAGGCAGGATTGAAACCTTCGCTTCAGGTCCAGAGGCCGAAACTGGACGGTCAAAGCTGAATTTTAGGCGATATATTTATTTAGTTTCTTGAATTCCCCGTCCACCAGACTGCTCTATTCCTATGGAAGAGCATTGCATAAGTTTACAATGAACAAGTTACCTCACTTAAACAGTGCTCATATCGTATATCATATGTAAATACATTGTATGTGTTTATATATATATATATATATATATATATATATATATATATATATATATATATATGTTTATTTGGTATATATCATGCATGTATATATATATTTGCATATAGTATACATTATATCTTATGTATGTATGTATATATACATATATATATATATATGTATATATTTATACTATGAATTTCATATGTATTTTTCATATCTTATAAGTATCTATCTATCTATCTATCTATATATATATATATATATATATATATATATATATATATGTAAATTTTATTCGCATATATTTTTTGTTTTTTTCGGTTTAGTTTTCTTAATGCTATGTTTATCTGTTCTATTTAGTAGAAATGTTATGCGCGTTAGTTGCTATGAATTATTAATTGAGAGGGTATGGGTAAGCATTTTCGTAATCAGAATGGTACAAGTGAAGAGCCCCAGGCGAGAACGAACCCATTATAATGATTATGGTTTGAAAGACTACTGCACTAACAATTGCCCCGAGGAAAAAATGTTGCTCGTTGATCACCAATATCTTTTTTCTTCGAAAGATGAACCCCCAACGCAGCATGTTGTCAGGATACTTTAGTCACATGATAGTCTCTATTGAGTTACAAATTAGATATGTTGCTGTTGATATCATTCGCGTTTATGGTTGTATCATATTGTATCCATGTCATCGGATGTTGATTTCGACCTTCTACCATTTATTCTTTTCTCCTTGTACGTTTTTTATCGAGGACATATCGCAATGAATAATGTTACGAATTGAAAGAATTTAACAATATTGCCCGATAACCGCCAATGTTCTGCAATCAATCCAATAAGCCTTGACAAACAAAATGGAAGGATTAAAAAAAAAATAAACAAAATTGACACGTCATAGACTTTGATGAAATTATTTAGTGTGCTTGATGGGGGGCAATTTGAGGGGAAGCGTTTGTTCACCCACGCCCCAATGGCAAATTTGACACAAAGTCGAGCTTAGTTTTGGGTGCAGCACATGTACGCCAAGTCAATTTCAAAAAATTTTCTCCGTCCCAGCAACTAATGTCACTAAATTAAAAGCAAGGGAGAGAATAACATAAACTTAGATTTTTTCAAAATCTTTTTAATTGTATGTGAGAAATAGCGATGTCAGCACAAACAGTAGGTAAGTGGAAAGACCTGTCTATTTGCAGTTATTCTAAAATGCTGCTACTGCCATATGCTTCCAAAAAGATAGATCTTATCATAAATCATCAAATTTCTGATTGTTTGTCAGTTCATATGTGACAAACTATCTCAGAAAACCCATAATTTAACCCAAAGAAATTGTCTGTGTATATCATTGTGACCCCTGGAAGAGTTTTAGCAAATCATTTTCTGAAAATCACTTAATAAGATATATACATATATACATATATATATATATATATATATGTATATATATAAAATTATATATATATATATATATTTATATTTATATACATACATACATACATACATACATACTATGGTGGTATTTTACAATATTGATTCATGTTCAAAAAAGACGCCTAGTTTTTCAGCTAAATTCAGTGGGTACGGGTGAAAATCTGCTGAATTGCAAAGCGAATAATGACTTTGCATCGTTCATAAACGGGAGGGGAAAATATAGCACTTCTGATTTGAAGTGCATTGTTTCGCTAACAGTGTGTACTCTGGTATCTTCATAGAGATGGACTGAGAGTAAGAACAAGAATTACCGTTTGTTATTATCTATTCAGCAGTGTGTATGTGCATGCAACATTTTTTCTAGATTTTTAAAGACCTTCATTCAAAAATCAAGCGTGAGGTTTCGATTTGTTAGAAAAGAAAACTTGCTAGCACGCTCAATAACTGAACAACCGTAGCGTCAAAATCTGAAGTTATGCGATAAAAATTCCATCAAAAATAATTTATTCAGGGTAAATTCTATTCCCGACATCACTGGTGTTTTCCACTGGAAAACATCTAAAATAAAGTAAAGAAACATCCAGATTAGCTAGAATCTAGATGCTACCAAAAGTGAACCCGTCAAAATGAAGGCCCAAAAGGCAAAAACTATTTCCTTCTTTAAATTAAACAAAAAAAATTGTTGTTGCAGAGTTGGGTTTCCGAAGCTAATCCCCAAGTCTGTAGATAAAATCGAATGCTAGAACACCAACACAGGATAAAACCCTCTGCCATCTTTGCTGGCTACGATAGTTCAAACTAACCATTGCTTTAGAAGTCGACTTTTAATATACATCATTTTATACATCACATGTGGCAACTCCATGATAGCATTGATGAGCCCCGAAGAATAGCTCTGATATTCCCCCTTGCGTTTTTTCAAACGAATGTATCGGTTGTTTTCAGAAAATCTTGCAATATTGACCATCATCATCAATAATTACAAGACTGTAGTTGGACATAGACATTGCACAAGATCTGCTTATTGTCTTGCTTGTCAATAAGTTTTGAATTCGTCGAAATCATCTCGCCATATTGTTCCCGCTCAGTATTTTGCATAAGATCTCAGGTATCCACGTTGTGTATCTCAGTGTTCTGTGGTTGCACGATGTTTCTGCAACATTTGCCATTAGAGTATTCTCACTTGTTTTAAATACCTCTCTCTCCAATTAGGTCAGAAAAATGTTCTCTTGTTAAAAATCAATAGCAATAAAATTTGAATAGCTGTTCTGTCACGCACTGAAAATATATCGAAATTTAAATTGATTGATCTATTGAATTTTAATAAAAATAGCTGTGTAAATTGATGACTGCATTTATTTATTAAAACATTCCTCATGAAAACAAATTAGAGGAAAATACTTTCTTAATTTGGAACGAACCATTTATGAAATTTGAAAATAATGACGCTCTAGAATGAATGAGATATACATGTTTAGAATATTGTTCCCTTGAGAATTAAAATAGATATATCTACCTATCTATTTATTTATCTCTCCGTACCTTCCTATCCATCTCTACTCAGAGCTATATATCTAAGTATCACTGATCATTTATCTATCTATCCATTCATCTCTCTATAACTCCCTCTCTCTCTCTCTCTCTCTCTCTCTATATATATATATATATATATATATATATACGTATCTATCCATATATATATATATATATATATATATATATATATATAGCTATACGGATAGTTATATATGGGTATATGCATAATATATATATATATATATATATATATATATATATATATATATATATATAATGGGATACAGAGATACATGTATTTGCACTATTTGAGCTTTCTCGGGCTAATCTTTTATTATATTCTAGATTCTCGTTGGGGGCATTTTTTTTCTGGGATATGTCTATCATTGTTGGTGGTAGGGATCTTATTTTCATCTGTACACTTATGTTTAAGGGTTGACCATTGCTCGGTACATATTTTTAATGGGGTGTGTACGTATGGTGGTGGTTGCTGATCACTAAATAGGGTTATGTTGTAAGTTTTACATTATCAGGGAGTGGTTGTTTCTATCAGCACGCTTCCGGCATGTATCCCCTCTGAGAGTGTTTTATCCTTATCTAAATTCATTTCCCCACACTAGAATCCCTTTCAAATGATTTTGGTGGATTGTTTGATTATTTTGTATTTGGTCTACTACGTGAAAGTGGGTTGGGTGTGGATGTGAGGAAATTATTTGTGGGGGGATTATCATGTTAGTATCTAGGACTAGGACAGTCAAATTTATTGCTATGTCCATTGGGGAGAGAGAGAGAGAGAGAAAGAGAGAGAGAGAGAGAGAGAGTTCTAAGTTTGTAAATCCACATATCTTCATGTCTATCTAGAATTTTGTCGTGTCTATAGGTGTAATATTTCTATTTGTTCAAAGATTGTGAATCTATGGTCTTTGGCAAAAACTATATCTGGGAAGATGCAGGGGTGTTGTTCTATGGGGAGTAGACTGGAATGGTTTGGTGATTTAATATATGTCTATTGTTATTAAGACTAATCGGACTTGCCTATCTATTGTGATTTGCATTTATTTCACTATTGGAGGTATATAATACTTTTGCTATGTATATGCAGGTGTCTAGGAAAATTATGGAGTCAGGAGATGTCACATAATCAAATTTAATCAAGTCGTTTACAGAGTTTATGTATGCAAAGAATTTCTCTAGTTTGACTTTATCTCTTATGTATATAAAAAGACTGTCATCAATACATCTGACGTAGAAAATGCAGCCTTTGTCTATCTCTGGCTATATGTAGGCGGGGCTGCTACTGTGCCCATAGCACAGCCTTTCATCTTGAAGAAATTCTATTATTGAATTTAAAGCTATTAAGTGTTAAAATGTGTTGCATAAGGGTAGTATTTGTTTCAGTTCTGGGTTCTTTAGCTGCTCTATTGTTAAAGATTCTTTGAGGGCTAGAATAACTCCATCGTGTTTGATATTAGAATACATTGTTTAGGTGTGCTTGATTTTGCTTAAATAGTTATAAGTGTCTCGTATGAAGCTTTTAACTCGTTTTGTTGATGATTAGATATTGTAGCCAACATGTTTTGGTGAAGTGGCTGTTAGTGGAGGAAATGGTTGGTCTACCTTGGTTATTTAGTTTGCTGATGTAGGGAAGTAGGTAGAACCTAGAAGGTTTCATGGAATTTTGTTTAAGTCTATCAAGTGTTCTATCAACTATGATGATGTTATTGAATATCTCTGTTCAGTGATGGGTTATCATGTTTTGGTATTCACTGGAGCGTTTGTCAGAGAGTTCTTTTAAGAGGTATTCAGCTATAATGATTACAGACGTATCCTCATCAGGCTCTAGTAATTATTAAGTCTCTATTATTTTCGAGATTTTTTCCAGACTTCCGTTGAATTATACTGGTGTTAACACAAGGTGAAAATTGATCACTGCAAATGTTATTGTGGGCTATGATGTCAATCACAACACCATATTACAATGTATATATATATATATATATATCTCAACATATATAGTAGCATACGCACACACACATATATATAGTTACGTATACAACAATATATATCTTGCTATATATACATGTTTATATGTATAGCTATACATATAACTATTTGTGTACACAGCTATATATATATATATATATATATATATATATAATACTATATATAAATAGCTATACATATGCATTGCTACGAATGAGTTTATATATATATGTGCATATATATATATGTATATATATATATATATATATATCGTATATTTCTCTGTACATAATATAGCTATATATATATATTATATTTATTTATATATAATATAGCTATATATATATATATATATATATATATATATATATATATATATATATTGCCATTCGGACATTCTTATGTATGGTATATAGCATCTATTACATTTGAGGAGGTATATAATAATTTACTGCGACAGTTCTATGCTATATGTAAAAACTCTCATTGGTGGTAGAGTTAGTTAAAGTGTCAGTGTACTAATGGTGGTTGCATCATATCTCCGGGCACAATTTTGCCACAGACACTAGAGTCACAATCAGTGAAAAAAAAAGGAAAAATACATCCACTGACATAACTAAAACTCTCGAAAGACATGAAGATATGTTGACCTACAAACTTAAAACGTCTTACCCTAATGGACTTGACACGAAACTTAACAATCCTAACCACACAAATCTTTAATATCATCCCACACATAACAACTTCGATGTCAAACTCTATCCTCCTTCAAGTATATCTAATATTGGTAACTATTCTTCAATCATGACATCCCATGTCTCTCCAAGACCCACTTCTACTGATTCTACCACATCCCGTTGCAGACAACTACAGACTTAATCACAGACACAACCAAGTCCCACACATCAGGATGATCCAAACTTTTGCTTCCAAAGCGAAGCATTTGATGATAATTCATTTTCCAATGGAAACTTTTAACAACTGAATAGCACACACATGCACGCAGAACACGCTACTGAAGATAGGAATACCTCTTGAAAGATGTTTAGCTCACCAATTAGTAAATTTTTGGATTGATTAATTAATAAACTAAGTTTCCATTCACTTTTACCCCTGAGGCTGTCTCACTTCCTATCTATCTATCTATCTATCTATATAATTTGGTCCCTCATGCTTTACATTTCTGAGTTAGGTAGGGGTTGAATACTGGATTCCTGGTGGCGAGCAAGGGTTTCAGTCCCCGTAATGTCACTGGAGAGGGCATCGAGTCTATGGCCACTCCAAGAGTTGCAGAGTCGTAAAGATCATCCATCTTATTAAGCCTACGCAGGGCAAAAACAAACTTTATTGTGTTGCAAACCCTTATTCCATTATATCCCAAGCTCTACAGTAAACCTCTTAAAGTTTTGATACAATTATCACGAAACATAATAATAGAATTATCAGGAAGAATATTAATAAATAAAAAATATTGAAATAAATGTACAAGACTAGAATTTCGGTAACAAAAAATATTTCCCCACCCTGCAAAACAAATGTTTCAAATCAAATGTAATTTACCAAGCCGAAATATCAACCCACGAGAAACCCCTAGACGAAAACTATTATATAGAAATATCAGAAAGGCCCCTCAAACTTACATTAGCCAATCATAAATCATCCCTTACGAACCAGGCTATAAAAATGAGACATCATCCTTTTCATAAACCTGGAAAATGCGCGGTAAGAGTTATAAACAAACTGTAAAATGAAAAATATTAAAACAAATCTACATATATTAAAATATTGAAATTCCCTGCTATTTGAGCCTTAACGAGAAATTTGAAATATTTAGTTTTGCTAGAAAAAATGTATCTAACAGGAGATTAAACATTGTTAAAATCTTTAATAACGAATATAACTCAATAATCCAATGATTAGTACACTAAAAGTATTATCCATAATTTATCTACGAAGCCATCTCAAAGAACCACCTAATCATTGTCTACTTCCCCATGTGTAAGGTAATTAATAATTATACTGCCATCATGGTTATGAAGGATCCCAGCTTACGGGAATATATCTGATGATTTCAAATATATATATATTGTGGACGTCGGACCTAATTGGATGCTTATTTTATATAACCTCACCAGAAAACTAGTGTTTTAATATGTAAGACTATTCCGGGACGACACCTTACTAATCGCTAAAAAATACGAAAATGTTTAATATATATCATAAAAGACATAAAAGACTCAAGTTTAAAGTAGAAATCATGGCCAATGTTAGAATTTTGCATTTTTTGAAATGTCATTTTTAATTAAAAAAAAACAACGCCCATGAACCATACAGAAACAAATATTTTGTAATTACATATATTAACACAGGTTTTAACCACCGAAACAAAATCATATAATAGATCCCCAACTGGAATAACATATAATTTGTCTAATGAAACAATATCTAACAATGTCAGAAATGAACATTTTACAGCCCTAAAGAACGGTGGTTTTACCGAAAGTAACTTTAAATAATGTACACTGATGAAGAAGTTAAATCTAATAGAGTGACACATTGTAACAACATAAACAGTACATTTAAGAAAATCATTTGTTATACACCACCATTCAACCTACAAGGAGAAACACTTCCCCCTGAGCAACCCACTGAGTAAAATATTTCATGAAAAATAAACTGAAAATTAGCTATGGTTGTACGGAAAATTTCAATGAACTCGTAACAATAGAGTTAATGGAATTAACCCTAACAAAGGAAGCATAGATAAACAAGTTCTAAATCATACTAATTGAAAAAACAAACAGATGCCTTCTGCAAAACAAATATTTCAAGTCGGATATCTAGGACCAAGCCAAAATATCAACTCAAGTGAAACTCTTTGGAAAAACATTACGTAGGAATGTCGAAAACACTCTTTAAACGATTAACCAACCCTATATCATCATTTTCTAACGAAAAAATATAAAAATAGAACATCACCGTCGACATATCACTGGAGATCAGTTGCAAAGACACATATACCTAAACATTGAAACATC
>OY735210.1:40527444-40562444 GCA_963457665.1 Thysanoteuthis rhombus
CAGATTTTCTCTGAGGGTGTATGGGGATCATTCCAATCTCTCCAGTAATGATGAGAGCAATTCTTTTTACATGTCTTCAAAATTTGTTACAGAAATATTTGTTATTTTCCTTTTTGGTTTGTATTTTAGTATTGACTCATCTGGCATTTGTTCTTTTCGTTGCTCTTTCTCTAAGTCATTATCATTCATTGTTGACTCTATTATATCCAGTCGAATTTTCCTCTGATATGTGATAATACTATTTCAATATTACATTAACACCAGTTCAGTTTTCACATCAGTACTATCTGGTCGTTTTCATCACACACAAAATGACGCAAGTTTTCTATCATTGTGTTTGTCACAAATGGTACAAACAATCCTCAGTATTTGGAGATAAGTTTTTTTATGGAAACTTTGGCTTAGAAGACAAAAAAAGTTGAATTTTCTATTCATTATTATCATATTGACTTATACAGGCAAGCCCATTCATAAAAGAAATTTTGCGTACAGACTCCATTCAATATGTTGGAGGAAGATTTATGTGAAATTTGCCTACTGACAGGAATAGTTGCATTTTATGTAAATGTATTCGTTACATGTGCAACGCTATATGTTTATAGATAATTGAAATTTTGCACGTTCTTCCCTCAATGAGTGGGGAGAGGAAATTTTCGTTGAAAATGCGGACTATTGACTGAAAATTGTAATTTTTTTCTTGCTATCTAGGTATACATTACGTGTACAGTGTGTGCCAATAGAGGAGGGCAGATTTGAACCTAAAAGCAATAAGTTTCTTCTTTCCAGATTTGTTTTTTTTTTTGTCATCTGTTTGGATGAAATTCTTTGCTTCTCCGATCCGATCTCCTGGAACATGCTGCATTCTCCATTGCCAGGAAAGCGAGGAGGTATTCTTTAAATATGTTCATCCTTATATCGCTATTCCAAGTTATAAACTGGCGGCATCGCTGTAGATTGAACATTATTCAGTTAGGCTGGGAGAATGGTTAGGGAGTTCAATCCTTACTTGGGGCTGCACTCTGAAAACCTGTGTCTTGTAAAACAAAGTTTCTCATTTTTCCCCTAACACTACAGCAGATTCTTTGAAGTGATAGCTTATACCACTGTGTGTGTGTATGTATGCATATATATATATATATATATATGTGTATATATATATATATATATATATATATATATATATATATATATATATAAACATATACATATATATATATATATGCACACATACCAACATGTATATATACACACATTCAGGAACATACACGCATATATATATATATGTGTGTGTGTGTGTGTGTGTGTGTGTGTGTATATAGCCTAAAGAAATAAACAGGAACGGACTTTTGTCATCATCATGTCATTCCAGTCACTCATTTCTGTCATTGTCTGTATTTTTTGTCGATGCACTTTATGTATACATTGTTCTGTGTTCTCCCTACGTCACACATGTACTTTGTTATTAGAGTACATTGCATGAATTTGTTAGGATTATCAGTTGGTTAACGTGCAACATTTCCTTTCTCACAATATAATTCATGTCATACACGGAGTTTGTTATTTCATATAGGGTATTAAGAGTACTTTATATTGATAGCAATTTCAAACAAGGCTCCCGTACGTATATAGCCCCACAGACGAGTTTAACAAGAAGGGGTTAGTGATCATAAAAACAGACGTGACTTGCTGTTTGTATGATTTTTATTGGAATTATATATATATATATATATATACATATATATATATATATATATATACATATGAATATATATATATATATATATATATATATATATATATATATATATATATATATATATATATATATATATATATATATATATATATATATATTAACCTGTAGTATCTCTCTGTCTCTTTCTGTCTCTCTGTAATTGATTGTAATTATAAATTACATGCTAGGGAGATTGGTATTGGAACTACATTTAAGTTGATGCTGATGCTTTGTATGCTACATTGGAATGTCTTATTATTACTTGAAAAAATCAGGTTTATATCTTATGCTAGGATCAATAATGACCATGATAGGTTGTGTGATTTTTAATTACCTTAGATTGGAGTTAACAATTTTGACTCAATGGTTCTTTAAGATGGCTCGAGATGTATCCCTTTTAGATGGCTTTTGATATATCACTTTTAGTGTACTTGTGTGTTGGTTAGCAAGTAACATTTGTTAATAAAAAAATTGAACGATACTAGCATTTCATTTTTTCTGTTAAATGAATGTATTTTACGTCTTTTTGTTTTTTTCAGCGAAACCAATTGTTGCATATTTCTCATTTTGGCAGAAATAACATGGACTTTGAATAACTTGACACATGAAAGTTTGTATTATCATTTTCCATTTTAAAGATGGTTTATAATCCATCTAACGTAGTTATAAGTAGATAATGAATTCTTTGTATATTTTTGTTCGTGAAAGAGGATATGTGGTTGGCTAATGTAAGTTTGAAAAAGCATTTTTTTCATTTTCCTCTATAATATTTTATCTTCTAAGGGTCTATATGTCGAATTGGTATTTTGATATTCGATATGAGAAACTTGTGTTCAAGGGGCAAATAATTCTAATAGAATTCTAGTCTTGTTTACTTATGTTTATGTTTTCTTCATTGATATTCTTTCAATTTACCCTATTGTTATGTTTCATGATAGGTGTATTGTAATTTTCACAACAATTGAAACTGATTTACAGTTTGATTTTGTCAAATATTTTATTTACAGGTCTATTTACAGGGTTATATGTATAGCCACATTTCTGTATCAATTTGAATAACTATATTGATTGATATATATATATATATATATATATATATATATATATATATATATATATATATATATATACAAGTATATATAGATATATATTCATACCTATAAATATATTGATAGATGTTTGTATGACTATTTCTCAATATATATTTGTTTATCTTTAAATGTATGAATATACGCAGACAAACATATATATATCGATACATCTGTCTCTCTCTCGATATGTATTAATTCATATGCATATTTTTACATATGTGTATATATATATATCAACGTATGTGTACCTCTTCCCCCCTCTCTCTCTATCTCTCTCTCTCTCAATATATATGTGTGTATTTATATACATATATATATATATATATATATATATATATATATATATATATATATATATATATATATATATATATATATATATATATTTATGGATACTTTATATGTATATATATATATATATGTATACATACATATATACATATTTATGATGTTCCGTAGGAATAAAGCATTTTGGTGGATGGGGAATATATGCTAAAATAAATAAATCACTTATATTCAACCTCACTGACTGTTCAGTTCCGTAGCACAGAAGTGGACATCAGGTTCTGGAGCAAAAGTTTCAATCCTGCCTTGTAATACTGGATGTGATAATGGTTAATAACCACACTGAAGCGTTGTAATACAAAGATACAACTGTCTGTGGGTGACACAATAGATATTTATATATATATATATATATATATATATATATATATATATATGTATATATAAATACATACGTGTGTCTCTCTCTCTCTATATATAAATATATATATATATACATATATATATATATATATATATATATATATATATATATATATATACGTGTGTGCGTGTGTGCATATACATAAAACATGATAGTCAATACACATTGATATGTATGAAAATGAATATGCACATATTCACATATACTCATTCATGTGTATAGAGTAACTATTGATTCATAAGCCTATATATATATATATATATATATATATATATATATATATGTATACATACATGTATGGATACATATATATATATATATATATACACACATGATTACAAAGTTATATATATAGATATATATTCACATTGAAAAAATAATCATACGTAGAGATATTTCTATACATACATGTATATCTTTATGTATATGTATATGCACACATATATATAAACACACATACACACACACACATATATATGTATATATATATATATATATATACATGTATACATATTTATATATATTGAATATAGATGTATATAAGTATTAGAGAAATATTCATACAAGTATGTCTACTAATATATTTCTATATATCATGTTTAAACCTATATGCAAAAGCATATATGCTCATATATATGCACACACATATATATACACACATATATTTATGTATATACGTATGTTTACACTCATATATATATATATATATATATATATATATATATATATATCCATGTACACACACATGCATACATATATATATGCATATATGTAAATATATATTAAAACATTTATACTCACACATACACTTAAGTACATATATGAATATGACATCACTCATTTACATACAGACATATGTATATTCACAACTATTTATATATACATTCTTTAAACGTACACCCTTATATAAAGACTCTTATAAATATTCGTATATATATATACTGACATTCATATATATATATATACTTTCATACGTATATGTATGTATATATATATATATATGTATATATACATATATACAAACATACGTAATACTGTATATACATATATCCACACACACAAGTATATCGATAGATATGTATATATATATATATATATATATATATATATATATATATATAACATATATATACATGAATGCATATAGAGATATGCAAAAACACATGCACACTTATCCATGTATACACAATGACATATATATGTATACGTATATACACACATATATACATATATATATATATATATATATATATATATATATATATATAAATATATATTTCTATCTATGTATTGTACCATACACACACACACACGCTCACACACACACACACACACACATATATATATATATATATATATATATATATATATATATATATATATATATATATATATATATATATATATATATTCATGCTCTTCCATAGGAATTAAGCGCTCTGGTGGACAAGGATTTTAAAGTAAATAAATATATCACTCAAATTCAGTTCCCTATTACAGAGGTAGGAAATCGGTCTAAGGGCCTGAAGTGAAAGTTTCATTCCTGCATCGTGGTGTTGGATTGGATAATGGATAGTCTATAGCCACACCGAGAAGATGCATTATAACGAAAGAGCTGACAGACTATAACACAATAATATATACATATCTATACGTATATATATATATACACATATATGTGTATACATACACATATATATGTGCCCTCATATCTATATACACAGATGTATATATATATAACTGTATACACATATACATCTTCATATATATATATATATATATATATATATATATATATATATATATATATATATATTCATGTATGCATGTATTTATATATTTAGACGCATATGTAGTTGTATATAACCACTCTGATGTATGCATACACACATGCATATCCACAAATATGAATACATGTATGAGTACATACATGCATATGTTTGTATATTTTTGCATATTTTTAAAAAATAAGCAAGGGTTGCGTTTTGCTTTAGTTTTTGGGTAGTTTGATCTGGAGGACATCACCCCCACCCAGAGTGAGTGATGTAGCAAGGCTTTTTGGGACCGAGGACGCAGCAGGAACGGCCGGTATAATTTTCATTGTACCGGACATGGGGAGTGCTTGGCCTTGCTCCGCCACGTTGGCCCATGACGTATTTTGGGGGGGGGTCTGGTGGATTTGTCACTGCTGGTGTCGTTCAGAGTGGCTTTATAGCTCCACTGGCTTTTAACACATTCTATCTGCTCCGGGTAGGTGAGCATACAGGTCCGGCTATACGTAGCAGTGTACAAAGTGAAGGTAAGAGGAAAAAGTTTTGAAGTTGAATCCTCTGTTATTTGATATTCATTCAGTGTACCTTGGTTAATCAACCGAACTACGATCTTATTTTGGACTTAGTGCATCTATAATAGGTTAAAGCTCTGTGATGTGGAGTACAAACATGTCTAATGGGATTCTATAAGTTCTTGTTCCGCCACAAGGGTAATACGTACTCGGACATACCTGTCCCTTAATTATTAAGTTTTTCATTTCCTTGAAGTCCACGTAGAGTGGATTTTTTTGAAAAAAACAAAAACAAGACAATTTGAATGAGTGGAATAGAGAGAAAAATGTGGCAACTTTTGGTCTACATAACTGTCAAGATAGAAGATACAAAACTCGGCAAGGTTGACCACTACATCTACCAAGGACAACGAATCTCCATGAGACCGTCAAAAGCAGAGGAAATCAAGCAAAGAATCACTTTGGGGTGGCAAGGCGTCGGCAGAGCAAGCTCAACTTTCAAGAACCAGATGATCCCAATGATCCTAAAAACTACAATATAAAACCAATGAATTCTCCCGATAGTCACTTATGGAGCTGAAACATGGAACTTAACCAAGAGACAGACCTGCAAACTGGGAAGCATGCAACGTGCGTATGAGAGAATCATGCTCAACCTTACACGGAGAGATCACAAGACAGCACAGTATATAAGGAAGAAAACAGGTGTCCATGATATCAAAAAAATTCAAATGGCTTTCGGCAAGCCATGTTGCAAGAATGAGAGACAACCGATGGACATCACGTCTCCCAGCATGGATCCCCAGAGATCACATGAGAAACCGAGGCCGACAGAACACAAGATGGAGTGATGAAATAGACAGATTCAGGAAATACTGGACCTGCGACGCCCATGATAGAGAAGTGTGGCTAATCATGGGGAAAGTTTATATCCAACGACGGACGTTATAAGACTGATGATGATAATAATGATGATGATTCGTACATAAATATATATATATAATATATATATATATATATATATATATATATATATGTATATATATTTGCATATATATTAATATATGTATACATATATTCACGCATATATACGTATATACACTGATATATGCACATATATATATACGCATTCGTGTATACACATATATACTCTCATATGTACATACATACACATGTTTTTCCATATATATACACTTTTTTACACTAACATATACACATGAATATAAAACATACTCACACTAACACATATACATATACTTTCACATGCACTTTTATCTATGTGTACATCCATATATAATGTATTGATATATATGTAAAATATTTGAACATTCACTGAGTAGTATAGCTTACCTTCAGTCGTTGACTTCACCGTCTAAAAACGGGGGATTACCAAATAACAAAAATCAATTCATATGTCGTGATTGTCTGCAATCAGCTCAAGTTTTGTCTTTTTGGGTTGATATAGTCTGTTAAGAGAAACTGATCTGAATCAAGTTCAGTGACCACCTAAAGACGGTCATGTTTTCTTGGAAAATCTCCGTTGGCTATGTTCTGTGTGCATTTCTCATTTGATCTGTAGTATGGCCACGTTTTCCAGTTTGAAATTGATCATTATATTTTTTTTTACCAACCGTGTCATACGTTTGATACGTGTCATAGGGTTAGTTTTGTGGACAGT
Organism: Thysanoteuthis rhombus; assembly: GCA_963457665.1. Classification (NCBI taxonomy): domain Eukaryota; kingdom Metazoa; phylum Mollusca; class Cephalopoda; order Oegopsida; family Thysanoteuthidae; genus Thysanoteuthis; species Thysanoteuthis major. The sequence goes on from OY735210.1 coordinate 40,534,942, forward strand.
ATTTCCAACAAGAGTGTCAGGCGTAAATTTGACCAAGTGAGAGGAGCAGACCTGAACGTTGTCTAAATAACGAGGGTTAAGTTTTGAGACAGAAGGTGATTACCAGTTGTCATATTGGTGGTGATTTGAGAAAGGGAAATAAATACAAAAGACAGAAATAAAAGAATAAACAAAGGTAAATAGTTGAATAGATATTCTCTGGTAGAGATAGATTTACAAATACATTGTTTTAAACTGCAAGAGATTGATCTGTGCATAAATAGGTCTTGTCAGTCACTCAAAGAAAGTCGTCACGTGACCAATGTCTTTTGGCAGCATGTCGTGTTGGAGCGAATCAATTGAAAAAAAAATTTAAAAAGGGACGATCAAAGAAAAAGTTACTTTTGTTGAGCAGTGATTACTAATAAAATAAAAACAAAACAAAACAAGCATGAATGTTGGGTACAAGTTAAGGTATCAATTTAACGTACAACTACATTGCAAATTGAGGGGTATTCAGGGTTTTTTTTAGGCATAATAAGGAGTAATTTTTTTTAATTCTCAGCCTTGTAGTTCCGTTTTCGTGGCCTGCCTAGGCAATACTTACATACATACTTACATAGATTGACTTGGAGAAACCTATGTTGAAAGTTTTACTTGAGAGTTTTTAATAGAGAGAGTGGGTGAGAAAGAAAGAAAGCGAAAAGGGTAAGTAATCAAAAATGAGAAATTTATGAAATAATAATGGAACTAGCAAAGTCTGTTGTCTATGTGTAATGAGTAGTTACTTGGTTTAGTTCATCATTGGTGAAATAACTTAAGACATTGTCCTTTTTGCCGAGTAACTCAATGTACCCTGAATAATGTTTGACGAGCAAAATGAAGGAAGCAAAATTTTGGTCCCTACATGAACTTCAGTAAAATAAATGTTATGTACAACAAACATGTTGAAGACAGAAACGATCAAAATCGATAATACAAAACTCTAGATGATAGACCACTCTGCTTATCTACATTTTTGAGTCCAGGGTTGCCAATAAGATGCTTTTTTGTTCTGTTTTAGTCAATTGTTGCTGAATTAGAATTTTTGTTGAATTCCTTTTTTTTTAATTCAACTGAATTTCCAAATTTAGAAAGAATCCCAAGTTCGAGTAATTAAAAGAAATAGCTTAATTGACAACAGTATTGTTGAAAGATATCAATCACATCGTTGCAACCGTTTTATTTTAACTGATGTAATTGTTTCTTTTGCGTATTCTCTCACTATCTTATCATCTTATAATCAATTTCGTTCTCGTCCGATGGAACCTGTTAATGTACTGACTTATTTTGTTGTAGGCTTATCTTATAAACAGGCCTCTGTACTTCTTTAAATCTTTGTCATTCTCCCGATTGATTTGCTGGTCCCTTCTGACAAATACTTTATCTGAATCACTGATTCTCAACATTCTTGACGATGCACCCCTTTTGTAATATTTCAGAACTTTATTCCATCACACTAAGTCTGTCTTACTTATGAAGTGCATTTCAGAATCTGTGGTACCGATTCACAAATGAAACTTTGAATTCCAACTAGTTAGGGAAATCCATCCCGGTCGAGATCATTTGGTCTTATTCCAATGAAATATCACCATTATCCTTTTTACAACATGACTACTATAAATAGTTCACTCGGTCGCTGGGACATCATCCCATACTAAGAGTTGGGCTTCAACAGATATTCTCTAAGAAGGAGGTCATTGGATGAGGACATGGTTCTTCAAACTTTTTCGATCGCTACTCAGTTTGATTTAATGCAATGATCTTATCACCCACTGACAAATGATAAAAACCCATTTCGAATCAGGGTTAGGAAGAACATTAATGCAACTAAAAAGGGACTACTTTACACTCAAATGAAACTGAACTCGTGTAGGTTTCAAAGGCATTGTTTGACTTACTATGTAAGTTTATGCTAAATCATTTGTTTGTTTTTTTTTAAATTCAGAATTTTAGTGATCACTGCCCAATAAAAAGTGAGGTAAGTAACTTATTCATTGATTGTTGCTCACTTGAAGATTTCTTTTTGAGTGTTTATTGTGCACTTGTAACTCAGTCAGCTAGACTTTGGATTCCTACTCTTGGAAAACCTTTGTTTAAGTATCGTGTGATGAGAAGTAAATTGGGATAACATAGTGAAACCAACGAGCGAGAATCTCTGATAGACCGTTTTTTCTCCGTTGAGCATCGTAGCATGCAAGTTCCAACATTTTTTTCAAAAGATCTGACAATATTTCTAACTTAAGCATTTGATCAAAGAAAGACAGCCCAATGTATTAGAAATTGAACAGGAGTTTGAATGATAACAGAAAGCAAAATTTGCAATAGGCTTGTCTTGTTGCGAAAATGGCAGTCAACTGCTGGACATCACGATCCATAATTGGGATTTCCAGAGACCATATGTGAAATTGTGACCAGCAAAAATTGATGGTGTGACGACTTAGATAAGTTCAAAAGCACATGCTTTGTGACACCCACAATCGCGAGGTATAGAGAATCTTGGTATAATCGACTGACGTTAAAAGGCTGCTGCTGATGATTATGAATTGCAAGAACAGTCGGAATTCGATCTCTATTCACCGATTCTTTTCCCTTGCTGTACCACTCCAAACTGTTAAACCTGAAAATGGAAGCGTTGAAAATCGCAAAATTTCGATGATTCAGAAATCTGAAAATTTTGCTGCCTAAATTCGAAAAAAAATTCGAATGAAATTCAATTCGATTCGTCTCGACTTTACCATTCAGGTCAGAGGGAAAGCGTTAATTTTGTACTTTTCTTGTTTAATTGTATATTTATTACAACTTTATCCCCATCTTCATCATCAATCCCCCTCTGAGAGACTACAAAAACTGTTCTTGGAGATTTTACTCTACCGCTGAATAAGGGATGATTTATACTTAAATATGCAAACTCATAAATAACATCCAGATACTGGGCTTCAGGTGTCACTGCATGAAATATCCAGCAAAGATAATGCTGCCCCAATCACTTTGCCCTTCAACATGAGCGTGTAACTCAGAGCTTTAAGTGCATAAATTCACTGAAATGTAATACAACTTCTTCTCCATCAAAGGTAACCGTCTTTTACACTGTCCCACTGAAAAAACAGCCACTTTCAAAAATACAAATATTTTTTTCTTAAAAGTAATGAAAAATGCCATTGTTCACAGAATATTAACCTAAAACTAAAATCACTAATTGACTGATATGATAACCCTTTTTGCTTGGTTCATATAGACCAGATATTGAGGTAAAGGTATGAGCATAAGTTCGACAAAAACCCGTTGTCGGCGCAAAAGTGTTAGATTACATTATGCAGCTACAATATAATCAGCTGTGTGATTTTCTTGGCTCTCGGTCCGTAACCATGGACTCTCTGACTTGGTTGAGAATTGCACTGATAAAAATATCTCCTACTCACAATTCGATACAATAAAATTTCCTGTGAGGAGATTTAATTATTTAAAAAAACATTCAAACAGTCTCAGCTTTTCCAAAAATGACGTGAATTCAAGTCTTACCGAGTGCTTATTTTCCAATTCCGATCCACACTGCTTACTTTCTGTTCGGGTTTGACGACCAGAGTTCAGTTGAGTTAAAAAGCCACAACGAGAATCTAAATGAAAGCAAATAGTTATAAAATCAATGATAATAGTTAAGTAGTAGAAAATTAAACATATTACCTTTTTATTCACAGGAAACCTCTGAAGACCTTTCCCCAAGCAAGTTTATAGTTTGCTGAAGCGAATAAAAAAATGTAGTAAATAAAAATTATGACATGCAAATCATTTTTTTTATAGCAGACAGATATACCTTGGCGTTTCTTTTTGGTATAAACTAACTAAAAAGATCATGCATTTTATCATCAGAGTTTTAAATGATTTAACTCAAATAATAAACATTTGTAGCAATTTGAGCAGTAGATGCAATTATTTTATTACTGATGTCCATTTATTCAGTTTAATTGCAATTGTTTTCAATTTGCATGCTGTATTTTCCAATTAGCTTTCTGTACTTTTTAAATTGCTCGCCTCGCTTTTTCTTAGATTTTGATTTGCTTATTTCATTTATTCAATTATTAATTTTGATTTGCCTATTCTAATTTCTGATTTGTTTGGGACGTGGGATAATATGAACATTATCAACATATGACAGATAGTAAATCATTTCCTCCAAATTACGGCAGAAGAATTCTTACTTTGGACATACCCCTGGGTAGTCTATCAGAATTTATTCCAAATGCCCCTCTCAAATTATATCATTTTTTATCTCTTGCACTAGAGGATTGTGACGGAATTTTTTTTTAAAGTAAAAAATGTAGTTCCTTGGTGCTGGCTATGACATCAGTTGTCCCTGTGCAGTTTCCCATATCACAAGTTCCTTTGTCTCGGCTAGTCTTTCGAGGTCAGCGATTCGTGAAATAGATTTAGAAGGGACAAGCAACTGGAGTGGTTTCACCCAGTCCATCGCACAAAACGTCGCAGAAATAAACTCTAACAAGACAATTCAAATGTCGGTTTTAGTTTTGAACATTGAGAGCTGATCAAAACGATTCATTATGGCATTAAAAGAGTGAAAATATGGGAACTCACCCGATATTATAATTATCCAAAGCTTTTAAATCGTTCACTATATCAGGGGAGAAGGGCTGGGGATTTAAGTATCTGTACGAATTGATTTGAATTTGTCTTTTATTTTATGAGATTTAATTACATTGAAGATTGAATAGATTTTTGTTAGTAGGTACACCCACCCAAACATACATAAAGATACATATGTGTACGTTTAGATATGACTGTATATATTTATACATGTTTATATATACATTTATGTAAATACATAATGATATATAACAATATATACATGTTTTTTTTCTAAATGTTTCATCAGATTGTGTAAATACGGGTAAGAAGTTTCTCTCTCTTACTATATATAACGATATGTACAATGTGACTGTTAACAATTCATGCTAACTTAACTCATCAGCAATATCTTATATCGGTGCTGGCTGATGAGTGCAGTAGACACAAAATGTTAGCATTCACCGGGTATATATTCCTGCTATTCGTACCTTTATATATAATTAGCTCTATTTATGATGTTGGACACTATGATTAAACATCTGCATCAGATAAAATCTGTTTTTTATTTATTTCTTTTGTATTTCCACACACACACACACACACACAAACATACACATATATAAATATATATATATATATATACATTGCATGAGTGCGTAAAATGGATAATGATATTCGACAATTTAGAAAATCTTTTTAAATAGTAATTTGATACTATTGATGACTTCTTATGCCGTTTCCTAGCTTCTTCGAATCAATTCTTAAAACGAAAATACAGTCTGTTGTGTTTGTCATGGAATTTGTATATGACAATTATTGCTCGTTGTTAAGAAAATGTTGCTGAATTTTTCAATCTACAAAATAACGAACAGTAATTGTCTTATAGCCATACCAAGGCAAGCACATCTCATTGGATTTTGATATAATTTTAAAAGTCTTTTGAAATAAGTTTTCAGATGGATGAACAAAATTTAAAAAAATCCAAATTGCTATTAAATTCTTAAACACACACATTATATTTCATACGTATATATATTCATGTATATATATTCATGTATATATATATATATATATATATATATATATATATATATATATATATATATATATCTGTGTGTGTGTCAATATATATATATATTTATATATATATATATAAATATGAATAAATTTATACCTTAATTTTTTTCTGTTTGTCTGTTTGTTCTTATTTGCTGACACAATGATATTCATATGAATATATGAAACTTATAAACCTATCTACAGAGATATGTGGATCATTTGAGAAATCTAACCCGTTCATACATCAACTGAGCGATTAAGTTTACGTTTGTGGGCTGTTGACTTCTATCAGAAGTCAGTCCCCCATGACTACTCTCCAAGCATTGATAACCACAAAAACTTGTTACACGCATTGGTCTCTTTTTCGAGAATGAATTCTATTCTTCTTAAAAATAGTCACACAAGGTAGAGATAGAGATAGAGATAGAGCGAGAGAGAAAGAGAGAGAGAGAGAGAGAGAGAGAGAGAGAGAGGAGAAAATGGTAAGAATGACTGCCTCTCTGTGTGGTTTGAGGTGACCCCACCAAATTTGTTCCTCTTTTGACAAAGGACCTTCATTCCTTATTCGATCTCTCATTCTCTTTCAATTCTACATCCGAATAAAGCAAGAACTCACCCACAGCAATAGAAAGCTGAGTCATATTTTCACATTCCCACCAGTCCCTGAACTTTTTTTATCCTACTTGTTTTCACAATACATATATTTGTTTATATTAAATGTTTGTGATATATTTTAATCATGATGGGATCACTTTTCTTTTTAGAAAATTAACAAATAAATTCATTCCACTGAAAATATCCATCGTTTTAAAGGGGGGGGGGGGGCAGGAGGTGTTCTTCAGCAAAATTGATATTTAAATGTGAAAGTATTCATTGTTTCAGAGAGAGGGAAACCTCGCTGTTCCAATGAAGAGTTGATATTTTTTGTTAGTACGTTTTTTATATATTATTTACAATAACTCTATGAAAACCAAGTGTTCATTGCTTTGTAACATAATCAAACATGTCGTGCTTTTGTTCTTATTTAAGAGTAAATATAGGATTCAACGAAAATTAGACAATTTAATGAGTACTCAAGTAATATTGATGATATGTTACTTTTAACTTGAAATGGAGAGAACAATTCATTTGTTCACAGCGGGCGTCTGTTATCTGTCAACTCAGTGCAAAGGTCTAGTAGAGACTGAGTAAATTTTAATTTGTAGTATGTGATGAAAACTCGCCTAAATTTATTAGTGACACATGAGACAGCTGGAGTACGGAAATTTGAAAAATGTCAAAACGTGATATTACTATTATGACAATAGTATATTATCAACGTCTTAATACGATCTATGGAAGTCAGCATTGTATATATCCTTTGTTTCTTATTGTAAGAATACGGAAGACTAAAAAAGCTGTAATTGATATTTGTTTTGCGTAGCGACAACCATTTACTTTCGAGTGTAGTGAGTCAATTCTTTTAATAGCGTCTGGAATCGCTGAAAGTAACCAGTTGGAAAAATTTACTATTTACAATCAGAAATTAAAAGGTATCGATGCCTATCAGTGATATAAGATAAAATGTATGCCTTCCACGGTAACTAGCTGGAAACCCTCTCGATGGGGTTGGATTCGGCTAGTATAGTTTTAATGCCATTTCGTTCTTTCGTGACAGTTGATTATAATGCCTATTGTACCATATTCTTCTGTCTTAACCTCATTATAGCTATCGAATTCATGCGGGTCTTCTGGTTTAAAATGCATATTGTTATCAAAATATTGTTGCATCGTCCATTCCCTCCGAAAAATAAAGGAAAGAACGCTTCAATTTCCCAATTCTCTCAGTATCTAGTGCTGAAATTCAATCAACATGATAATAACATCAGGGCATTTAAAAAAGGCGTGTAACAGGGAAAAAACATGGTATGGCAGGCAAACTGGCAACCAGATATACAAATATCAAAATATAGTAATTTCCCACTGTAAATCAGTAACTGTCAGCCAAAACTGTCATCAGGACTGAAACCTAATGTTTCTTCTGATTTCAGGCTGGTCTCGCTTGCTGTTTGACTGGTCGGCTCTGTATGCATATATCACACGTATACTTCCTTATGACAAAATGTTTTTCTATTTTTTTAAAATCTACCCCAAATTTTGGGGGATCAGTGAGAGTGGTCAATTTACAATGTAAGTGCATGCTAAATTAGTCACTTAATTTATATCCAGCAACTTTCATAATGTTTTTTTTTTAAATTTGGATTTTTCATGGCGATCACTGACCAACGAAAAACGAGATAGGTTTGTTATTTTCTTCCAATTTGTAATTGATCACCCCAACACGGCAATCAGTCAAAAGACGTTGATAACGTGACATTTTCCATTTAATGACTAACCAGACGTGAATTTAAATCTAAACACACACACACACACACACACATACACACACACACACACACACACACACACACAATCTTGCACTATTACCAAAGCAACATTGCGTACGAGTGATCATACTGGGACGCATTTAGAGAAAATTTTGTTTTGGAAGAAAAAGCATTATTTCCAAATGTTGTCTTGTTTCATCTAATGCCTATTGCAAGCTGTTTGTCGTCCTTCCAGATCGTTTTGTTTCAACCATTGACTTTTCTTGAGTATTCTTTTGCAAGTTTAAAGGGTTTATGTTTTTTTTGTTACAAATGAAGAATGGCTTTATCAAGTCTTTCCATTTACTTTAGATTACAATCTTTTCCCCGCTCTTTTTAATATTTCTTCTCCTACAAATAAAGATGGCAAAAAGCCAAAGAAAAAATTGGAGGAAGTAGAGTTGAAAGTAACAGAAAGAAGTTGATGTAAGAATTGCAAGGAATCAAAAATATATAACTAAAATCCAAGAAAAGAGGTCGGTGAAGTTCAACGAAAGAAATATTGGATATATCGAGAAATGACTAAATACCCATCAAAATGACAGGATTATCTATGTATGGATCGGCACTTCTGCATAGAATCAGAGTATCCTCAGTCTTGGATTGAAGTGTTGCTCCTCCTGAGCACTCCATGGGGCATTCATGTGCCGTATCTGTATTCATTTAAATCAGCCCAAATTTCAGAATTTTTACAACTCATTCTTGGCCATTGGACAAACTAATAGGCACCTCTGCTTGGTTTTAATAAGTCAGCAGGGTTGCCAACTCTTTCAAGAATTTTAGATCCCAAATTGTGACAAAAAATCCAAGAATATCCGAATCTTCCAGAAAAATATCTGGAAAATAATACAGAATCTAGGAAATGAATACAAAAATAATATCCAAGTTTTGTCAAGAGATATGAAAACATATATACGAACATTTAACATCTAAAAACAATTTCCTACATCGAAACACAACAAAAATATCTAAATTTTGATGTAAAATATCCAAATTGACAACGCTGTTGACAGTTAAGCGACAGCAAAAATGAATCAGGAAAACATAATTAATTTCAGGGCAAAGATTTGGCATCAAATGAATATCCTTATGCCTGCCACGAGCAAATTAACAGGACACAGGTAAGTTCTCGTTTTTTCAAAACATTTCATGTACATTGAATATTACTGCCACGAATACAAAATAAGTTCAGTCGAATATTATACTAACATTGTAAATCGGAAATCAGCTGTCAGAAAAACGGACAAAAAGGGTCGAATTAGTTCTGCAACATATAACTCATATGAACACTGGAAAGAAAACTGAACCCCTTCCGAAATCAATACAGTGAACATAAAAAATTGGATAATCACCATAATAAAAAAGCAAAAGTGTGTCGGGTGAAGATACTTTGTCTGCTGAATTAGTAAATATCCTGTATGGAGAGGGAGAAGGACAAGAGCAAACATGCTCACGTCAATTGAATGAATTGACGAAAGCAGCAGCAGTGGAACTTCCAAAACTGAAGTCGAATGTTTTCAAAGATCAGGACATGCCAATATTTGAGCCACCATTCAGAGATGAAAATGCTATACGCGAGAAGGAAAGTAATGCTACAGAATTTCGCCAGAAAAATTTTCCGAAATGAGAGCAACGCATCAAATCTAGTGACCTGACATGGTTATGAGAGAGAGCTCAGAAATAAATTGGAAACCACGAATAAATAAATACAATGCTCAACTGTCAAATTTGAGAAAGTCACAGTGGAACAGGACGTTGAAGAATATGTGCCTCCAGATGTAGAGTCAGATGATGGATCCCTGCAGTACCAATCCGTCGACGGAGTTATTCCCCATTAGTGGTAAACCAACTCTGCTCTATTTAAAACATTTGTGGTACCTTTTTCATTAACGATCGTCATAATATTTCTACTGAAGTATAAACCTGGAGATATTTGGTCGTTTACAAACCCACATGTGATGCTTTTTTTTCACCTAGTCGATAAGATCTCATTTTAAACAACCCAATGGTGGATCTATCAGAGTAGGATGACTACTATAGGGTGTGTGAATGGGGAAGAGGCTGAATATTGCACGTACAGTGACTGTCATGAAATTTCCAAAGTGAGCATTTAGATTAATGGGACTTGTGCAAAACAGGAACTAAAGGCCACTTTTCTAGTAGCAAAATACAGAGAATTGCAATTTTTTTTTTTGAATGAATGGAATCCTGGTAAAGAGATTCAAGGATTCTGGAGATCATTTCCAGATGATTCTGGTGTATAAGACTGCTTGACTCCTAAATCCACCTCCAGGGTATAATGGTGACTTCCTCATGGATGAAGAAAGGAGGGTAAAAGATGATGCGAAGAAACGGAAATTAAACTTTTCATCTGAACTCACCGAAGAATCCAGATTCACAGCGAACTTTTTATTGACCGATCAGAACCAAGCCATTATCGACTGCTCAGAACAAGAAAAGTTTCAAAGAAATACCACCTTACAAACAGAACAAAAACTCTTATATCAAGACTTTATGCACAATTTTTTCCTGGGAATCCATTACTTGGAGAAGAGTTGCTGGAGAGCTGTAGCGACCAAATTCTTATCAAATACATTGGCAAAGAAATGATCAATGGATTAATTACTTTCATTTGATTACCTCCCTTGCACTTCATGAAAATCGGGATTTGAAAAGAATTTGTAAGGGTCCTATCTATCATGACACCAAATATACTGTTAAGAATGATAGTCTTAGGAATGACACTAGAAAAAACCACGGATCCGACTGCAGAAACAACAATGTTACCTCTAAAGTCAAAATTCATAAACAAAATGGTCTCTAAATTTAAATCTAATCAAATATGCAATGGTTTCAGCGCCAGAATTTTACTATCATTTACTCAAACGTTCAACGTATTTTACTACTAAAACATCTTCTAAAATTTACCACTTGATCTAAATAGAAGTCGAACAACAGATGGAATGATAGAAAATGAGATCAGCATAGATCTTAAAAAATGATTAAGTAACTAAATATGAAGAGAGGGAAAACTATGAAATATGTAAGTATGCTCTAAAAGATAGGATAACTGAAAACTCCATCAACTCGAGTTTATTTCTATTCTATAAAAAGTTATTTCAATTAGATATAGAATTATGCAGAAAGCAAAGGCGCTAATAATATTGTTTAAGCCCCATATACATCCAACGATGGAGAACCCAAAATGTTACCTTTACGAGCTTGTTAACCTATTCGTATAGAAGCCATTTCAGAAAGAGGAAGAAATCACTTACCAGGTTAATGATGACCCTAAAAAGGTGTTTGATTGATTCATTAGAATTAATGAATGTCCTTTCACTGTGAAAAAAAAAATGTCCAGAAAAGCAAATGGAAAGAGATAGAAGACACAACTAGATATTAACATCACAGAGGATATTATGTTGAAGAAAAATTCAACATGTTGACTGAAAACTGATCTAATTACGATAGACACTGTATATCCAACATGGATACTATTGATCATTTTGTTCACAACAACGAGTTTTTATACAATGGGAGAAATAGGACAAACAACAACCATATTAGTTAATTTATGGTACCGTATCGAGAATATAGGCGTATGACTCCAACAGGATATCTGAATGAAGATGAGGATCTCCATGTCTTCGATGGTGATCAGTATGTTATAAAAGATATACGGATACTCAGTGATAAACAAGATTCTATATATCCACCTAAAAACACATGGGAGTCCTTTTACCATCATCTAATGGGAGGAAAGATAAATAAAACGTGCTTTCAAGCAACATTTAGAGAAAATGATAAACGGCAAGCTTTTGGTAGATTGGAAGTAATTGTTAGTGGAGATTTTGAACAACATATCATCCAGCAAATTTTGATGGATGGTCATTTGAGGTCTCTAAGTAATATTCTCAAAGGAAATAAGATATTCACATACAAATCTTTATTTGAGCTATAAAGAAGAGTATACAACCAATGTAACCTCCGGATAGTCACCTATGGAGCTGGAACATGGTACATAACCAAGACGCAGCCCAACAAACTGAGAAGCATGCAACGTGCATATGGAAGAATCATGCCCATCCTAACATGGATAGATCAGAAGACAGCACAATATATCAGGGAGAAAACAGGTGTCGGAGAGACATCATTGAATCTGCTAGGAAAACCCAAATGGCAATTGGCTCATAACATGGATCCTCAGAGATCACATGCGCAACGGAGGCCGGAAGAATACATGATGGAGAGATGGACTTGACAAATTCAGAAAGTACTGGCTCTGCGACACCCGTGAAAGAGAAGTTTGGCGAATCCTAGGGAAGGTTTTTTTTTCTCCAGTGACGGACGATCAAAGACTGATGATGAGAAGTCACCCTGATTAAGCAAGATCGTCAGGTCGGTGGAGGTTATACATATTTTTGCCTGAAGTCTCTTTGTTGAACATTTTCACCAGACCATTTCGTCCTTCAGATGAGAAAATATGAACTTCTTCCTCAACAGAAAGAAGTAGATCTAGATAACAAAGGGACATGGTTAATCATAATTAATTGATAAAACTAAAATGTCGATTGCAAAAGAACAAGCATCGACAACAGAAATAGATAGAAACAAATTTTTTTTTTACCCAGGATGTTATTGAATCCAAGCAAACAATTTTTCAGGGTTGAAATCAACAGTGCATATCACAATTGACAGCAGAGTTACGCTAACATGTAATATCTAGGTTGAGCAAGGCTGATCAAAGGAGCTCAAGGCGTTGGGAGGATGTTGAGTTTGGATCAAACTATGATATACCTAATAATATTTTAATGAATTCTGTTGATGGTAGTTCAGCCATAACTGACCATCAAGTTTAACACATCAGCCTATACAATTGAGCAGTTGTGGAATATGTATTAGTAGTCAGCAGACTATACATTGGTTTGCGACTAATACACGAAGTGTGGAATCAACAAGCTTTCTTAACAATCAAGATACCGTAGGGATTAGCTCTTCCTAAACATCAGTGGATGCTATACTAAAGCTATAAATTGGCCATGAGGACTGAATTTAGTAGATATTGGGCCCTGAGAGAATGGTTTCAGTGAAAAGACTCTTCAGTAAGTCATTTGGAGGAATACAACTTGGCATAACAGCAATGATGGATATATGTGATTTTTTCATCTCTGCCTTCCCTAAATCACAAATCACGAACCTTTAATTACTTCATTTTCCTCCAGAAATATGTTGATACATGCTGTAAACCAAATCGTAATACTGGAGCAAATCCAGATTCTGGACCAAGTTTTATGCTCAGACTATTAGTTTTCGCTTTAAACACTAGAGCTAGACATCATCATCATCATCATCATCAGTCTTTTAGCGTCCGTCGTTGGACATAGACCTTCCCCAGGATTTGCCACACTTCTCTATCATGGGCGTCACGGAGCCAATTCTAACAAGTAATTTTCAAGCGAAACTGCAACAAGAGAGGATCTCTATGTCTGTGAACTCATTAAAGGAGATGTGCCTCAGATCAGTGCCACTCTGTCGAGCGCAGTCGAAGTAGGCGGAGATTTATGATGACAGCTCAATTTTTAATCGGGCAAATTCAATTATTTCATGGAGTACAAAGATCAATAAAAAGATCCATGCCGTTAGAGAAGTGCAAATCCCTGTTGATGATGAGTTTTGGAAATTCAGTCAACAGTTTATTGTTGGATATCCTGGAAGAACAATTAATAAAGGTCATTATCAAACACATTTCAAGGAAAATACGAAAAAAATAGGTAACCAGAATATAACAGAACTGAAGGATTTAAAAAAAAAAGCAATATATGTGTGAGGAAAGATAGATGAATAAATTCGATTCCAGCATCTGGGTATTTTTGAGATTCAGACTTTGATAGATATTTAGATCGAAAATATATCTTTATACATTGAGATGTATCAAACCATGTATAATGATTTAGCTCTGTTGGTATTGAATATATGTACAGATACAGAAAATCACATTTTTGCTCGTATTTTGATAAAATGATTCTTCAATTTTGTTGTTGAAAACATTCTGAACAGCAGTGGCACAGTATTACTTTTGTGATTACAACGCCATGCAAATTTTATAGTCGTTGGTTAGAAATAAAGGGAGAATGGAAAACAAAAGAAAGAATAAATGAATGAAAGGGAAATATTGATTGAAAGAATAAGAAATAAATATCAAAAGATAAATGAAGAACGTTAAAAGAAAAGACGAAAGAATGATAGAAGTCAATTCATTTTAAAAGTGATGAATTGAAGAATGTTATAAGATGAAGACCAGAAGGAGAATGATGAAGACATGATAGACAATCAAATTTGTCAAGAATGGAGAAGATCTAAAACAAATCAATTATAAAAGGCTGAATAATGGGAAAACGATATTAAATTCAAGACTAAAAAAGTATGATGGAAGGAAAGATGGGTCGGGTAAGTCATTCGATAGAAACCGTCACTCGACCGATGTCCTTCCACGGTATGAAAGGGGTAATCAACGAATGAGTTTTTTCTTCCATCTTTTGTTTCGAAGTGATCATTTAAGAAGGTCGGACTAAAAAAAAAAAAAGGCGTAAATAATGCCGAATACAATCTAAGGGTCCACTTTTGCATGTACTAACATCGTAACTTGAAATCCCAATGATAATATTCTGGGGGGGGGGGTAACTAAAAACGAAACGTTTATCTGGACATAATATTGAGTATATGTTGAAATTTTCCACTTTTTGATTCCATTTGAACAGCCAGTACTTTTAAATAGCCAGCTGGGCAAGCTTACGAACTAAAAAAAGCTATGAAAATGATGACAGCTTTGCCTGTCGGTTTTTTAAAAAAGACTGTGGCTGTAAACGCTAATGTTATTCACCATGCGTCGGACGTGTCGCAATTCGTATTCACCCATTTGTCGCTACATGGAACCGAATGAAATGTGGAAAATTCAATAAGCTTTGCTGACTAGTAAAAGGATGTCAACTTTTACTAATAAATCTATTAAAAAATGGTAATGGTTGGGGAGAGAATACGAAAGCGAGGCATCAATAGAAACGGAAAATATTTTTTGAGTGTGAAACATTTTGAGATATTATTTGGTCTATAATCCAATAAATAGATTCCAACGAGGATAGATAAAAAACAAGTCTTATTAGTCACTCAATAGAAACTGTCATGTGACAAACATCATTTGGCAGCATGCTGCTTTAAGGCTGATCAATAAATACGTTACCCTTCTCGTCTCCTGTTTTTGCATGATCACTGAAAACAGTCTGAATTAAAAACAAAATCAAACAAGCATGATCACTGCTGGTCACAAACTATGGGACCAATTCAGTATAAATTCACCTTGCAAAATGAACCCAACTAACTACTCATTTGGGGGAGGGGTAAAACATTTTTTACAAATAAAAATAATGCATGTTGAAATCTGCAACCCTCTAGCTCCTCTAATCATGTGTACATCTAAAGAATTCTTTTGTTCTAAGTTTCTTTCCCTTTTCTTCCTATTTTTCTATCTTCTTTGTATTTACCATCTTTTTCTTTTCTCATTGGTTTCTTCAATTTTTGAGCTAGTCTGGTTGTCTGATTGGCCACGTATGTACGTACCATGCGTACAAGCTGCAAAAGTTATGAACTACCACTCACCGTAGCATTTATCGACTATATGTTGAAATTGCTGGAACATATATACAAGCACAGCAGCTCTTTTATCAGGTTACGTAAAGACTCGGACGACTTTTAGCTCCAGAAAGGAGTAAAACAAGGTGATATCAGCTCACTCAAACTCTTCACAGCCTGCTTCGATATGATCTTCAGAAGACTAGAGTGGGAGAGTAAAGGGATCAAAATAGACGGCGAGTATCTGAGCAACCTCAGATTTGCAGACGACATAGCCCTTTTCGCAGAGAACCTACACGACCTCCAACTAATACTACATGAATTAAATCAAGAGAGCAAGAAAGTCGGCCTACACATGAACTTCAGCAAGACAGAAATCATGTGCAACAGCCACATCGGAGATAAAAACACTGAGATCAAAATCGAGGACACAGAACAGGAGAAAGTAGATCACTACATCTACCTAGGACGACAAATGAAAAAAAAATCAAGCAAAGAATCACACTACGATGGTAAGCCTTTGGC
Source organism: Thysanoteuthis rhombus (assembly GCA_963457665.1). Classification (NCBI taxonomy): domain Eukaryota; kingdom Metazoa; phylum Mollusca; class Cephalopoda; order Oegopsida; family Thysanoteuthidae; genus Thysanoteuthis; species Thysanoteuthis major. The sequence goes on from OY735210.1 coordinate 40,551,159, forward strand.
AAAGCAAATTCAACCTTAAAATATAAGATGATCCAATTAATCCTAAAAAGAATCCTCGTAATAATCACTCATGGAGCTGAAACATGGAACCTAACCAAGAGACAGATCGGCAAATTGAGAACCATGCAACGTGTATATGAAAGAATTATGCTGGGCCTCACATGAAAAGACCACAGGACAGCACTATAGATCCAGAAGAAAACAGGAGTCCACGACATCATAGAATTCATTAAAAATCTCAAATGGCAGTGGGCTACCCATGCTGCAAGAATGGCAGACAACCGATGGACATTGTAACTCATGACATTTATCCCCAGAAATCACATGCACGACCAAGGCCGGCTGAGTATTAAATGGAGAAACTAGCTAGACAAATTCAGAAAGTACTGGCTCCACGACGCCCGTGATTGAGAAGTGTGGCGTATCCTGGGGAAGGTCTATGTCCAACAACGGACGTCAAAAGAATGATGATGATGATGATGATGATGATGATGATGATGATGATGATGATGATGATGATGTCTAGAAAACAGCTTTCCTGTTCGTGACGCTGCATCAACTCTAAATTGGTTATTAATTGGAGGTTCAATACAATTTGGAGATTTCAGCTACATTGATCCAACGCTTTGTTATCGGCAGCATTCCTGTACATTTCCTTTTTCAATTCAGATATTTTAGTGATCACTGCCCAAAAAGGACAAGTAAAGTAATTTCCAATCCAATTTTGATTAATTGCCCCCAATACGGCATGCTGTCAAAAGACATTGTTCACATGATAGTTTCTATTGGGTGACTTCCTTTTCACTATCTCCCTCTTTGTTATTTTCATTCCTATTTTGCTTTTGACCCCGAATCCATTTCCTTTCCTCTTTCTCCATTCACGTTCTTTTTCTCATCTTTTTTTTCTTCCTTCAATTGAACAGTATTTCTCTTTCTTATTTCATCTTTTGCATCTTCTCTCTCTCTCTCTTCAATCATTAACTTTTTTCTCACCTCTTTCTTTTCTCTCTCCTTTTCCTCCATCCATTCACCTCTCCTTCCCTTTTTCATCTTCTGCCTTTTCACATTTTCAATCCCATTTTGTAATTTCTTCCTCTCTTTTTTACCTGAATCAGTTTCTTTTCTGTTCTATCCCTTTTTAACAGCCATTTTCATTCCGTTCATGAATGACAATATGGTAACGAATAATTGTATTATTCCTACAACAGAAGATAAACACTGCTTGGCTTCGTTCTTTTGCACTAGCTGCTCCTTGCAAAATCATTTGCGCATGTCAGTGAGGGGAGTAGTAAATATCGGATAATATGGCTGTTGAAAAACGCCTTTAATTAGTAATATCATTGACAGCCGGATAAGAAATGCGTTTTCAAATCGATCTATTTACTCACCGCATTCCCCAACCTCAAGTGCGTTGCTATGGTGGGAAATTTGAACTTCATCGAATGTTGTACACTTTTAACTATTACGAATCAAACGTAACTCGCATGAAAAAGGAAAAAAAAAAAAACTACATCTCGCCATGTCGGTCAGTATTTGAGTTATATGTGCAAGAATGAACGTGTGTTTAGTGTCTTTTTGCGGTTTTTTTTTTCAAGACTCAACGGACGACAATCACGTTCATGATTTGCATTTTTTATGGAAATTGACGCCCGACTGTCCATGGAGTTTTTGGAGAGGTAAAAATCTAAAAGTAGGGTGACAGTTCCCATGGATAACATGATGCGGTTTCACAATTTGATTGCAATCCGTTGACTCGGAAAGCAAAAACACCGGACCCACTATACACAAGTTCATCATAGCACAAGTACCTCAAATATTAACCCACGTGGCATCATGCATTTAAAAAAAATGCAAAATGTAAAAGACAGTGCTACACAACATAACAGTAGTAACAAGTACTTTAAAATGTCCTATTGGTGCGCAGTTTTAAAGGTTCGAGAAGTCGTCGAACCTCTTTTAATCGTCCATCCTCCGATTTCTCTTTTCAATCTATATATCTACAGATGGATAAAAAAATATGTACCAAGCTTGAGTTAGTTTTTGCACAAAGCAATAACAATGGAGCACACAGTGAGAATTCACTGGTCAATTAGTAATAATCTGCTAGCCATCAATTCATGAAGAGTATCTCTCTCTCTCTCATTCTCTCTCTCTTTCCCTATATGTATATATATATATATATATATATATATATATATATATATATGTGTGTGTGTGTGTGTGTGTGCGTGCGCGCATTTTCATATGTCTACGTACATGCATATATAAAAACAAGTATGCATGTGTGTACAAGCGAGCAAACGAGAATGCCCGTACATTATATATATATATATATATATATATGTATATATATATATATATATATGTGTGTGTGTGTGTGTGTGTGTGTGTGTGTGTGTGTGTGTTTGTGTGTGTGTGTGTTTGTAGTTTTAGGCTATTTGTATTGTCATTGAATATTTATAGTTAGTGGTCAAACGTAATTTTCTGTAATTGTTTGCACAATAATTGCCAATCTTTTGGGCATTTGGCGTCGGTCAGCAGACATATTCGGCGTCTACTTAAGCGGTGAGCATCCCGTTTATTTTCCATTTGAACACAGACCAATAAACACGCTGCTGAAATTATCAACACATCATTGAATATAGATACATATATATATATATATATATAAATATATATATATATATATATATATATATATATATATATATATATATATATATATATATATATATATATTTCGTGAATCAAATCAAATTTTGCCTCGATGAATTACTGGATGCTGAAACAAAGACACTTAAATCTTGTGATTTACCTTTTTTTTATGATAGGAACTTTCAATCCAAACTGTCAGAGAAGGTTTTGTCAGTTTTCAAGTTGGTTTGATATATGGCTATATCACGCTTACAGATTGCACCGATGTTGGTAAAATGCCTCGACATATACTGTTTATTTTGTCAAGGAAAAAACATATTTAATTCCCCCTCCCGATGGATTTTATGTAAATTTTATGCAAAGGAATGTAAATTTGTACCAAATTTGCCCAGCATCATTCACATTTCGTTGTGAAAAACTAAGACTCTTTAGTGATCACTACAAAACAAAGTGAGACCTTGAGATTGATCTTCCGTTTTTCTAATGTTTTGATCGGGCACCCTCAATACAACACGCTGTAAAAAGACATAGGTCATGTGACAGTTTCTACTAAGTGAGCAAGTAGACCTGTCTATATCTCTGTTCATATTCATCAATTTGGAGTTGTAATGTAATGAACATGCAGTCGACTTTCATGTCTAGAAAATATATTTTTATCTCTTAATTCTGCCAAGAAGTTGAAAAATGAACATATATTCACTCATGTCCGTCTGTCAAATAGATACTCAATGGACTTCAGAGAAATTTTGTTTGATGAATATTTTAAATAAATATTTGCTTGAAGCACTGAATCTAACCAGTCTGTTCAAAGCTTCATTAGTCCATTGGATTACTAATCTTCAATCCTAACAAGAGTGCAACAGAAGAGTAAACGACGTCGGACTTGCTGTTTATTCAAGTGGAAATCAGACTAAATGTAGAGTTGTATCATGACATTTCACCTAATAGACAATTCAGCATTTTTCGGAGATGTTTGTGAAAAAATCCTAACATAGAGCAAATGATAGCCATGTTGGTAAAATGACAACTCGAAGGTGAAAGTAAGTTTAAGAGAAAAACAATTTAAAAAAAAAATATCTATATCATGTGGGCATGTTCGGATCCATTTTAATTGTTACTAACTACTTTTTCCAGAGAACTTGTTCCGGTTGCAGATAAAATTGATTGCTGTCCACATGTTTGAGATTTAAGGATGAAATGAGGAGATTTCTGTTTTGTGGTTTCTTTTGAGAAGGGGTAAGAGTTCAGGGAAATTTGTGTGGCTTTTGAAATTCATTTTTAGAACGGAAAGTTGTTACCAAACATATAATGGGTCATTCCTCAAATCTCAAACATGTAAATAACGTAAAGTTTCATCTGCGACCATTACAAGTTCTTTGTTGGTTGGAAACCATCGAAATGTATTGAAACATACTTAAATGATAATAGAATTTGGAGATGTTGCGTCTGGGTTTCTCCTAAATTTTCTCTTCATCTTCCAGTCGCCATTGATCGGAACACATCACATCCACACAGTCATCATATACATATGTATACACAATAACTCAGATTTTATATATATATATATATATATATATATATATATATATATATATATATATATATATATATATATATATATATATATATATATATATATATATATATATACATTTTCATGGGAAGCAACTCCAAGGTTCCTTCTAGGAAGTTATTTCCTTTTTAACGTTGTGGACACATTGTATGTAATTTCAATGTTTATATCATAGAATACAGAAGCTGAGTGAATCATGATTCTCTTATTCAATATCCTCGAAAAAGTGTTGATTCAGAATGTTATTTGGTGGCATCCAATTCTTATTTCAAGCTAGAATTATATTTGCTACATATTCTTATTTTCATTCAATCATTACTTTGCACATTGAAGAAACTTATGAATTTTATAATCCGTCTTTATAGACTTACAGGCAGATCTATTCCCTTCCTCTTCCTCTGTCTATCACAATCCGTTCATATCCATGCGTGTCTGTGTTAGTTGTTTGTGCACGGAATTGTGTGGGTATTTGTATGTATCCTCTTCGTCTCGGCCGATGTAATTGCATCTCTATTTGTGGTCCCACTTAAGTCGAATGTTGTATTTTCACTTTCCGTAAAATAGAGACAATTTCCTTTCTGAGTCACAGTTTTCCATCTCTTCAGTGTCTCTTCACCCACTAAATCCCCCCTTACACCATTCACTGCTATTTCCCTTACTGCACTTTGAGGTAAAATGACGTGAAGTCATTTCCACAACATATTCTTGAATAATTACCAATGTTTGGATCGTGGATGTCATCTAAATACACCGATATAAATGCAATGCTCATTTTTTTGGGCTTATATGCACTCATTTTCTTTTATTCTCTACAATTTTTTTTCAAAATATCTTTTATTTTATTTGTTCTTTTCTCTGAATGTAACAATTTGCTTTCTCTCAGTTCTCATTTTTCTCAATACAGTTTGTTGCTTTCCTTTGATCCCAGATTCTCTTATATTGGAGACCGTCAGTTTTTTTATTGCTCTAGATGCTTATGTATGTATGTATGTATGTATGTATGTGAGACGCGTAAAGGAAGCAACAATGAAGCTACATATTCGAATTTTACGCCTCATGTCTGGAAAATCTTTTTTCTCCTTTCAGAAACCTTGTACGACAGGTCTTTATCTTGAACTAGATTTGCAATGTGAATTCATGCCCATCTAGCTGAATTCCTCATTCTCTCCTACTTTCCTCAGTCCCTCCCTGATGGATCCATCCTCACGCGAATTATGTCTACACTCTCTCCTCCTTCACTCAGTCATACTTCACTGGATCAATATTCGCCGTCTTTTGTCTTCCTTTGATCTTTTTTTCACTCAGCCACCCCTTCACTGGATCTATCCTAACTGTATTCTGTCTTTACTCGATCCATATTCACTCAGCCCGTTCTTGCCATATCCGTCCTCACCGGGTCTCCACGATCTTTCTTCTCTCAGTCTCTCCTCGCTGTATCAGTCCTCACTCTATAGTGTTCTCACTCGGTCTTCCTTCATTCAGTCCTTCCTCGCTGTATCAGTTCTCACTCTATAGTGTTCTCACTCGGTCTTCCTTCATTCAGTCCCTCCTCGCTGTATCAGTTCTCACTCTATAGTGTTCTCACTCGGTCTTCCTTCATTCAGTCCCTCCTCGCTGTATCAGTTCTCACTCTATAGTGTTCTCACTCGGTCTTCCTTCATTCAGTCCCTCCTCGCTGTATCAGTTCTCACTCTATAGTGTTCTCACTCGGTCTTCCTTCATTCAGTCCCTCCTCGCTGTATCAGTTCTCACTCTATAGTGTTCTCACTCGGTCTTCCTTCATTCAGTCCCTCCTCGCTGTATCAGTTCTCACTCTATAGTGTTCTCACTCGGTCTTCCTTCATTCAGTCCCTCCTCGCTGTATCAGTTCTCACTCTATAGTGTTCTCACTCGGTCTTCCTTCATTCAGTCCCTCCTCGCTGTATCAGTTCTCACTCTATAGTGTTCTCACTCGGTCTTCCTTCATTCAGTCCCTCCTCGCTGGATCCATATTCCCTGTATTATGTCTTCACTCAATCATTTTCACTCAATCCCTCTTTGCTGTATCCCTATTCACTGTATTTGCCCATCATTCTATCCCCACCCCTGATACATTCTCACTCAGTTCTTCCCAATCAATACTTCCACAATACGCCCTCACTCGACCCTTCTTCACCTGTCTATCCTTACACCCAATACCCCTTCATTCAGTTTTTACTCACTCAATCCTTTTTAACTCGATCTTCCTCATTCTTTCCCCGGTCAATCGGTCCACCCTCCAATACGTATCCAATCTTCCCTCACCCAGTCTTTTCTCGCTATGTACTCTTCCACTTAATCCTTTCTCACTTTATCCTTCCTCACTTAATGTTTTCTCGCCCAATCCTCCCTGTCTACCATCGAACACATTTACATTTCTCTTTCGAATAAACGTATCTTCCCTTTCTGCCGTATAATTAGTTTTATGTATTATTTTCTCACAAGTTGCTGTACATCATTAATAGAAATGGGGGAGTTTTAGAATAGGTTCTCTCGTTGACATCAAACATTATCTTGGATGCGATGTTGATATTTCAGCAATTATTCAAGAAATAGCCCCCAGGCGATTACTTTTATGAGGTCTTTATAGGCGTGCTGATAATTCTTATGGGCGATGCGTGCTCTTACTGAACAAGTGAGAGTTTCAAAATATATTCTTATTGGTAAATGCTCAAATAACTGCCATCTTGATGGATCGGAAGGTAGAGGTAGGAAGGTTGGTGGATGAAACAGATTTAGAGATATAAAAAGACTGGGATGGCTAGATAAGAACCGACTTAGAAAATATGAAAAGATTAACATCAATAAATATGTTGATGAGTGGATGGATGGATTGGAACAGTGGACAAAAGTATTTTCTTCGAAAACAATTCAACCACTTCCCCAAGTAGATGAGTTTAGTGTCACGACCATCGAAGCAAGAAAAGCACTGTGTTTATTATTAGGGTTGATCATCAGCTGAATCTGCCGTATGAAGGGTGGTGATTTGGCTAATAATGAGAATGAAATTTTAATTTTACGCTTGATTTCAACAATAGTTAATTTAAAAATGAAGCAGAAAGAGAGTAATTTTTATGTTATGAAGTAAAACATTCCAGAAAGAGAAAAAAAATTGTCGATACAAGGTAGAGAGAGAATAAGAAACATTTTTTTAAATTATCACAATATTCGATCAAAACTTATACAAAAATATGAAGAATAAATCGATTCCAGAGCCTAAATTATATTCATTAAATAAAATAATGGTTGTCAAGATTAATCTGTGAAATTACTTCATTCTTTTTACAACTGTTAGTGCAAATATTTAAAGGTAAAATTAATCGTCATCCTTACTCAAGCAATATCTGTTGCAGCAGTAGCATTAGTTACTATGTAGTACTATCAAATCAATGCTTGTTGCCAGCAAATTGAAATAAGTTTACATTTTCTTACTTTAGGTTAATTATCAATAGGATTCATCCTTACCAGTGCTTCGAAATATTGTCTTCTGCATTTAGTTTGAATTGTTGTTATCAAAGTAGCGGATATTTTTGCACTGATTTTACCCTAGTTTTTATTTCATTTATATCAGAGTCAAAGCGTATGAAATTAAAAAAAAAAAAAAACAAAACAAAAAACAAATCTTCAAAATGTTCAAAGAAATAGAATAAATTCATTCCAATACGATACTATTCCATCACAAAAACAAACAGGCGTACACATATGCATACATGTATAATCATAATCTTCATTTTTATTATCATTTCATTTATATATAATTTAATATGCATATCATTAATGATATAATTCATACGATATATAATGTATGATTTATTTACATGATTTGCTATTAAGTCAATAAGCTCGTTGTCATATACTGAAAAAATATCCGTTTAAAGCAACAAATAATTATTCATCAATGTTATTTTTGTCGATAAAATACTTTTGCAATTGAATGACTCTAATCACAGATTTTGCTTGTTATATAAATAGGACTTTTTTTAAAATGTACCTTGAAGTTGAAGAAGATAGAATATTTATTTCTATATCTTCGTAATCCCTATAATACCTGATTATTTCAAAACTACATTTGATTTATTTTTTGTATTTTTTCGAATTAAATCGATCTTTGTATTAACTGATAAGACAAATACAGACAGAAAACAGTCTGAGATAGATGTACCTACTTAGCTGAAGGATTTATAATTGTCTGCCTCCTACTATCTCCCTGTCTATTTAATCATACATATTCATCAAGAGTAGCTTTGTCAAAATGGTGGGACAAAATTACATTTCGGACAAACTGCACGAGCTAATGGTCTCAATGACTAGCTACATAACCGTCACCAAACTAAATGCGCTCTTATTCTGTCTGTCTGTTTGTCTGTCAGTCAGTTTTGAGAGGGTTTCAACGAAAGAAAAAACGTTGACACAGAATAAGTAGAGAAACTCATTATTTTATTGACGGAGCGATTGTTAGAAATATCCTGTAAAACACGGAAAACAGATAAAGACCTGCCAGACGGATCATTTCATCGAATTCTCTGATCATTTGAATTGAACTTTTGTGTTTCTATGGTGCAACACAATCTTGAAAACACCAAGTCAGTGTGGCAGTTAGGAATTGATAGTTCAAATCTCTTTCAAATCATCTCAGAAAAATCCGTTATTCCATAAATGATAACATCTTCCCATTTGAAAGATTGTTGAAACACAATCTTGCAACCATCAAGTTACAGAGGTTGTTTATCTTATTACATCGAAATGGTTGAAGAGAATCTTACTTCTCCACAAAGGATTGAATATTCCAACTTGGAACAATATATTCTTTACAGCAGCCATTTATTGAGTGAGTCAATCTTATCTCATCTTAATTGTCGAAGTCATTCCGCTTTTTCACAAAATTCGAAATATTACCATTTAGAAAATTGGCAAAACAGTTATCAAACTGGTCATGAGTTGGTGATTCTCATGTTATCTAAGTCGTCGAAGAAAACTTTGGTATTCTCTTTACAAAACGATGAAATAATCCTTGTCGAGTTTGGCGCCACACTATCTTCTAACGATCAAGTCACCGAGGCAGTTAAAAGTTTGTTAATCCTATCCTATCCAAAATATTGAAGAAAATTTCACATTTTCACAAAAATCTTCTCATTTGTCACAGTATGGTGAACATTTGGCAAACCAGGTGAGGTCCTCTGTCTAGGACCACGGTTGCTATGTCAGTGTACTTCTGCTCTTTGTATTCAGATACTTCATTCACTGCTGCTTTCCATGGTACAGTTATGTAAAGTTGCTTTGATGAGGTTGTCCACAAGATAGGGGCTGGCCTGATATTGGTCAGTCAACGCCCTGGCTTGTCTTGCTACTGGACCTCCGCTACCAACAGTTTTCATATCTAGGCAGGTGTTTCTTTACGTCTTGCAGGTTAACCTTCCTGGGGTCTAAATCCCCCCCTTCCACGCTGCACTTGGCCCTACGATATCATAACGCCTGAGAGCAGAGTGTTGCTACAAGCTGGTTTTTGTCATTTCACTCAAATTGTTGGAGAAGACCTCTCGTTTTCAGTAACTGTTGCATAAACCTTCCTATTAGGAAGATTGTTGCAACACATTCTTCTAAACATCCAATTACTGAGGTGACTCATCATCATCATCATCATCATCATCATCATCGTCAGTTTTTAAACGTCTGTCGTTTGGCATAGACCTTCCCCAGGATTCGCCACACTTCTCTATCATAGGCGTCGTGGAGCCAGTACTTTCTGAACTTGTCAAGCTCGTCTCTCCATCTAATATTCCGCCGGCCTCAGTTATGCATGTGATCTCAGGGGATCCATGTCATGAGTCGCAATGTCCATCAGTTGTCCATCATTCTTGCAATATGGCCAGCCCACTGCCATCTGAGCTTTTTAATTTATTCTATGATGTCCTTGACTCCTGTTTTCCCCTGAATGTATTGTGCTGTCTTGTGGTCTCTCCATGTGAGGCCCAGCATAATTCTCTCATGTGCACGTTGCATGGTTCTCAATTTGCAGATCTCTCTCTTGGCTAGGTTTCCTGTTTCAACTCCATAAGTGACTATTGGGAGGATGCATTTGTTATACACCCTTCTTTTTAGGATTAATGGGATCTTCTTATTTTTGAAGGTTGAAATTGCTCTGCCAAAGGCTTGCCATTCTAGTGTGATTCTTCGATTGATTTCTTCTTCTTTTGAGGATCTCATGGAGATTCGTTGTCCTAGGTAGATTTTGATCTTAGTGTTTTTATCTCCGATGTGGTTGTTGCACATTGTCTCCGTCTTACTGAAGTTCATGTGTAGGCCAACTATCTTGCTCTATTTTCCCTCAACATCAAAATTTTGCCACTTGGAAGCTTGGTGCAACATAATTTTCCAAACATTTGGTTATTGAATTAGTAACTGGCTAATTGATATAATTACACCGAAATTGTCAAAGAAAAACTCTGATTTTTCTAGAACGATGAAATTTCCCTATTTTGAAGATTAGAACAAGACAATCTTCCAAGCATCTAATTACGAGCTCGTTATTCTAATCTTACCAGAATCGTTAAAAAAAAACTCGCTGTCTTAATGATTATCTCTTGTGGAGTTTAATCAACGGATTAAAAACGAAAGAATCAGACAGTCGGAAAGCCATTCCGTCCTATTTGGAATCTGATGTCTGGCTTTTCATGAATTCCAAATTTTCTGGTCAAGATGGGAGACGGAAAGCAGAATCCATTCATATAAATGTATTTATTCTGGTGTCTGTGCGAAGAGACACATTAAAAAGGAGAAGAATGGAGAATAACAATAAACAAAAATAAGAGAAAAATGTGAATCTAACAGCTGAAAAGGATTTGGATATAGAGAGGTTATTATTATACAATAACATAAGAAGAAGAAAATGGTGTTTACAAGCAAGGTCACCTATAAAACAATAATTAAAGCAGTGCGTTCGACGAAGTGACAGTGTGTGTGTGTGCATGTCTCTGTGTGTGTATGTGTTTGTGTCTAGAAAGCTTACACAGCTTTAAATACTAAACATTAAAAAACATTTT
>OY735210.1:40564944-40569354 GCA_963457665.1 Thysanoteuthis rhombus
CTGAATCCAGCAAATGCCTGAATGAAGGTTTGTACGATTAAATTGCGTAGGACAATGTTGGGGTTTGCATTTTGACAATGTACCGTACTTCGTTCCATTGCATGTATGTGCACCACGGCTGCGGCAGGGGAGATAACAAAAGACGAAAGACTCAGGTCGAAATTCCATTTTCATTTCTATAGATGACGAAATCATCACTTGGAGCAAGCGAGAGAGAGAGAGAGAGAGAGAGAGAGAGAGAGAGAGAGAGAGAGAGAGAGAGAGAGGGGGAGATAGGGGGAGAAGGGGAGGAAGAGAGACTGGTTAATTAGTCCTCCTACTGCCTCTACTATACTACTTTCCCTTCTTTTCATCTGGTGACCAATGTTTCTGTCCCTATCTTATAGGTGAGGCTCCTTTTTTTTCTTTATCGCTATCTCTCTCGTTACATTAACTCATGCCCTCTTCTTTTGAAAGAAATCAGAACAAATAACCATCTATTCTTCCTTCTCCTATTTTCCTCATGTTTTCTTCCGTTTCTCCCGACATTTAACTTACTGTCTAACTTTCTCACTTCCGCTGTCAAATCCTTTGACAATGTCCTCCCTTCTATTTCACGTTCTTCCAACTAATGACTTTTTAATTAAGTGTTCATGGATGGCTATCTATTTGCGCAGTTTCTGAGCGACCAGGTTTTATATCAAGTCATAATGAATCTACTTGAAATGTTTTTATCAGCCCTTTGGCGTCTCAAAAGGTTTACTTCGTAACGTATTTTATTTTTGATCAACTGTGTAGTAAGTACAGTGCACAGATACCCAGGCAAAAAGTATCCTTAACAAAGATGTTATTTAAAAATATGTAAGAATAGAAATGAAATACTCATTCAATAGCCCCCATCAGCCCTCATATTGCAACAATCGCACCAATCTTCCGAATCAGGAAGAACTGCTTGCTTAAAAATTTGGAAACATAAAGGAATAAGAAGAAATTATTGAAAAAGATGAAAATTGCAATAAAAACAAACAAAAGATCTCGTTACAAAGAAGTGAAAGTGAAGGAAAGATGAGCATATTAACCGGAAAAAAAAGGAAAAGGTAAATAGATTCCTGAAGAATTTCAGTAAAATGGATTGAAGATACGCCGAATGTATCAAAGAAATCTTTCAAGTACCAAATTTAAATTACATCATAGAACAAATGAGCATGAAATTCCAAGAAGCAAGCTCAAGGCGAGGAAGATAATTTTCCGAAAGGACTTGTTGCTGTTGTTTTTAACTCTTCATTCGCCCATTGTTTCCTAATGTGTCGGTCTATTGGAAAAATCCTTTCCTTTAGTCTCAGCAAAATGTCACGTGCCATTCCTGTTCGTTACTGGTGCTTTGTAGGAAATGGAAAGTTAATCTAATTATCAAATCCAAAGAAATCACCCGGCGCAATCGGTACGTTAAAGACGGCATTGGAGCAAGCCGAGCAACGAATGAATGGATTCTACAACGGAAGCATCAGAAACGCATTTCCGGTAGCCAGGCAACCATTTTCAATTAATGAGAGATTTCCATCTCTTTCCCAAGAATAATTACAAAAGGATTTATGACAGAAAAATTCCAGCTAAAGGCAATTATTACTTCAATAACAACCTCAATAATGATGACATATTAGCTTGGAAGGATTTCGAAAAGACGATGATCACTGCTAAGACGCAGATAATTTACGGTTGGCAATAAAACTGTTATTTTGCCTGTAAATTGTAAAGTTCCGCACACTCGCTCACTTGTTATCAAAAACGGCGCACAACCCCCAAGCATCATCATTTGTATCATCGAGTGAGCGAATCTGAGAAAATTGATGAAAGAAAATCCAAGGAACTACATGAATTACATTCTGTGATCCACACAGTCGCTAATTCGATGTTAAAAAGGGTGTGCAGAGAAAGAAAAGGCGGTGATCTCTCAAAACTTACAAATGATAGAGAACTGATGAAGTACACAAATGCTGAATGCACAAACTAGAAACATTTTTTATGTTTGAAATTCAAATAGATCACTTTCTCCGGTCTTGAGGCCAGAGAGAATCATGCTAAACATTCAGATAGTTCATTACACTACCGCAACAATGAGTAACAAGTGCAATACCCATCTGGAGCTCCACAACTGCAATAAAGTAATACAAAACTAATCGGACAATTATTACATTTTTTGCTGTTTAAACTGATTTGTTTTAAGATTTTTTTTAGATGTATGATGCATCCAATAATAAAATAATCAAAAGAGGTGAGCTTCAAAGCCTTGTGCATGGAGAGTTGTTGGTATCAATTTGGGGATTCACTAACTTGGTTTTCTTATCTCGAGTTGTGGACTAAACGTAAAAACTTGAAGTAAATTAAAACTCAACAAACTCATAGCTTACGTATTGGGGGATCAGAAGTTACGATCTGATTCAGCTACATTTGTTTTTATTTCAATCTTTGCGGATCGGCATACTGTTTAAGCTTGCACGGTCAACAGTTTAGGAGAAGAAAAATACAACCAAAATCCCATGACGAAGCTCCCATCTGCTTGGCCATGCATGTGAAGCCTTTGTTAAATAGATGGAATCGGTTGCACACCCACGGTACTACACCTGAAAAATATATCAGATATAAAGGTTTTTCATTGTGCTGATCCAAAGAGAATTGTCAACGCTACAAAACCGGGGAGACTGCCATCACGACTTACGAAAGGACATGTTATCCCCACCTAAATCTTTATGTGCTAAGTTATACTGTGTATGCAAGACTACAGTTACTGTACAAATCTGCTGTGTGGACTCAGATGAAGGAAGAGCGAAGTCACGACAGCTGGCTCTCGAGGAACTTGAAGTCTTCCACACTGTTTGGCAAGCCACGATGGAGACACATGATGGGCCCAACAATTATTCTAAACTGAAATCACCCACAGTTGGAAAAAATTGTCGGAGGAGGGTCCATATATATATATATATATATATATATATATATATATATATATATATATATATATATATATAGAGAGAGAGAGAGAGAGAGAGAGAGAGAGAGAGGGAGGCAATAGAGGTAACCTTCGCCAAGCACATCACTGAGGTGGGGATTTTCAAGAGCGTTTAGGGCCTACACGACATGGGACCTGCCATCGATGTCTTGACTTCAAACATTTTGTTTCTGGTCCCAAACACCGTCGATCTAATAACGACACTCTACTTGTCAAGTTTGAGTGGTGGAGGGCAGAAGAGCGAGTCTAAAAGAACGAAGCTCTTTTGTACTCTCCAGGACCTCAATGAGAGTATTTGTTGTGTACCCTAAAGGGTAGGGCTGAGGTTCGTGCTTCGGACGTCTACCCACTTATCTCCAATTGACCCTGAATACCTCTGAATTGCCAATCTACGATTACAGCGCACACAGTCCAGACTCCTTTGGGGTCACAGGCCACCTTATGGTACGTCGCGAAATTCGTCAGCTCCGACCTTCTATGGGCGGCCGATGCATGCCGAACATCCAGCTTCAGCAACATACCTACATGGACTTTCCTGGGTTTGATGTGTGCAAATGACGAAGAAAACGAATGATTCTGGTAGGAAAATACCGAGACGGCTTTCCCAGGTTTGAGAAGCGTGTACTCAGATGAAGGGGGTACCCGTTAAAACGAATGCACTCTCTATTACTGATGCCGGCACGCACAGAGGGAGAGCCTATTTATCTATCTGACGATGAGAGATAGCCGCTTAATTTGGTCATGGGCACCCGGGCTGATAATAATAAATAATAACTAAGCCTCCTTCACCTGGTCGGTTATTCACTCAGGTTCAGCAACCATGTTTTTTTACACTGGGACTGGTAGATTTGTCAGCGTGAGTACGCTTCTGTTATATGGAGTCGATGTCCTACACTTATGTGACCTGATTGAAGGCTACATGGTCTGCATCCTACGGCTATTTTTGCCCTTGCCCAATTTCCATGTTTGATAGGAGAGCACACCATGTACTTAGTTGGCATCATTAGAGTCGTGATGTGGACGACTCACCAGAATGGATTCTGTAAAGGGGAAGTGACTAGCCAAGTTATTGTTAGGATGGTGTGGACCAGACGAAATCCCTACCCAGCTTTTTTGACCACGTGTCATATTTTCTGGTATTTGAGAATAGATATGCATAAATGATCATGTATTTCCGCTGGGATGTAAATTGAGGTCGGATCAACCTTGGCTTAGTCGCCTGGGCGAAGGGGTCTGGTGTAAGAAATCCAAAATCTTTCATCATCCCAGGTTCAGAACATTCTGAGGTCGTATCGTGGGGATGCATATCATCATCATCATCATCATCATCATAATAATAATAATGATAATAATAATAATAATAATAATAATAATAATAATAATAATAGTAATAATAATAATAATAATGATTACAACAGCAACAG
>OY735210.1:40569554-40609554 GCA_963457665.1 Thysanoteuthis rhombus
AACAGCAACAGCAACTATAACAAGTAGAAGAAGAAGAAGAAAAATAATGATAATAATAATACAGCAACCTCAACAACAACCACAACAACGATTACACCCCCTTCTGAAATCCAACTTGAACTCAAAAATTATATAGACACACTCTCTAAATATGATTTAACATCCCCCATCCACCAGAAAAGAATTCAACTCAGCTGTTAACTAATCCTGAATCTTAAATAACTGAACAATCGTTTATGATAAAATCTTCTTATTTTTTTTATTTACTCGGAGTATTTTCACTGACATGCGTTTATAGCAACTGCACTCGGAACATATATTAAGTAACACATGGACATTTTATTGGTAAAATAATGCAAATACTCAAGCTTGTATCTCGCCCCTGTTGAAGTTATTTAAGAAGATATACAGTGTAAACAAATATTCCATACACACTACATACAGTGAGAATACACTCACACACACACACATACACATATATATGAGTGCTAATGTATGTGTGAAATATGTTTCTAGTTGAAAAGAAGGCAAAAGTACACAATTGTTTTGTTTGTATCCTTTCCAGTTAATTTCATTTATTCTTTCATTTCGTTTTTGACATTGCTGAAAAAACGGAAACATATCGAGTTTTACTATTGAAAGCGACGCAAGCTTTTGTTAGACCGCAGCAAATGATGTGCGCCTGGCCGGTAAGCCATCGGCATTTAACAGATTCACACGAAAACCTATTGCTTCATTAGAGTGGAAATCGGAATTGGAAGTCGCCGCTTTGTGCACACAGTGAGGAAATATAAAGACAGGAAAGATATTGCCTCTGGCCATTAGACATCTAAGTCCTCGCTTTTACTATTTACGCAAAAGCTTTCCTTCATAACTTTATTTTTTTTCATCGTCTGAGTACACGCTATCATCATCATCATGATCATCATCATGATCATCAATAACAACAACAAGTGGAGACTGGGCAATTAGATAAGGAAGATACTAGCAATTGTTGGCAGGCTTTGCCTACTAAGAGTTCCACGGGTTGGGGGTCTCATTGAACTCAAACTTTTGTTTAAGACTACTTCCATCGAGTCAGATATCTAACTGTTAGAAACAGATGACCGTCTCTTCGAAATAGCAAAGCACCAGATCCACTCCATTGAGGAAGCGGCTACAACTTTGAAGGAAGAGTTTGACGTCCCTAAAACTTGACCAATAGACAAAGGGGTGACCAGCATTGATGCCAAATGAGTGAAGCAGACGGCGAAACAGAATGGACAATAGGTGGACTGCAGATATTCTGCAGGGACAAGAAAAAGGATGAAACGGGTAGACCAGTGAAGGATACATCAGTGCCCGAGGAGAACCGGAATTATTTAGAAAAAAAGCATTATCATAATAATAATTAGAAAAAAACCCACCTATTTTCATGGATGATCTTAAACTGTATGCAAAGTTTTACTGAGTTGAGCGTCCGTTCCAAACTATCAAGTGGTTCATGGGGATGAGCTATAGCCTCAATATGTCCAAAAGCAAGAAAAACTGGCAACAAAAGATGTTCATTTAGACCTGGACATAACCATTGAGCCAGGAGGGAACTTATAAATACCTTTGAATAATTGAAGTCAATTGAATCAACATGCGTTCATGTTCTGGTTATCTATTCCATAATCCCACCACTATTGCAAGAACTAATTTTCTTATATCCAATCTACTTCTGTTTATTTCTGCCGTATATATGTGGTCTCTCAGTTCCTTCTTTGATTTTTCTTATATCTTAAATTCAATTCCTTTTTATGGCAGCCCCAAAATCATCATTCTGCGATCTTTTGAAAATGCAGCGTTAAGAAAAAATGAAGTGTTAGTATTTAGCGAGATTTGGACTCGCATCCGAAAACTGCCTCCCTGATGCAGCTATCTTAACAATTAGGCTATGTATGCTGAATGAAAGCAGATATTCAAATCAAGCCACATAACTTTGTTCCTTTTTTCCCTTAACGCCTGATAACTCAAGATTTTTGTTTTTTATTCGGTGGCAGTGTTAGATGTAATATTATCCAAATTTCTTACGTTTCGTCTATTATTTTTACTAATATGTCTTTTTTTGGCTCTAAGATCATAATTCTACGATCAATGATTAAGAGCTTTGATTAAAAAAAAAAATTAAGGATATATCTCGAGTGAGACTCGAACGCCCATCCCTCATTCGCACGAGCCTGCCTTTCCGTACCAGCTTCTCTTCCTCTCAAGAACAGCTATCAAAATGAAATAAGTGTTGTTGCAAAAAAATAGAAATTATTGACAATGCTTTATCCGATAAATTGACGGTAAGAATGTTTTTTCTGCATGTAACAATTGACTGTTTATCTTAGAAGTGACAAATTTGCCCTTATAAGTATTCCTAGCCAATTATTTGGAACAATATACTTCTCTATTCATACCAGTTCAGTAGCTTATTTTCCCCCCCCAAAAAAAATACTGTAATATTTTTTCACAAGATCGACTAGTATATATACCTACGCCTGTTATTCAAAAATATTTTTCAAAAACTAAATGCCTTGTATTAGTCTTAACACTGTACAGTTGATACTTTGCTGCATCATTACAGTTACGAATTAACTTGGAGCTAAACCTCAGATATATCATCCAACTCCAGTCCAAGTCGAACGAGAAGTAGGAATAGAGTTTTACCCTGCAGAAGCCAGACTTTTTTCTCGTTTGGTTTTCTGATCAGAGTTTACAAGATATAACTGTAAGCTCTATTCCTCTGATATCAAGTGTCTTAGACTGCAGCTTACATAAACATAAACAAAGGCTAACTACTCTGTCTAATACATTAAAACTTCTAGTGTACCCATAACGCTTCATAAAACAAGAAAAACAATAGGCTGATTCACGTACTTAACAAAATCAACATGTACACCTGGGTGACTTCATTTTTTCCCCACAATTGTAGATGGGAGGATGTGTTTGGTGAAGTCATTAATAAAGTTCCAGGGCTAAACTCAGGCATACAAAGAAGCTATTTACAAAAGACAGGTCTCTTTGGTCACTCAATCACAACTGTCACCTAACCAACGTCCTTTGGCAGCATGCTGCGTTGGTTGACCAATTAAACGATTGGAAAAAGAGTGATCAATGAATAAGTAACTTATCTTCTTAGACGGGACGAATAAATTGCATTGTAAATTGAACATCGTACTAAAAAACCTATTCACGTTTGGGAGAATATCTGTTCTTGACTTAATGAGCTGAGAGTAATTAAAATGTTCAGCCCTCTTGCTCCGATGATGGGGCCTGTAAATGTGATACATTTATAGATAACCAGTTAGCCAGCCAGCTAGCCAGCCAGCCTGTCAGAAAGACAGACCAATTAAGAAACTGAAGAGAAAACAGTTTGACAGTTTGAGACATTTTTATCGATGGTTTCAAATTACCAGATACGACGAAATGCAACAAAAACGAAACGGTTGAAATCATTCGAACACTAACTTGAGAAAAAATCCTTGTAATATCATGGAATGATTTGTTTTCGTCATTTTATTTTATTAAATGCATGAAAGAAAGTAAATTCATTTAAAAATCACGCTATCCAGGGAAATCGTTTTTGTCAGAAAAAAGAAGTTGATTCATTGGAGAAAAATGTGAGAGAAAAATGAGGAAAATATTGTTGGAAAGCAAGAAAGAAGATAGAATGGAAGGAAAGAGCAAAAAGGGAAGATGAAAGAAAAATTGGGGGAATAAAAGAAAGAAAGAAAGAAAGAAGAAAGAAAGAAGAATAGAAGGAAAAAGAAAGAAAGAGTTAGAAGGGTGAAAGTAGATAGCAAAACAGACATGACATTCAAAATAAAGGAAAAATATCTTAATAAAACAGAATATTAGTTAAAAAATCACAAATTTGTCCTTAAAATCACGAAATTTACTTTATTTCTATCAAATTGCAAGTCGCCATCTTATTACTAATTTTGGTCACGAAATACATTATAACCAGAAACCGACTGAGCAAACAATCAATCAGTCAATGAATGTATTAAAAGAAAGAATAAGATATTCTCAATACTGGTATCTTCCGTTGATAGCGATACGATTGATGCTTTTCTCTTTTAATACACCACAAGTCTTTCCACTCCCAATTGGAATAAGTGATTTTATTTTGGATAAAATACACTAACAATATAACCGTAAACAATATGTATAGATTTGCCAGGCAGTGTGATAATAAAAATGAGACAGACTCCCGAAGTGTCAGATTCTGATACTATTTCGACTGACGATGATTACAGTAACTTTTCTATTGTATATATCAAGTTGGAAAATTTTTGTTGTAAAAACTTTGAGGCTTGCTTTCAATCATGGACAGCAAAACTAATCACAAAATGGTGTGTTCTCATCATTCTTCTTTCTTCTCGGAAATATTCTATCGTCCAGAGGGAAATTTGAATTGCTTTGGCTCTCCTTGCTCTTTGAGCTCAAAAAGGGTCCACCAGCTGAAGAGAAGAAATACTGTCTTTACAAATAGAGCCTTGAGTATCAGGACATGCCAGCTATGGTTTGTTTAGCTTCGGTTGGTAAATGTCTTTATTCCATGCAATCAACTTCGATCAGAAAAGGAAATTTCCTAACAGTGATCAAAACCTCACAAAGTAAACCTCACAACAAATGACACATTGGCTCAATACAATCCAAACAACCATCATAAATCAGATCTACCAAGCAGTGCGAATTTTTGTAGGATACTCTGAAATACACCCACGATAAGATTCTGGTCCCAAACAAAGAGGTTGTCCCTAACTGTTCAGACTCAACCGACCTTGCCTCATCAGATTATCACTTTTTCAGATGTAAACAACATTTCCAAGACAGGAAACAATTCACTAATCATGATGAGGTTAGAAGTTACACGACAGGAATGTTTCTTTGTCCCAAAACATAAACATACATACATGCATATATATGTATATATTTGTATGTGTGTGTGTGCGTGTGCGTAAGCATGTGTGTTTGTGTGCGTGTATTTGTGTGTGTGTGTGTGCGTGATAATTATAATATCAGTTCAGTCGGCAACCTGATAATAACCCGTGGCTTCATTAATCAAATAAATCGAACGATAAACTTTGAAAATCTTCGACTGAATACCAGTTAATAATTTTGTGCGGATTTATTGATCCAGCTTTATCGGCCGAGCTGTTTTTGTCCATGGACGCATTTATATAAACACTTGCTGCCCTTTTTTTTTTTGACAAGCAGCTTATGATTTGTCGGGCTTTTGTAACCTCTGCTAGGTTGGACACTAAACCAAAATACATTCATCTTTTGGAACAATAGTATTAAAATTGCCTTACTGAGTTTCCCTGCAAAAAAAAAAAAAGGAAAAAAAAGTTTAACCATTCTCCTTCCTCTGAACATCAATATATCAAGCATGGGTCTTGGTATGTAAAATCACCGAAGCTTTCATTTGAGTATATTAATAGGCCTTCAAATTTGTTTATATATATATATATATATATATATATATATATATATATATATATATATATATATATATATATATATATACACACACACACACACACATATATATATGAATATATATATACATATATATATATATATGAGTGTGTGTGTGTATGTGTGTGTGTATAATGTGTGTGTGTGTATGTGTGTGTGAAAGAGAGAGAGAGAAAGAGAAAGAGAGAGTTCTTATGATCTTTTTGTAAACAATTCAAGGTGCATATTTCGCAAAACGAAAAAAAAAACAAAAAAAGAAGAAGAATAAAGTTGCCCTCTAATTGAGGGAGACAGAAAGACAGAAAGTAATTTATTAGGACTTTTAAATTCGAATTTTCATGCAAATTATTCAAACAATAACATTTTTTAAAACATTATATAGTTTCAGCCATCAGGTGCACATAAATCTGTCTAATCATCTAAGCAGTTCGAAAGTTCAATTTGTTTTGTATGATTATATCCTTATAAAGAGTAAAAAATTGGATCAAATGTAAATCACCATTTTCCAATTCCTGAGGTTTTTTCAACGATTCAGTTGAATTTCAGTGAAATTGGAAAATATATACTGTTCTCAATTGTAAACAACAACCATGTTTTTGCATTTAAAATGCAAAGATCAAACGATTGGATCGGCCATAACCCACCGTTCCTCTGGTGGAATCCCTCTATCTGCCTGATGGAGAGTATGAATTCCATTAGAATACATCCAGGATATCAATGATAGCAGATGAGAATCCCTGACTTTTTTTTTCTTTCAGGTATAAATTAGGAGTAGGAGTTTTGGATATATTAGGGCATCGTCTTACAGTCTAACAATAGATGTTATAAAAACACAAAAAAAGATGATATAAGATAAGGGAACACTTTAATAATATCAAATTGTCTCACTTGAAATGGGAGTTCACGAAAGAAAAAGATAAAAACCACCTGAAAATTTAAACAAACCTGATTCATTAATTGAAATAAGCTGCACTTGCAGTGATACTTTTTTTGTGGGTTTCAAAGATCCTCCATTTCAGAAATCGGCGTCTTTTGAAGTTGAATATTGTTCGATTGTTGTCATTGTTGATACACAATTTTTTATTTGGGGAGAAACGCTCAAGATTTTGGTATTTGATTTAGTGGTAATCTATTGGAGACAATTCTGCTGAATGTAGATGATGATATATTTCGTATTCAAGTTGCAGCAACTTTGTTTTGGTCAGATTGACAAAGTGAGATCTCGAATTGTTGCATTGCAAATGGATATTCCTGGCAACTTGAACAATATGTGTATCATGTTTAGACTCAATAAAAAAAATAGTCTGATTTCCTTTAAGGTTAGGATGTGCGAGAATGGTAGATTATCTTATTAGAATGATAAGATGAATTATAAGTTGAAAATTCAAACGGAAGCTAAGGACGTAAAATCTGTTAAGTTTTAGCTACATTCTTTGCTTCAGAATTTTGCCGAAATTGCAATCTGTAAAAAAAAAAAAAAAAAAATGCCAAAAACGGCCATCATATTACAATATGTACATGTGTTCATTTGTTGTGAGAGCATGATTGCAAATAAAATGAAATAAATAAGATTTTGGTGCAATGGAGGCTGAATGTAAGGAAAATGACATAATTTACCCATATTTCAATATTTTTCTATGCTCAAAAAAGGATTACCATTAAAGTGTTCAGTAAATCCTAATTTTTTTCAACTGCAACGTAAGTTGGCAGTTCTGAGAGAGGGGAATATTTCATGCTTTGACCACATTTAGATAGGTTAACAGTGATTTAAAGAATTGAGTGACCCAAAGAGAGAGTGATCAAAGAGGGATAGACAGAATTCCTTGCTAAAGAAGAAAAATATTATCGTAATAAGAGTGGAGAAAGATAAGACAGAAGAAGCGATTTCTTAATCTTTTTCAAGTCACAATCCGTCATATTATTCCTTAAAAAAATAATTCACTGAATAAAAAGAAAATACAAAAAAAAAAGAAGAAAAACAGACAGAAAAAAGAAAGGCTTACTAAATAGTGTTTACAACCAACGTTGCATTCTATTTATTTGTAACCTTTTCTTTTCCCAACATGTATTGTATTTTGGACGATAATTTTTCTTGCATTTCTATGTAATGATTGTTCATTTCTGTTTTGGACGTTTTAACATGGATTAACTTGAGTAGTCAATTCAAAACAACAAGAAAAAAAAACCTCCAAATTTTTAACTTTAAAAGAATATTCATCTCAGATACAAAATGTTGCCAATTGCTGCTCGTCGCAGGTTTTGAACTGAGTCTCTATTTTCTATTTTGTGACGGCAGTAGAGCTGATATTTGATGTATCTTTCTCGACCCATGATAATGTCGAAATGGCGGGGTATTATCAGAATTTACTGATAGATAACCTTTTGGGAAGATCTCGTAACAGAAAATGAATTATGTATCGAGTTATACACAAAGAAAAATGGGACAAAAATGAATAAAAATATGAAAACATTTAGTTGTGGGTGAAGGGGATTGTGTGATAAAGTCTCAAGGGTGAATGATACCGCGTTGAACTATGTGATAAGAAATCAGTTGTTGAAAAGAGATATTGATTAGGGTATACCCAGAGTTTCTTTCATGGGCTGTTTTGATGTTGAATACGTCTCATCAGCAATTTGCCAATCTTATTCAAGAATCTTTACCAACCACACCAGTGAATTCCAAGAGAACCAGAACGAATTGGTTAACTATTTTGAAACGTATTCCTTCTCCCCTAAGTAATAATTTGTCAAAAAAAACATCATTTTTATGATTCCACTTACACCTTGGTTATTTTGTTTCAGTTCAGCTTGTCACCTGACACGGCTACAACACTGATCAATAGTGGTAATTTAAATAGGCAATCATCATCGAAACAGCTGCTCATTAATTACGAATATATAAATCTTTAATTTTTGCTTCCTTCATTTGATATTTGCCAACAATTGGAGGCAACAAAAAACGCACTGGTTCAATTTATTGGACCCATATTTTGATTATTTTAAAAAGTCTTTTTTGAGCAACGGCTGGTGTCACTTATGCAGTACCTATTACTCAATAACCCTTCTAAAGATATCAGTTATTAAATCTATTCAAATTATTAGCAATGAAATCTATGTATTAACTTCTGTTTTTTTTCTCATGTTTTTTCTCTTCATACTCGCTCACTCTATGTAGTGTGATGTTTTTAATATCGAGTGAATAAGTTTGTGGAACCCTGTGCCGTTTTTTATACGAACTACATGAATATGCACTTTTGATTTTAATTTAAACAGCTCTGGTATATCAATCAAAAATGTTATCTTTTAGCAGCATGTTTGGTAATCAATTGAGAACTTGAGAAACGGGTGGTCGATGAATAAGTTACTTCTTTCGCCTTTTGTTGGGCAATGATCCCTAAAAAGTCTGAATTAAAAAAAACAAACTCAAAAAACAAACAAAACTCAAAAAACAAAACAAAACGGGGAAAATACCCCCAAACTAGCGTGAATGCAGTCTGACACAAACTAAAATCATACATCACAATTTGTAACGAGCAAATGTTTCAATTTTCAGACCTCCAGTTTCTGGAAGCTTTTGACATATACACATACATAGGAACATAGAACCTCACCTGGTGTAACAGATGAAAGATACTTTTTAAAATGAGTCAAATGAAAGCCCACTGCTTTGAACAAACGCCACGAAAAGTTCGTAATCCAAAGGTTCCTTAATGAATGACGATCATCTGATGTTAATATAAGTAGCATAATTTCCCAGAAAGAGAGCAAATATATTGGACTACCTAGGTACATTGGTTGTGAAACTTGGGACTTGATTTGTTGATATTTCAATTGGAAGAACATGTAGAGCGCACGTTGGTATAACAATAGATCCGTTGCCTGATATCCAAAAATACATTCATTTCACACAGAAATCTTGTCACTTCTTATTCACCTCCCTTGTTAATTCACCTAATTGAGTAAGTATTAATCACGTAGATCAAAAATTTAGATTAAAATTGGACTGGTAACTGTATGTGAAGCAACGGACTTATTGATCCAACCTCATTCCAATAAGGAAGAGTGTCCTTGATGGCATTCCCGTTGCTTAACATATTCCAACTGTTTGTTGCAAACTGATATACTTAGCTACTCAGTAAACTGCCGATTCATCTTGGGTTATCAAGTGTTGTGTTTGTGTTGCCAGATGGGCTTTGTTGTCGATTTACTCGCCCATATTTGTCTGTCTGTCTATCTATTTTGTTTGTACACATGCTATCTCCAAAAGTACTGATGACCTTTTGTCTAGGCCTAGGAATAATTGATTTTATTTCTTGGTATTTCCCGACATTTCTTTTCAGTTATGTTCTCATTTTGAGATCGGACTAGTCTTCGATGAAATAACTTAGTAATAAGGTCCTCACAGTGACCTATCATGACGGGCGTGTTATGTGAAAACAGTCATGAGGTCATGATGATTGAAGTATAATGTGATATTGCAATGACAATGGAAGTTCAAGGCGATGATATCAGGAATGACGTCATTGTGATATTATTCTAAACATTAATACATATTGCCTATAATCGAAATCATCAATCTAATTTCCCGACATTATTAGTCTTCGGTCTAATTATGCTACATTAGTCACCATAATTACAACTTCATATACTCGAAAGTCCCCATCATATTCCTGAGAGTATTATTTGACATTATTCCTTTTATTCGCAATTCTAACACCCCTTGATATTATTACAAAACATTGTTTATATTCCTCACACCATTACTCGACATTATATCTATTATTCTTCATAATCTTGTCCGTTGGGATTATTGTACATTATAAACGTCCTTGGATGATCAGAAGGATACGGAGAATAATGATAGTTTTTGAGAGACTGATGATAATCTTAACTACTACGGGTTATAGAGGCTGCTCATACTTAACACAGCTACAGTTGTGGTTGATTGGGTTGAATGATGATGAGTGGTGAATAACGATGACTTAACGCATGATTGAACAAAATAGTAGGCGAAAGTTTAACTTCCAGGGGAGCGTGATAAAAGAAAATTGAAATTTAGAACAGGATTAAAATGATTGAAAGAATTGGATGGACTTGAAAGACATAATTCGACGTTCACTAATTATTTGAACAGCAAGAAGAATAGTTAATGCCTTGCAGCTCACAAAACAGCAAAAGACAATTTTAAGCTCTTTTTACATTATTGATTAAATTTTGTATTATAAATTCATCATACATCGAGAATGGCTACTTTAGCTAATGGCTTATAAAATTTCATGTGGGCGTTCTTATAGATGGTTAAAAAAAAGTGCCGTATCTATGCCTATGAAAGCTGGGTATATGTAGACTGATCAGATGAGAAGACTTCTGGTACAGATTTTCCTGTTATTCAAAATTAGAGCGTTCTTATATAGCACCAAGCATGGAAACAGTTATTTATTTATGTGAGAAATTTGCAACTTTTCCCAGGCACTATGATGATGGTATGTTACGCTCACTTGTCAGAGAGAGATAGAAGGGGGATGAGCTGCAATGATAATGGCACATCGTATAATTAACGCTGAACAGAAGTCAGAGATATCATCAAATCTCTTATAAAATGCAAATGGCAATGGGCAGGCCATGATGCAAAAATGTCATTCGACCACTGGACATCATGATTCACAATGTGGATCCCAAGAGATCATGATCAAAACTGTGGCCTGCAGAAGATAAGATGACATGACGATTTAGATTTTAGAGTCAGGAGATATTGGCTCATCGACACCTGCGACCAAGATACGCTACATATCTTGTGGAAGGTCTATGAAAATAAAGGGTGGTAAAAAAAATATTTGTATTATTGAGTTTTATTTCTCTCTCATATTTAGTACTTCATTTGGAGCACTCTGGTAGATGGGGGGGGGGTTATATGTAAATGATATATCGCTTAAATTCAGCCTTTCTGACTATCCAGTTCCATAGCTCAGAGGTAGGATCTGAAGCAGAGGTTTCAATCCTGCCTCGCAGTACCGGGTGGGTTAATAGAAAGTCTATAGCCATACTGAAGAGATGTAATACATCGAAACAGCTGTCTGTGGATGACACAATAATTAATGCTCGTCTATTCAGGGTTGAGCAGTCTTTCAGTGAGGTAACCCATCCATTGTAAGCTTATGCAATGCTTTTCCATAGGAATAGAGCATTGGTGGATGGGGGATTTATGTGTAAATGAATATATCGCTTAAAATCAGCCTTACTGACTGTCCAGTTCTGAGGTAGGATATCGGTCTCCAGATCTGAAGCGGAGGTTTCAATCCTGCTTGCAGTACTGGACGGGTTAATGGAAAGTCTATAGCCATACTGAAGAGATTTAATACATGGAAACAGAAGTCTGTGGATGACACGATAAATATATATATATATATATATATATATATATATATATATATATATATAATGTACATGAGTTGATATATACTATGTACACAGGAACATCCAATAGCGGCTGCAAGCTAGATTAATTTGATCAGCTATTTTATCAGCAAAATTTCAACTCAGCAGCTGAAAAATTAATCGTCATGGGGAGCAAATCAAAGAAATGGACGTGCATTTATCTATGATGAAATATACCAAGTAAGATACAAAAAAGTGATTCAACATAACTTGCACCTAATCCAATGAGTTGAGTATCAAAGGGAATCAACCTTCTGACATCAGAAGAGTATTAACAGTGTGCGCAAAAAAAATATTACAATAAATATTTCTCTATCTTATTTTCTGCATCTCTCTACTCCCGTGGCTCAAACGGTAATCATCGCACATTGATTACAAATCGGAAAGATGGATGATCAGTCAAATAATTCCTTCTCCCGCCTTTTGTATGGCAGTGGTTACTAAGAAGTATGGATTTAAAAGATACAAGCGTGAATGCTGCCGAACACAAGCGAAAAGATTGATTCAACATATACTTACATAGCAAATTGAATTACAACTAGAAACGTACTTGAGTAGAATTTTCGAAATTTATGTCTAGACATGATAAGGATCAAATATCAAAATTCATCCCTATGACTCTATTCGTGTAGCATGTACAAGATACATAGCCAGTCCATCTCAAAAAATTTGGCATATGCAGACAGTTTTTTTAATAGTTTTGCCAAACTTGAAAGTTCACGCCACACCACTTTTCAGATTCTTCAGAAAACGGCAAAAAACGAAATCGTTTTGCATTAAGCCGTCATAGAGGTGTTGGGTACCTTTTCATCTCCCCTTCTTTCTCTCTCCTGTGTTGCAGTCTCCTGTGCATCCAATCAACCCGACATCAGACAATTCAGCTCAACATGCCATCATCACCATTTTGGGATTTACAAACTCCCCCATATTTTCCTATTAAAATTTTTGATGAGTTCTTGCTCACTTTATACGATCCAAGCTTGCGAAAGGCATCAATTAGAAAGCTTTTGGGGGGGGGGATATCGGGAAATTGTTATTACTGAACTTGCCCTGTCGACCTATTATTTGTTTAACTAGATGCCACGGTACACATCGTATCGAAATAAATCTGTAAATTAATCTAGGCTCGTCAGATGAGCAACATGATTTTTTTTCAAATCACTTTTTTAGAAATCTACCACCAAAACTATCAACATCAAATGTAGCTAAAGTATTCAAGCGGATCTAGTTGGCTGTCAATTTGTGTATGTGTCAGGCATACAGGCCAAACCAATGGGGCTAGAGGGATGAAAATGTCTGGATGTTTTTACGACTTATTATGTCTACAAAGAAAAAATATGTTTGAGTGTTAGTTCAATTTACAAAGCAAGTTAATGCAAAATTGGTTACCTACTTTCTGTCTGCTGGTTTTCACATTTGCATCTTGATAATTATTGATCATTGCCCGAAAATGCAATAGGAGTAACTGTTTCATTGATCACCACCTTTTTGCCAATATTTTGATTAATCAAGCCCAGCAAGACATGGAGTTTTCTATTGTATAACTAACCTTACCTGCTTTAATTTTCATTATATTGATAATGAATTTTTGGCTCAACAACACTTTTTTTGCCGTCTAATCTGGAAACCGAACTAAAAAAAAGCAATGTTCATTCTATATTGTCCGTTATCTCCGACCTAAGGTAAAAGTACTTTTGACCTTTCTGGTGATCTATCTTAAAGAAACAATCCTCTACTTCTCCTAGGCTTCCTTTTCGATTTCGCAAATCTGTGCAAGGCTGATCACTTCTTAATCTTATTAGAACATCAATTTCTTCTTCTGAAAAAAGAACAGGAGAAAAAATTGATATTCAACGATGGCCTTTTGTGGAAACAGTGTTTTCCTTTTAATTTCCGGGGGAACTAGAGTTGATATATTTTCTGATAGTTTTTGTCAGAATGTCTGAAGCTTATATATATATATATATATATATATATATATATATATATATATATATATATATATATATATATATATATATATATCATTGTTCAGTATACATATATGCATATCACTCTCACTCATTGCTGGGTGAAAGTCTTTCCCATTTCGATCCATAACGACTACGACTGCACTGAGCTTTGCCATATCTTATCAGCATACTTGTTCATGTCAACCCCTTTTTTGTGTCTTTTATTTTCTTACTATGTTCGTCGTGATATATATGTTCGTTGTGATATATATGTATATATATATATATATATATATATATATATATATATATTTATTGTCCGTGTTTAAAATGAGTGCTACTCAAACATTCACACGATAAATATGACGCAATCCATTTTTTATCAGCCAATATTAGCTCTGAACCGAACGCATCAATATCATTCGGGAAAAAAAAATATGATGCTTTCTTGGGCACGGAGCATGGTCCTTAGTCTGAGAGTCTGTTAATGTCCCTCTTATATTTCTCTACGATGATTTCACAACAAAAATATCTTAATGCGACCTCCAGCTCTCTCCACCAAACAGGCCTGGTTAGTCACTCAATCGAAACAGTAAGGTGACTTTCGACTTAAACACCCACTAAAAACCTGTTTAGAGGAAAAGCAACGGCTGAAACGTTGTATGAAAAATAACCAAGATGAGGATAGTTCGAATAATAATAAAAATAATAATAATACTTCATCTCAAAAATTCCGAGATATAGAGGAAAATTTGTTAAACACTTTTCCTCGATGTAATAAGGAGTCAATCATCCTGCCGCTGTAGTATTGTTTGTACATTTCATGCACACAGTGTGAGGAAATAAGTATTTTGACACTTGAAAAATACCGATTTCATATACATCCGACGTTTATATTCACTTCAAATTCACACGGAAAAAAAATATACATTCACGATATTGAATGAAATATAAACAAAAGTAACGGTGGAAAAGTATTTGGTGACATGAAAAGATTCATCATAAAGATGTTATTTAAAAGGAAATGCTTGTGTTAGTCCTTGCTGCACCTGTAGATAAACTTTCGAAA
This sequence comes from Thysanoteuthis rhombus, assembly GCA_963457665.1. Lineage (NCBI taxonomy): Eukaryota > Metazoa > Mollusca > Cephalopoda > Oegopsida > Thysanoteuthidae > Thysanoteuthis > Thysanoteuthis major. Next base: position 40,584,504 of record OY735210.1, read on the forward strand.
TACTCCACTATTGTATGATACCACCACAGTGGTTCTTCACTACTCCACCTTCTTGCTATAGGACTGTCAAAGGAATTCTCAATCAAATAAAAAAAATTTTATCAAGCAACGTGATTAAGGCTTGAGCAAAAGGGGCATTTTCAAGATATAAGTACTACTGGATATATTAAGTTGAAGAAGTTTGGCACCAACAAGAACCTCCCACCAAATGGCGCTCAACGAGATATTCCTTTACCAGCAACTTGACAAAAGAAGCAAGTCTATTTGTAACTCAAATGAAAACTCAAAACAGGACCAAAGCTGATTTAAGAGAAGCTGGGACATCGGTCACTAAAAATACTGCTTGTGATGAATTGCACTGGAATGATTTGAACTCCCGTACCCCACAGAAAATATCTTTGTTTTTAAAAGCACCTGCATTCTCTGTTGAATACATTCTTCAAAAAGCAATCCAACGAAACATGGACTTGAAAGAGGCCCAACCATGAAACCAAGAATGAAATAGACTACATCCTGACGGACAAAAGCGACACCGTCAAAGGCATTCAAAATCTAAATCAAATAAACGTGGGAAGCGACCATAGTAAGATGTATGATGCAAATAAACACCAATAAAGAACAAAGGAAAATCTTCCACACCAGACTGCAACAACTAAACGTACCAAATGAACTCACCCAACCTTTCAGGCTAGAATTGAAAGACAGATTTGATATCCTTACCGACGAAAACGACACCAACATTAAGAACTCTGCAGCAAAATAATAACCTCTCTATTAGAGGGTGCCAATGTTTGAACCAAAAAACCCACTGACCATTAGCAAAATCCGAAATGAAACGGGGAAACTGATTGAAAAGCGCAGAAACGTCAAACCACTAACAATCACAAGGAAAAATATAGAAGAAACTAAACAAAACAATAAAAAAAAAAAGCTAAGGGAAGACAAAAGAAAGTACAAGTCAGCCATCATTAAAACCTCTCTCAAAAAAACGTCGGTGTTCCAAAGCAATAAGCAAAGCTCTCAGTATTGGACAGAAACAAATAACTTGCAAACTCGAAGAAAACGGAGACATAACAACAAATAGTGACAGAGTTGTCGAACGCGCCGAAAAAATTTACTAAGAAGTCTACTCTTGAAAACATGGGTAACTGAAAAACAACCAGAATACACAAGACGCTGATAATCAGTTCAAGGACTTCCTAGAAATTACACCTTGGGAGGTAAAGCTAGCTATTGAACGAACAAAAAAAGTAAAAGTCCCAAGACCAAATAAAATCACCATCGATCTACTCCAAAAAGTGGGTGAGAGTGTCAACAAAAGGCTAGCAATTCTATTCAACTTGTGTCTAAAACAGAGTAAAGCCCCAAAAGATTGAAACACTGCATAAAAAAGGAAACCTCAAAGTCCTCAACAACAACAGACCAATAAACTGATTCAACTGCATATACAAACTTTTCACAAAAATCATCACCAACTGGATCACTAAAACACTAGATGAAACCAACGACGAGAACGGGCTAGATTTAGAAGAAGCTACTCCACCATGGACCATCTTCATTCAATAAATCAGCTGAAAGAAAAAGCAGCAAAATACAAAATGCCACGGTTGCATTTATAGATTTCAAGAAGACATTCAACTCTCTAGAAATCCACATGGTCATGAAGGCCATCACTCTACAAGGTGTACACTTTGTATACGTCAAAGTACTGCAATATATATACAATCACAGCAACTCCTTCATTGGGCTACACAAGGACTCTGAACCCTTCCGACTCCAAAAAGGAGTAAGACAAGGTGATTTCAGCTCACCCGAACTCTTTACAGCCTGCTTCGAGATGATCTTCCGAAAGCTGGACTGAGAGAATAGAGGAAACAAAAGGGACAGCAAATATCTGCACAACCTCATATTTGCAGACGGCATTGTCCTTTTCACAGAAAACCTACACGATCTCCAACTAATGCTAGATGAACTAAACGAAGAAAGCAAAAAAGTCAGCCTGCACATGAACTTCAGTAAAACAAAAGTCATGTGCAACAATGACATTGAGAATAGAAACATAATTGTCAAGATTGAAGATGGAAAACTGGGTAAGTTTCACCACTACATTTACATCAGACAACAAATCTCCATGAGATCCTCAAGAGAAGAGGAAATTAAGTGAAGAATCACCCTAGGATGGCACGTCTTCGGCCAGGTAAGCTCAACTTTCAAAAACCAGACGATCCAAATAATCCTTAAAAGAAGATTGTACAATGCATTCCCCCGATAGTCACTTATGAAGCTGAAATACCGCTTAGGTCACGTGGGAATGGTTAGATCTAAACAATGTAGAGGTGTGTCTGTCGCCTTTGCAAAGAAGAGTGGACCAAGATTAGAAAGAAAGTTGTGAATGGCTTGTGAGGGATTACGAAAACATCTTTGAGGAGTACTTAGAAACTAGGACTCTGTAACTAACAATCAAACTATGGAATCAATGTGTCAGAATACTTTTTTACCACCGATAATTATATTCATTTTTTTCTTATTCATCGTAAATTTTATATCGAAATTCATCACACATGAGAATTGAAAGTAAATGTTAGCATTGGAAGTATATTTACAAAATCGATATTTTCCAAGAGTCCGAATACTTCTCCCTCCGTCCATGTACGCACATCCACCCACACATCAATCGACAGCCAACCAGCCAACTTGGCATATAAGAAACTGAAGAAACTTATTTTGACAGTTTTGTTTGACGGTTTCTAATGAAATAAAAAAAACCCAAAAAACAAAACAATCCCACGGGTCAGAGAGAAGACATTGCTTTGGCTGACTTTCTCAATTTACAACAAGACACCCACCTTACGCCCTATGTGAAATGGATACCCTATGGAGGCAACTAATCAGACTAAATCAACAGAAACAGTATTTGTTAACAGGGGTTTGAATAGAGGGGAAATCCATACGCTTCAACCTTTGAACCTGATTTGTAAACAGGTGACTCCATCTTCCGCTCCCGATTCGGTGGTAGGATATAGCTGGATAGTTATAAGCAAGATTGAGTAGTACGAAATTATCATTCAATCGTTGCAGTGAACCCTGTAATGAATTGATAAGCAGAAAAAAAATAATTCAAACCAGAAATATCTTTTCATCATCATCTCTTTGAACGGTAGCGAATTTCGATTTTAGAAACATAGATATACTTTTGTGAGCCACGATTAGTAAATATAACTCTCATGCTCTCTCTTTATATACATATATATATATATATATATATATATATATATATATATATATATATATATATATATGTATGTATAAAGACAGGATAGTGCAACAATCAAAATGTTGTGTCTATAACAACTAAAATGGGGACACTAGTCAAAGTAAATCAGTGTATGATAATAGTTATAGATCTTCAAAATGTGAAAGTATACCCTGTAAACACAGAATAGTTTGGGTCCCACAGCAAACACACAAATACGGTTAATGGGAATAACCATCAATACATCTAGTCATTTACTTTCACCAAAAGTGTACGCCTTAAATGTAGTCACAATTGGTCCCATTTATTTTTTTTTCAAATTTGTGAGTCTATTGTCACCTTTTTTGATAGTGTTCTGGTTGAATTTTCATTTTTTTCTGGTCAAGTATTGCTGTGTTGATTTTGAAAATATATCAATCGTCAATCCTTCGTGGTGATTAAAGGACACAGCGATTAGGACGTATTTCTTTCTGTCTGCAATTTCATTCTTCCAACCTCATCCCTAATCATATCTAATTATACTGGGATAATATGGCCTGTGCTAAAACGCTAACAGAACCACCAGTTATCATTGTAATCATTGGTTTTGTGTCTTATTAACCAGCTTTTTTTGTTTTATTGCTGGTAGGTTAACGTTTGACATAGCAAGTATTCTATTTTCTCCAAAATGATGTTCTCTCGTTGGAATTGCAAATGGCTGCCAGCAGAACAATTTAAACATCATAACAATACGGCTGACATTGCAATAAAGCGAGTTGCCCTCTCAAGTCTTCTGTTTTTAATGAAGTCACCAATATCTACCAACCAGTTTGGAGGTTATTCAAAAAATGAAAATTTATATCTTCATCTCAAATTTTAGTTGGTTATAAACAACTTTCTATCAGGCCTTCGTTTCCATGAAATCAAAAATATAGAGTAAACTTTCGATGTGAATTGCACTCACGCTCCTAATTTATCAATTGTGATTATTTATTATCAAAATGATGGTAAAAAAGAAAAATTCAATAAGATTTGGTGTTATGATACTTCAAATAATAATAATGATGACAATGATGATGAAAACAATAGCCATGACAAAGATTATCGTTGTGTTGTGTTCATTGTTTCAGAATCTGCTGCCTCCAGCATTTTTCTTTTCGAATGTGTGAGACGAAGTATCTTTAAGATTATATACGTTTAGACTGTTTCCGTCGTCTTTGTTGTCTATATCAAAGATATTCGATTGTTGTATCTCCAAGCTTTCTTTCTGCTTAAATTTCAGAGATTAAATGGTGGTTCGACGATGCATTTTTTAATTCAACAGAGTTCCTTCGTGTTTGCTGGTTTTTTTTTATCGGAAATAAAAAGAGATTCAGTGTTTGAGCAGGTATTGAAGAATTGATAATCATACTTTCTCAAATGTATAAGCATGGACACCAGCCGTGGCACGTGTACGAAAAAGAAATGTATAACCCAGATGATCAAAACAGTTTTTCCGTTTGACATTACCCGGAGGTTAGTGAATGCGACACACCCTTGTGGATAGCTCCAGGTTATGGCGGACACAATTTTGATAAACACATCTAAGACGAACAAACAAATAAACAAACAAACAACAACAAAAACCACAACAACAACAACAACAACAACCACGACAGATCCGATGAAATAAAAAGTGTCATTATTTGCCTTGGGATGTTTTAGCTCTAAAATTTTGCTGTATTTATAAAACACATTTTTTTTTCCGAGAAAAAAAACAAAACAAAAGAACAACATATAGATAATAATAATAATAATAATAATAATAATAATAATAATAATGATAATAATAATAATAATAATAATAATAATAATAGTACTGCTACTACTACTACTACTTATGATAATATTAATGATAATAATAATAATAATAATAATAAAAATAATAATAATAATTTTACTGAGCGTATGATCCTATTTGATTTGAGGAGATTAGTGTGGGCTAAGAGATAATTTGTTCGCAATTATACACTATGTGGAAAAGCCCGACTGCAGCAGGGGCAAACTCTATTCCTACTTCTATTCTGTCGGAAGATGATTACTTTTGTATGGTCAATATAAAATACATTTTCGTATATGACCGGGCCAGCATTAGTAAGAATAATTTTTCTTTTTTCAATCCTCATTTTTAGAATTTTCGGAATAATTAAGAAGAAATACTCTTCTAAGTTCACAAAAACAAAACTGAAAACAAACGAATCATTCCAATTTTTATAATTCGTTCTATAAAAACCGAATTTTTATAATGAATAGATTAATTAATTCATAAGAATGAAATAAGCCTGTAAGTATTTGTGACATGCTTTTGTAGATATGTAAGACTTGTCAGTATGGCTTAGTCAGAAAGAGAGTCACCTACCGATTTCTTGGTCGTGATAGTGTAAGGAAAATAAGGCGAAAATATTTGTTGTTATTCTTGTTACGGGAAAAAAAACAAACTAAAGTCCAGCCTCTGACATGGACGAGAATTTGATGACAAAGCTCAAAAAATTGAACAACTGAATTCAAGATATTGTTGGATTGACAATGCTAAAAAGGAAAAAAAATATGCATCACCTGTATGAAATTGACTCTTAAAAACGCAATCGTTGTCTTTGAAATTGAGTCCAGTCCGGGCAAAAGATGTCAGAAGGAATCAATGTATCAACAGTTTGTTAATTTTCGATAGGGAAAAAGAAGGCTATGATATGTAGTGCTCCTATGGACTACGTGAGGCATTCCCCGAATCATTGTTACAGTTGGGTTGTTCCATAAAATTAGATGTCGATCATGTGTCATGAGAGAAGCGAAATTTTCTTCTGGTCATCAGGACCAAACTTTTGCCCTCCGGTGTAATTAAACAAGCTCTCTCTCTCTCTCTCTCTCTCTCTCTCTCTCTCTCTCTCTCTCTCTCTCTCTCTCTCTCTCTCACACACACACACACACACACACACACGCACACACAAACACACACACACACGCACACACAAACACACACACAGATATATATCATACACATATACCTATATAAATGCATTATTGCACAGACACAGCCACACACACAGACACAGAGTCACACACACACACACACACAGAGCCACACACACACACACACACACATATATATATATATATATATATATATATGTCCATCTCCACCTGAAAAAGTGTGTTTATACATGTACGAATCGGTCTATCTATATAACTTTACGTGAGGAATCACTGTGATGTATTACTGTCTATAAGATTCTAGCCTTCAAGATCAGAATTTTGGTTCACAGATGATATCTGATGTCCCATATAATAGCTCCATCCGGTTTTCCAAAATACAAACTGGATTTCCGAGAAGTATTATTGCTGTAAAATTCTTAATATTAATCGTATATACACTGAATATAAAATCTCTGTCGATGTTAAATTTGATCTCAATTGAACTTTTATCATTCTCCCTGCATTTTGTTTCTAGAAAGTTTGCATTGGTGGTCTTAGTATGCATTGCCATCCGCACCTCTCCCTATATACGCAACTTTTTACAACAAATACTTCTGTATATTTCAGTGTTCAAAGTTATCATATCCTTGTTCATCTCTCAAAATTAATAATGATGTCTAATAGCACACCTAAGTAAAAGAAAACCCCAAAAAACAAATAGAAGAGAGATAAGTCTTTACTCAAGTTCCTGCGCAGAAGCAGGGTACGATCCAGAATTGCAGAAAGAGTTAAAATCAGGATTTATTGAGTCTCTAAAGAAAAGAGAATTCCTTTTTTAAAACAGCATTCTTACATTGTTGCTTCGCTTGGTAAGATATCTTGGCTGATAATTAAAATATTTTCCTTTCGATTCTTCACGAAAAATGTGATACCGTTTATCAAAAACTATTAACATTGGTTTCTTCAGTTTTTACCCTGGTCTTGCGAGCAATGTACGTATCAAGCCCACGTGTCACATCGATGGAGATAAAGGGAGGAATCTTTTAACATTTGCTCCTCATCAAATCTTACTTTTTAAATTTCTGCTAAATTTTAATTCTTCACCCCTTTTGAATGTATTGATTGATCACCTGAACATAAAATGTTGACAGACAGACAGTTTCTATTGAATGACTCACCAGACCGGTTTATTAAAGCTTTTTGTTTACATTTTCCCTCCTCCAGCTGTTCTTTCCATATCTTAATTAACTTCATTGTTTACATATTCACATCTACTTTTACTCAAATTAGTCACTTAGTCTTGGCATTTGTTTATCACTGTATTCCCCCAATCAGCTGTTAGTTTGATTAGACTTTCAATTCACTAATTAACCTCTTTGTTTGCATGCCTGTTGTTATTCAAATTAAGAACTGGGAACTCTCATTTGCAGATGAGTTGCATATTTTCTTTTACCTTGCTATTGCATTTCTATTTTGATTCACATTCGTTCTGGGAGCAGTAGATGCGGATAACTAGCGACAATGAAGACTGTCAGGAATGCAGCTGTCTACCAGCCTCTAAATAAACAACTGGAGACTCCATGATGAAGGTGAGGTATCTGTTTGCAACACCGATCAATATTGTGCAATGGTAGAATGCTCATCTCTGATTCGATATCCTGTGGTTCAATCCAGCTCGCAGTCTTGGCCAAAACCTTCAAAATGGTTACCCTGTGCCTCTCTGCTAAGGACTATGATTGAAGTTGCTGCCCAAATCACGTTTTATAAATGGGTTCCCGTGAGATCATTGAAAATAATCAACATTGTGCCTGGTAAGTACTTTGATTAGGTGATACAAAGTGCTGTGAGTAGAAAAAATGTTTGATAGTCCTGGCAAACTTGACAGAAGCTGTTATTGCGTATGGACAATCGTGTGTAAGGTGTTCAGGTGTTTGACCCCTGACCCAAATCTCTAAAAAAATATGTGTCCCCACTGGATAACCAAAACAATTATATCCTGACGTCCTGAGAGAACATTGTTCAGAAATCCTGAGTCTATACTCAGCATTGGTCTGATAAAAGCTCAGACTCATCATGACTCTATTCCAACACAGTACATGTTATTAGAAATCGTCAATTGAAACTGTGGCCCAAAGTGTTAACATAGGTTTCTACATTTTTCGGTTGCTTTAGCTCACTATTAATGCTAGTATCATGCGCACAGGCTAGAACAATGAAGATAGAGGGCTGAAAATCTAAACTCGTTTTTATGCCCTAGAACCCCCCCCCATTGAAACAGGTTTTTAGTTGGTGATCCTATTTAAAATTATAGTCTATGCTAAATTGATTGTTTGTCCGGCAGATTCACATTTATGTTCTTTAAAAATCAGACTTTTTAGTGATCAGTGCCTAATAAGAGATAAGCGAAAGTACTTAATTATTGATCATTTCTTTTTCGAAATTTTTTAATTGATCAGCCTCAACACATCATGCCATTAGAGACATTAGTCCTATGACAGTTTCCTCTGCGAGCTTAAATAGACAAATTACACACACACACACACACACACACACAAACACACACACACACACACACACACACACACACACATATATATATATATATATATATATATATATATATATATATATATATATATATATATGTATGGTATCTCTCAGAACTTGATATCTATCATTTCAGTTATTGCTCCTGGGTATTTCCTATATTTGGATGTGTGGTTTCCCCTCCGTTTCAAGATAGACCTTATTTCTATGGGTTGTTTATCCCTTGATGCATTGGTTTTCTTTACTTTCATAGAAAATGATTTGAAAATAGTACAAAAAAGGTAAAATATTATGTTCAAAGATACTTCCAATAAAAAAAGGGGTGATCAATATATAGACTATTCACCTCCAGTCAAGCATTGATCACTAGCATAAACTCCCACTGGAAAGTGAACCAACAACTTGAAACCTTTTTAGGAGGAGAATTCAAAAAAAAAATTCCATCCCTGTTCCTCTCTTGATTTGACCCGAACTAATATTCATGGTCAGCAAGAAAGGCAGACTAACAGGCTGCTTGAAAAACTGAAGAAATCTATGTTCATTGTTTCAGTTGACCTTTTTGCATCAAAATGTTTCAACTTGTCTTTAATTCTTAGCTCTTATCAATATACCCAATGCATGGATTGGCTATGTGTCATTCACACAATTAAACTGCTCAATGTACAGGAATGAAACTTGTATTGTTTCTTTAGTGTTTCCTTTATCCCAGATCACTGTGTAATACATTGGATGAACTTAAACACCGGAATGCTCTAAACGTCATCGAAAACCATTCTATTTCTGACATGGCAGATAAAGTATAACGGGGAAACCCGATAATGTTTTATTATATTGAATAAGGCTTCATTAACAACAATACAGAGCCAATTCCAGCTACTTTCCATCAATGGGAACATTGGAAACTGCTTCAATACATACATACATACATACATACATACATACATAACTACAGTACCTGCTATTAATATATGAACAATGAGAGATTTTGCTTGTATGGCTGCATTTTAAGTACTGAAAACCAGAGCACAAAAAGAACCACATTGTAAGGCAACCAGCACAGGGCATACATATGAACATATTCCATGATTATAGAAGCTATATTCCAGGAAAAAATGAATCAAATCATGGAATGAATTAAACCTACCATTGTTTTTCCTATCCAACTGAAAACATGTTCAGAATAAATAATGGATAACGGAAAGACTCACCAAATTTGTTATTCGAAGAGTAGTCTAACTAGCGAGCTGAACAGTCCTCAATTAGACCAAGACATGTATAGAGTTTGTGGTTACTCAAATACAAGATAACATGTATCTTATGAAAAGTAACACACATTTACAACCAGATTAACAATTAGATAACTATGTAACACAAACAGTGGAGCGGATATCGAGTCTATAGCCACACTGAAGAGTCGCAATACAAAACAGCTGTCTGTGGATGACACTATATTGTATACATAAATTATGCATACAGTATCAGCCATTATGACGCTTCAGTGTGACTATTGTGGTTATTATCCATCCCAGTGCTGCTGAACGGGATTGAAACCACAGCACCAGTCTGCTCTACGTAGAACTGGACAATAAAACCGAACTAATCATTGTGTTTTTACGCATACGTCACAATTTATCATCTACAAGAGTGTTCAATTTGAGAGTTAGAAGAGCATGGCCTTTATGTACATATATATTTATAAATATATATATATATATATATGTGTGTGTGTGTGTGTGTGTGTGCGTGTGTATGTATGTGTGTGTGTATACACGTACGTTTTTAGACGACGTAAATTCAGATTTTGACAACGTAAATAGAATAAACAATTAAAAATAGGGTTTCTGCAGGAATTAAACCTACAATCAATAAGTAAGCCTTTCAACTAAACAATGCATTTACCATTGTGCTAAACAGCCTGCCAGTAACTCACATGCGAAATGAAACATCTATCCCTAATTCTCATCTCGTTTATTCCCAGCCTGTTTGTCTCATTCAGAGCAACTTTAAAAAGTGGACATTTTGGTCTGACGGATAGGATTATAAATTGCATTGTATTATATAGAAACTTATCTGGAATGATTTCCCGTCGTTACACGGTTAATAAATCATTGAATTTCGACAACGCAAATAAAATAAACAATTGAAAAAATGTACCTTTTTGTAATATAGCACGATTTCCAATATATATATATATATATATATATATATATATATATATATATATATATATATATATATATATAAATATAAATGCATGTATACGTACACGTAGATATATGCATGAATATATATATATATATATATATGTCTTTATTATACACGCACGCATATAAAAACGTATATACGTAAATGCATACTCATATATACACATGAATATATATATATATATATATATAAATATGTATTCATTTATTTGTAAATATACATTCATATATATATGTATACATATATGTATACACATGTACACATATAGATATGTACGTATTCATAAATGCATATCTGTATATATAAACAGATATACATATGCCTATATATACATATATGTATATGCACAAACCCACATAAATACGTATATATATATATATATATATATATATATATATATATATATATATATATATACATGTATATGCATATATAAATATGTACCTACATATATGCATCCATATATATATATACATACATACATACATACATATATATATATATGCAAATGTATATCTTATGGTATATATATATATATATATATATATATATATATATACATACATACATATATATATATATATATATATATATACCATAAGATATACATTTGCATATATATATATATATATATATATATATATATATATATATATATATATATATATATATATACTTACATACACACAAATAAATGTGAAGGTATATATGCAAATATACATTCATGCATACACACACACACACTCACACACACATATATATATGCATATGTATTAATATATATGTATATAAACGTAAATATACGTAAATATATATCTGTATATTCATATACCAGTAGACTTTGACCTTCCTAGTGATTTCTCTATTGTGGGTTTTGCAGAGCCAGTATTTCCTATATATGTCTAGTTCATCTGACCATCTTGTATTCTGCCAGCTTTTGTTTCGCATGTGATCTCTGGGGATCCATGTTGTGAATCGTGATGCCCATCGGTTTTTTTGTTCTTGCAACATGGCCTACTAATTGCCATTTAAGTTTTTTAATCGATTGTATGATGTATTGAACTCCCGTTTTCCTCCTGATATACCTTGCTGTCTCCTGATTATTCCATCTGAAGATGAGCATTATTTTCTCATGCGTGCGTTGCATGCTTCTCAGTTTGTGCGTCTGTCTTGCGGTTATGTTCAATGTTTCAGCACCATAAGTGACTATTGAGAGGATGCATTGGCTGTATACTCTTCTTTTTAGGATCTTTGGGATCAGCTTGATTTTGATGGTTGAGCTTGATCTGACAAATACTTGCCACCCTAGGGTGATTCTTCTCTTGATCTTTTCCTCTTTCGTGGGTTTCATGGAGATTCGATGTTCTAGTTAGACGTAATGGTCTAATTCCCCTAGGTTTGCATCTCCAATTTTTACAATAATGTTCTTTTTCTCAATGTGATTGTTACACATGATTTTCGTTTTGCTGGAGTTCATGTGTAGGCCATCTCTTTTACTTCCTTCATTTAGTTTACCTCACATTAGTTGGAGATCATGTAGGTTCCCTGCGAAAAGGATGACGTCGTCTGCAAATCTGAGGTTGCTTAGATATTTGCCGTTTATTTTGATTCCTCTATTCTCTCAGTCTAGGTATCGGAAGATCATCTTGAGGCAGGCTGTGAAGAGTTTGGGTAAGCTAACTTCGACCACCGGTATTGCTTAACAGTTACAGTTACACCAATATCTAATTGCTGAATGGATACTCGAAGGTTTCCCATATGATTTTCGTTCTTCAAACCTCTCATTTACAGTCAACACTTGCTTCATTCCAATTAATATTTCTTCTCATGGAATTAAGCATATTGAAGAATATCGGAATATATGCCATCGTATATCATCCTTAAGTCTGTCGCACACCTCGTTCGACACCGTCCACTGAAACCGTCACCAAAATGTTCAACATCGTCGCTTCAGTTCTGAGCCTGACAGTGTGTTTGTGTTGCTGGCTAAGTATCATTCATACAAGTATCACTAATTGAACTAAAAGGCTGATTATTTCAACATTACACTCCTTGATATGTCTAGAAAGAACATTTTTTCTATCTGTTTGACAATACAATCTTTGGTTATAGTATTGCCATTCCGTGCCACAATTCCTCTTCCAATTACGTTCATTCCATTTTTCGCTTAGTCTTTTTCCTTTTCCATTCATCAAAAGTATTTCCATTCAGGTAAATTGCATTTTTTTTATCCTGTGTAAATTTCCCGCCTCCATTTGCTCTCATTCTATTGTTTTTTCTCCCCTTTTTTTTGTTTTCTTTTCATCTTGTATTCTTCATTCCTATCATTAAAATCTTTCATAACATGTTTCAATCTATTGTTCGTTTTCTTTGTCCAATTAGGCTCATTATTTCCATCATTTTTCTTCATTTGTTGAGATTTGAATCTTTGATGGCATATTTTCATTCTCCTACTTCATTCCTTATTTCTGTTTTTCTCATTTCTTTTCTTCCAGTTACCATTTCTTAAAATGAAACATTAACTTTACCTTTTTTTTCCAACCATTCTTTTATTCTTTCTCCAGACCCCTCTTCCCGCTTTTGACTTTTGCCTTTTTTTTTCATTCAGTCCAGTATTTAACCTTCATTAAACTTTGTTATTTTACTTTTCTGTCTTTTCCACCCTTTTTTCTTTTTCCTTGCTCTTCATTTCTCTCTCTGTAATTTGCTATTAATTTTCCATATTTTTCAAATAACAAGATGTTGCCATCAATTGAGTTTTCGTAGAGTGCAATGTCAATGTCTATTCACCGAGCCTTCGTTGTTTCATATCGTACGAACAAATCAATGCAAACTGAAGAAAAACAGAATACAAAAGATTTGTGTTGAACGAAAAACGAAAAATTCAAAAGATAGCAAAACTAAAATTAGACGCAGCAATATAAGCAAGCATTTCTTACTGTTAGGGCACAACGTAGACATTGTCAGGTTTTGATTCAGTGTTCGTTTACGTTCGACGAAAACAATGTACATCAGTTGTCTTCCTTGAAGCAAAAAGAATGCATGATCAATACGCAGCTCCCCGCCTCTTGTTTGAACGTATTACAACCTGCCACGACCACAAGAAAATAACTGAATATGAGACGCTGACGAGATAAGAAAAATAAAAGAGGTTGATGAGATTCGATACGTTGCTTTGACAATGGGAGGCCGAGCGTTGCTGTTGCTTGAAAAGGAGATATCATTCAATGCGATCGCTTGGGACTTGCGGCTTTATTCGTAAATTAGCTTTGCAGATAATGCGAGAACGTAATCCGTGGTTTATTCCAGCGCAAAACAACGATATGATTTATTTTCTCTTGGCCTGTAACAAAATGTACGTGTCAGCACCAACAGATACAATTACTCACAACACATATACATGTATATGTCACAGTAAGAATACAAATCTAGTGATTGCATGTAATCCCCGGGGATTTGGTGAAAACTATGAACATTTCAGTAATTTTGTGCAATCTTTATGTTCACCTACAATGCAGTAATGCTTAACAAGCTTACGTAGCAAACCATTACTGCTATAATGAACTTGATCTTCGTCGTGCGACCCACAGCAGTTGTTTCATCTCAAACTAAGCAGAATTTAAGAAATATATCCCGAAGCTGAAAGTATTAGATACAAGAAACGGTAGACCGAAATCCAGTAAGAATGGAATTCATTACAGTATTAAAAGCTAACATCCCAAGTTTTTTTCGACCATCACTACACCGATAGTTATATCAGATATTTCATGAAATTACTGAACTCTTCAGGAATTTTTCAAAATCCTTGAGAAATACACGTAATCTCTAGTTTCACAATCTCACTGCAACAACTCTGTGTTCCCGCTGAATCGAAATTAATTTTCTATAGATTAGGAAAGAAAGTCCTAGATATACGAACACACAAATAAATAACTCGTTGAATCAAATGATTAGTGCAAATAACGAAAGTAACAGGATACCAAAATGCTGCAAGTAATTCCTAATCATCAACCAAAACTGTCACCAAAACTGTCAACATAGATTTATTTAGTTTATGAGTGAATCTGGCTGGTTTGCTACTTACGAATGCAACCAGGCTGCAATGATGGAGCTAGAAGGCTGGAAATTTTTAATTTTACCCCTCAGTATGTCTGGAAGGGATATTATCTTTTGTTTTTGAATCCTTCTAAGAAACAAGTTTGTAGTGGAGGTTTCAATTCACAATGTAAGTTCATATTTAATTAATCCCATAGTTTCTGTCAGACAGTACTCATGCCATTTTTCGAAAATTCAGATATTTTAGTGATCACAGCCCAACGAAAGGGGAGAGAAGTAACTCATTCATTGATCATTTTGTTTTCGAATTTTGATCATCCCTGACACGCCATGCTGCCAAAAGACGTTGGTTACGTGACGGTTTCTATTGAGTGACTAACCAGACATGTAATAATTGTTCTCTCGTTTATTCCTCCATACATAAGCTTCAGGTCTATTTCATCCTCTGACACTTAATCTGCTTGGCGGTTGGGAAGGACACAATCATATTCAACGCTTTTCATTACTTATATATTCTAGGGATTCTTGCTGTTATCGATCCTGTGAACAGAAGATATTTGATGCATTTTTCAAATACCTATTCTACAAATGTATTTAACCGCACTCGGCGAAGGGTGTGCTGCCTAGGAGATGGATTCCAAGGAACAAAGTTATGAAAAATTCGTATGTAAGTCGGAACAAAGAGTGCACAATACGTCTCATCTTGTTGCTATGTTAGTAGCTGTTTTTCAGTTCAATTATAACCAGGTTGTTGTCAAACTCCAGTTCAAGTTGGGATTCGGTCCTGTTTTTCTATGCTAAAAAGAACATTACTCTCCAAATTTTGAGAAGTAAAATCTATTTATACAATATGAAAATTGCAGAAATCATTTCAGTCGGAATGGATGAAAGAGTGGAGTTTGGTCCTGCTACTGTCATACTTGTTGTTGTTGTTGTTGTCGTTGTAGTTGTTGTTGTTATTATTATTATTATTATTATTATTATTATTATTTGCAGTCTCGCACCAGTTGCCTAGTGGTATCTGCTGGAGTTTGAGTGACAGCAAGTCTCCTCAAGTCTCCAGCCCTTCTCTCCTAATGCTCATAGGTCACAGTTATACTGTGTTTTACCGGTGGTCATTGCTGAAGGCTGAGTGACAATAAGTCTCTTCGGGTCTTCGGCCTTCATCTCCTCCCTCCCCCACCCATCATGCCAGTGCTGCAGTTTCTGCCTTCATTTCCCTTCCTCTGTTGGGTTACTATTAATCTTTAACGTTGGAGTCTTTATAGTTCTAACACTTTCCTCAGTATCTGCGCAGTTCCCTGCAGTGCTGTGGTCTGTACAGTCTCAATCCTTCCTCTTATCCCAGTCTCCTCCAGTCTCACCCTCAGTGTCTTTGGGACAGTTCCCAGTGCGCCTACTATAACTGGCACTACCCTGACTTTCATGTTCCACATCTTCTTCAGTTCTCTCGCTAGGTCCTGGTATTTTTCCCGCTTTTCACTCTCATTCTTCTTTACTCTATGGTTTGCAGATACAGCCACATCTACTATTTGGCAGGTCTTCCCCTTCTTGTCTACAATTACCAAGTCCTGTCTTCTTGTCTAGATGAGTTGGTCAGTTTAGGTGTCAAAGTCCTAGAGTAGTTTGTGTATTATTATTATCATTTTCTTTTCATAGAATAGATAACTGGGCATCATAAGGTAGAAAAAATAATACCAAACCTCCTCCAGGCAACACATCCATCAGTGTTGCTGACAATCAAAGTTGTGATTCTCACAATTCAAACAAAGACCAGCCAATTTCCAATCTTGAGTAATCCAAGCGGAACAAAATGCTCAAAATATATATTTATTATCACACGAGTTGAAAACTGAGAAAAAATCACGGATATATTTCAATTTCTATGAGAATATTTTCTTAGAGAAAATTATAGCGAATTCGTTTCAGCTGAAAAGTCAATAGTTTCAGATAGTGGAAAGGGGGTAGTATTATAAGCAAAACATTCACGGCTGAGAGCAAATCAAGCGTTTCGACAGGCTCATTAAAGAAAATCACTCTGATCATGTTTAGTAGATTATTTGCACTACCCTCACAGACATGAGAATACCCCGGAAAGATCGACCGCACACACCTACACACAAGTTTTCAGTAGAGAATCATACTTTGTATCTAAAAAGAAATTAATAATCGTCTTGAAAATTGTCAGTGTTTCATGTTTGATTAATGGTATTTTCACGTCCCGCAGCGAAGCTTATTCATCAAGAAAATAATTTCACGAAGATGAATAGATGGATTGCGTTCACCGAGGTGGAATAATCAGAAATCAGTAATTCATTGAGATCAATGTGTAATTATACAAAAAAATAAAAATTAAAAAAAAGAGTGCATTATTGTGACAATCAGGAATATAATAAAAACAGAATGTATTATTCCTATATATTTTTCCCTTTGGAGAGTCTCAGCTTCCTTTCACATTCAAGAGATTATCAAATTAGTTTCCGATGACTGACTGTTTATTCTTCTCAGGTTATTGTACTTCACCTTATTATGAAGTATATTATTACTATCATCATTATGAAATAATATAAATCTATATTTACAATATTGTTATGGAATAATATAAATCTATATTCACGATATTGTTATGGAGACTTTTCAATTGAAAGATCTAATAAAAAGCGATTCAGCAACCAATAATTGAAAGATAAATATTTGGATATTTGATACTTCAAACTCATAAATTTAGATTTTCTCTTTGAATTTATTTACAAAACTGGATATAAGTATGTTATACTAGTTGAACACCCGTCTACGCTGGGTGAACTATTTAGAGAGAAAATAAAGGACACATGAAAAAAATTCTCTTCACTCAAGGTCATAGCAAGAGATTTTGTGAATGAGAGGCTTTGCTCTTGAGGGACCCTTTCCAACGTTTGATGAGTTGTTTTGTGGAAATACAGTCGACGAGCTATAATCTATAAAGTTTTTGGGCCTCTCTACATTTGGCGGTCAATGGGCGTTATGAAATAACCCCATCCATCAGGTACACCTTTAAGTTCCTTTGATCCCCCATCAGGGAATAGTTTCCTTTCACTTCAGATTCCTTAGAATAGGAAAAATATCACATTCCAATTCTGATCCCTTATAGTAAGACGTATATCACTTCACTTTTGATCTCTTATAGTAGGAAAAATGTCACGCTTCACTGTTGATCCCTTTTGGTGTTGAAGTGTACTGTTACTATTGAGCCTTCAAAGGGATGAAAACATCTCCCTTCATTTCTGGCCCCTCGATAAGACGAGGACATTTCTATTCAGTTTTGACAATGTGAAGCAGGGAAAAACACCCGTTAACTTTTGACCTTTTAGAAGCTCTCAAACTTCCAACCTCTTAAACAGTGGAAAATTTCCCCTTGCCTTTGACTTTTTGAATTTGGAAACATTTCTCCACATCTTTGCTCCCCTTAAGCTCGAAAAAAGTCACCCTTCACTTTTGACCCATTCAAGGAGGGAAGCAAGTCCCCCCTTTCTTTTAGACCCCTGAAAAGGAAAGAGAAGTCTCCTTTAACTTTTGATCACTTGAAGGAGAGAAACATTTCCTTAAACTTTTTATCCCTTTGGGGAGGGAGAAAGTTTCCCAACACTTTTGGCTACTTAGCGGGTGGGGTCTTTACACTTTAGACCCATTAAAATTATGCCAAAACAAGGTATAAAAGATACGTGTATGAACAGAAAATAAGGTTCAACTTAGATATTGTAGTTATTTCGTAAATGGAACCCCCTAAATGTCTCAAAATGTTTATTCCAAAACCTTCCATTAGGTCCTTGAATATGCATTGTGAATTTGGTTGGGCTACGACCATTTAAAAAAAAAATCTTTATAGCGTGACAGATAATCATATACCTCACACTTAGATATTAGGAGATAAGAAATGTTGACATTCTCCATTCAAAAAACCTATGTGCAATATTGTGTTCAAAAGCTGAAATATACACACTATTTGAATTTATAGTTTGCATAAAATGAACTTAGGTGAATTTCTTTTATAAACATGTACTCCATACAATGTAAATAGACAGAAAGGCATGTAAATATATGTATTGATATCTCTATTTTTAGTCTACCTTTTTTACTGCCCTTCCCTCTCTCTATATATATGTACATCGTCATTATCGGGTGTCATTAGACTAAGGCCTTCCCCATCTGCTTCAATAACCGCTGCGATGGCGGTGAACTCTTACTGACAAATTTTTCAATCTTATTCCTCCGTCTTTTGCCTGGCATCATCCTACAGCATTTACTTCCAGGGTCTTTTTCCTCTCTTCCATCTTTTTAAGTACCCAAACCTGTCTCCATTTCTGTCGCTTGATTATTCGTATGATAAACTTCATTTGGTCTTTCCTCAAATCTATGCTGATCTTTTTCTCTTGCTAGAAGTCATTCATAGCATTCCTCTTTTCGTTTCCTTCACTGCAAATCAGGTTTAGTTCCCAATAGTTTATGTTAGTTACAAGGTTTTGTACCCGTTCTTTATAACTGGTATTACATAAAGATTGTATACTTCATGTTTCAAGCCAATTGGCTGTTTTCTCTCAACCCAATGGATATACGTCGTTTCATTTCATTTCCTCGTCCTTTATCTGGCTTCGTCACCTGTCCTAGGTAAATATATCCTTTACCTTCTTGGAAAACTTCGCCTTTTATTCCTATAGGGCTCTCCAGATTTTAATATTGAACATCGCTTTTATCTTTGTTCTGTTCATTTTCAAACCCATGTTCTACCTTTTTTAGAAGGTTTATTGGTTAAGATGGATTAAAATAAAAACAGATCAAGCAACTGGTGTACCACACGCAAAGGACAGACGCATAGATATGTATGAAAATACGCCGTGTACTCTATTTCAGTGCAAGCAAACTAAATCATTAGAAAGTTTCTTACAAGGTTTGAATATTATACGTATTGTATATCGACAACTGTTATTCATTTGGTAATTATATCTACGCGTGATTTTGTAGAGCTCGAGGAATTCTCTTGCATTTTTTTTACTTCAAAACCTGATGGTTCACTTATACAAAGTTGTTAATAGTATAAATAAGGTCTGACGTTTAACTTATTTTATCTGAGCTCTTATTGAAAAGTCCCTGTGCCTGTTCAGTTGGAAGAATCCATTGTTTAGAAACAAGTACCAGACTACTTATTACCATTAGATGGAGCCGTCAATCGTTAACGTCAGAGCAAAAGACGGAAGAAATATACGCTTATATTTATATATATATATATATATATATATATATATATATATATATATATATATATATATATATATATATATATATATATATATATATGTATATGTATATATATATATATGTATATGTATATATATATATATGTATATATGTATATATATATATATATACTTGAGCACAATTTTTTTTCAAACTCTAAGATAAAATAATATATTATTCATGACTTTTACACTTCTTAATTGTTGATGAATAGCCTTCAGAATATTATTGGGGAAATGATTTTAATGACAGGGGTTCATTTTTGATAGGCTCTATCAATCTCAGAAATTAACCTTATTTCCGGGAAGGGCTTTCTTTAATTCGAACCAGGTTTCACCAATAATTCATAATTTAAGTTATAGCTTCCCCCCATTCAAGTGTTTAATCCATTTTAATTGGTCACTAATTTTTTTTGTAAGGAAACACGATGATAAAATATCTAAAATAAATTATGTTTATTGGACGCTCAAGCCCAGCTTCTTCCCAGACAGATGGAAGTAGAAAAAAAAAAGCATCAGTGGTTACCATATGATATTGGATCCTCCGTGCGAAGGACTAAGTGAAGACATTACTGGGCGACAGATGAGATTATCACATAAACTGTACATAAAAAATAGTAATTCTACATCTGACATCCACTGATAGAACGAAGGAAAAGAGAAAGGATTGACCACAATGGGAAAAGAATTAGAGATCAATAGACGTGATCATTTCGTTATTGTGCGGTCTTTGTCAGCATGAAAATAATGGACAATTCTAATATACCCTAGCTGTTCAATCAGCTGACTCATAATGTGTGGAAGTGCATTCATTCATACGTTTGCCTGAGAATAGAGATTTGAAGTCGAATTTTAACCACACACACACACAAAAACACACACACAAACACACATGCACTCTGGTGGATGAGGGATTTCTGTGTAAATGAATATATTGCTAAAATTAAGCCTTACTGACGGTCCAGTGGCAGGATATCGGCCTGTGGGTCTGAAGTGGAGGTTTCAATTCTGCTTTGCTGTGCTGGATGGGATAATGGAATGTCTTATAGCCAGACTGAAGAGATGTAATACATCGAAACAGCTGTCTGTGGATGACACAATATATATATATATATATATATATATATATATATATATATATATATATATATATATATACACACACACACACACTTAAGATTGCCGTTTTTCTCTGGTGTATCACTGACTTACACAATAACAATGGCTGGTTTTTGATATGTGCTCTTTGTTATAAAATGAACATTTTTTACCATAATCCTGTACATGTATATATAAGAAAGGAATGAAAATCCTATTCAAATTTAATACAAATTTAATTTTTTAGAAGGACCCAAGAGGAACTAATTTTCCATATAATATTTATGGCTTTTTAAAAACGTAGACTGAATTTTCCTCGTTCTTAGTAATATTGAAGCTTGATTATTGAATGAAAACATAAGTATTTCCTACCATTCCGAGTTGAAGGACAATTGCTTTTGGTGTTTTGTCGATGGTGTTTCCCTGAATTCACCTCTGACCTTTATTGATCTTAATTTTGATCTTATACGATCACATAATCCTTAAACGCCTCCTCATGTGGTGACTCACGATTTGCACTGGTTGTACTATATCCCAGCGACAAGATTTACTCATTGCCGATTAAGTTTTCAAAAATAACTTCTAGAATACCTCTGACACCTGTTTTTCCTTTAATGTAATATAATGTTTTATGACCTTTCCACGTGACGTCTAGCATGATTTTCCCTCAGCACATGGGTTGATACTTATTTTGAGAGCTTACATCATATTTAAGTTCTATTCAGTTATGATGGTGAAAATGCTCTGGTTGTAGACCCTTCTATTTAAAGATGAGTTGATATTGTTCGTTAAGCTCGAACTAGTTTCGACGAATGATTGACAATCGAAGTTGATCTCAAACTTTGTCAATCAGGTGTACAGAACGCAGAACATATTCGGTAAATCTTGTTCCACCAATAACATCAACAACAGTAAAAACAGAAAGAAATGAGATAACATCAAAGAAAATTGGAAGATCAGAATGAAAACTGCATTTTAAGTTCTATTTTTTTTTAATAACCTTGTAAACATTTCTCTTAAATTTGTCGTTTTTTGAAAACATATAACGCCCCCAAAGAAAAAAGATCGAGCTGTTGATTGATGGCAAAGGATAACGTCTAACAAGGGGAATAGTCCCGGAGACCATTTTAAAAAACGACGGCAAAGCCGATATCAAAAGTTCACTGAGTGAGGAAAAAAAAATCTGTAACGAAATTTTTAAAAAATTCTGAAAGATTTAAAAAAAAATTCTTTGTGTTAATTAACCTTTGATTTTCATCCGATAAAAAGTGGTTTCTCAGTTTCATGTTAGCAAAATCAAACATTTTTGGTTTTCTGCAAATATGATGACTGCTCTAAAAAAAAAACAAACTGTTTTCCTCGTTGTTTTTATTCACCCCGCCCTTCAGCGTAGTTTTTATCCTTTTTCTAAATGCAGGCAGGTATTTTGTGACCAAGTACAAGGTTTCAAATGTCTGCATTACACCATTTGTAGGCTTTGACGAAAATTAAGAAATGCAAGCATAACGTTCAGCATTTGGCTTGCAGCGGGACATTATAGAGAAAGCAAATACCCCTTACCTATACTTTGCGCCATCCCAGCCTCCTCCGACTCAATCTTACGTATTGTCATCATCTTCCTTGGAGTCAGGGAAGGCTAAAAACGTTTCTCCTATCAATGCATGATAATAGTTTTCTTTTTTCTTTTTTTTTTTTTGCATTGGGTCATTTCAGTTCACGCAAGGTTTCTGTAAGAACGTTCAAGTTTGGAATTATGGGAGAAACCTATAGTTTGTCAATTTCGAATTGTGCAAAATTAGGTTAGAACTTTTTTGATGGGAATGTTTGGTTGCAATCGATCCCTGTGTTTACACTTTATAAAAAAAAAAAAACGTAATTTTTGCTTGCATTTAGAAAAATTTATTAAATTTAGGTCGATTCTTAAAATGATTGGTTATGATATTGACAAAGCTCCAGAAATTGAAAAAAATAGTCAGTTACGGTCGATCTGGTTCTTTGCTTACATTTTATATGCAAATAATCCTATATAATAATCCAAGGCAGGAATACTTACCACTATACTACTGAGGATGGCCATCATCCTACAAGGTGTAGACCCTGTATATGTTAAAGACCTGCAACACAAATACAATCACAGCAACTCATTCATTAGGCTACATAAAGACTCTGAACTGTTTCAGCTCCAAAAAGGAGTAAGACAAGGTTATACCAGCTCAACCAAACTCTTTAGAACCTGCTTTGAGATGATTTTATGACACATGGACTAGGAAAATAGAGGAATCAAAATAGACTGCAAATATTTGAGCAACCTTAGATTTGCAGATGACATCGTCTTTTTTGCAGAAAACCCACATGACCTCCAACTAATGCTGGACGATCTAAACAAAGAAAGCAAAAAAGTCGGCCTACGCATGAACTTCAGTAAAACAAAAATCATGTGCAATAATCATGTTGAGAATGAGAACGTAACTGTCAAGATAGAAGATGCAAAACTCGGCAAGGTAGACCACTACATCTACCTAGGACAACGAATCTCCATGAGACCCTCAAAAGATGAGGAAATAGAACAAAGAATCACTTTGGGATGGCAAGCCTTTGGCAGTGCAAGCTCAAATTTCAAGAACCAGATGATCCCAATTACCCTAAAAAGAAGAGTATACAACCAATGCATCCTCCCGATAGTCACTTATAGAGCTGAAACATGGAACCTAACCAAGAGACAGACCTGCAAACTGAGAAGTATGCAACATGTGCATGAGAGAATCATGCTCAAACTTACATGGACACATCACAAGACAGCACAGTATATAAGGAAGAAAACGGGTGTTCGTGACATCATACAAACTATTAAAAAACACAAATGGCAATGGGCTGGCCATGCTGCAAAAATGAAAGACAACTGATGGACATCATGTCTCACAACATAGATCCCCAGAGATCTCATGAGAAACCGAGGCCGACAGAGCACATGATGGAGAGATGAACTTGACGGATTAAAAAAATACGGGCTCCGCAATACCCTTGATAGAGAACGGTGGCGAATCCTGGGGAAGGTATATATCTAACGACGGACGTTAAAAGACTGATGATGAATCCTATAACAATATGCAAAAAAAAAAAAAAGCTCTGAAACAACTGAAATGATTTTAATTTTTGATGATATATTACAATTTAAAGAATCTTATGGTTTGAATGAAAAGAGATATGATAGTTAATTGTCTTAATGAATTACTTCTTTTTCTCACTCTGTTTTAACCATTTTCTGTCGAAGACCTCTGCTCTTATAAATGCTTTTCCCATGTCTGTGCAAACGACTAGGATCTCAACATAAAGACCAATGTTACATTAAAAAAAATTCGTCGTGCAAAATAGAGCGACACATCTAAAATTTCCTGGAACGTTTACCTCCAAACGGTGCACCTGATCTAGTAAAGAAGAAAAGATCTAGCTATTGTGGGCAAGATTTTTTTTCAGATTGTGATTTACTAGAACTGTGAAATCAACTGAGTAAAGCGGGAAAGAAATCCTAAAAAAGATTCACAGATATGAAGATTTCGAAAAAAAAAAAAACGAAGAACATTTCGAGGCATGAACGTAACATGTACGCCCATTGTTGTTGGAGTATTTGGAACAGTCATAAAGAGCCTGGCAGAAGGTCTGGAAGTGGTGGAAGAATGAAAATCATCTAGAAGAG
>OY735210.1:40612054-40649554 GCA_963457665.1 Thysanoteuthis rhombus
AGAATTATGAAAAAATGTAGTTTTTCACAATAATACTTAATTTTTATAATTTCTTCCATTGTAAATGCACTTAATTCAATTATAAAATGAGAACAATTTCCGATTAAAATTCAACTATCAAGTGAATCAGGCAATGGTGCGATTGAAACACCAGAAAGAAGCTTGGAAAGAATAGACTGTTTAAAACCTGTGGCGTTGTCCGTGCGATTTTGATAGCATTTCTGTCTTTTTTTGTACTTTTTATTGTTTTGATTTCGTGGATTGATTTGAAAAAGAAGGACTAACATGAGACAGTGTGATGTAAGGAAATAAATCTCTTTTCTTCGGGTTGACCAAAACATATTTTGGCATTGATAGAACTGTCGACTTTCGTTGCAGTCAGGAAACAATGTTGTTGTTGATGTACAGGTTTGAACGTGCAAAGTAGAGGACCATTGTGCATTACAAGATTGAAATATTTTAAATGTAAGATAACTGTTAGTAACATAGAAAATGGAACCTGCAAATCGGGTTCAAACTACTTGAAACAGTTTGCATTTGCTTGTATGGATTGATTGTGAGCAGTCTGGACTTTTTAGCCTTGGTTTGCAGTCAGTACGGGAAACAGTTCACCGAATGGATTGACTAAAAGAGATTGTTGTATTGTATAAAGAAGAAGGAAAACTAAAGCAGGAGACCAAGACAAAGTTGTTTCAGGAATGAAGTGAAGATAACAGAGGGAATAAAGTGAAGAAGGAATCCACAGAAGAAATAAAAAAGACGTTTACAAACTAAGATAAAATACAAATTCAAATTCAAACACTACTAACATATTCGCAAAGAAAAAGGAGAACGAAAGGAAGAAAGAAAGGAAGAAAGAAAGGAAGAAAAAGAGGAAAAAAGAAAAACAAAGACAAACAAAAATGAGTCTGATTAGTCACTCAATATAAACCGTCATGAACAATGACTTTTGACAGCATACTGTATTGAGGGTGATCAATTAAAAATTCAGAAAGGAGTTGATCAATGGAAGAGTTGTTTCTTTGTAGTTTCGGGGGCTGGTTCCTAAAAATGTCTGGATTAAAAGAAAAAAACGGGGTTAAATTTTGGGACTGGTTTAGCATAAACCTGCATAGGAAATCACCCCCCCCCCCACAATAAACCTATGTAGGTGGAATCTTGATAAAAAAAATCAGCCTTCTAGCTCTGTTAGTGCCACACTTTGCGAGATACATGCATACATACATAGCTAGCCAACTCGACTTAAATGGTGACAGGTATGGAGACAGTTTTGGTTGATGGTTTCTAACAAAGGAAGAAACGTAGAAAAAAGACAGGAAAGAAGAAAGAAAAATAATAATCCTAGAAAGAAAAAGTAGCGAAGAGAAGGCAGTGATAGTAAAAAAGAAGCCGAATGCTAATGGGAGGTGGATTGAAGCCGTAAGCAACAAATGTATTTGAAAGAACATTAAAAGAACCAAATGACCCTAATGAGTTGAAAGGCAAGAAACGTATTTTCCATAACAATGATGAATTAGTTGTGAAATTTTCTTAGTGTATTCTTTGGGTGGAGAGTTGGTCGGAGAAAGATAAGTAACATTAAGGAAGAAAGGCACTCCATCAAAGAACTTTTTAAAAGATAGATAAACGAGTACAAAAAGACAAAAATTAGATAATAGAATGAAATAGGTCTGGTTAGTTTGTCAATAGGAACTGTCATGTGGCCAACACTAATATAAGTACACCACACGCGCAGGAGATGATAAATTGAGGGATTGAAAAAAAGGGGTTAACAATGAATATATTACTTATCTCCCCCTCTGTCGGATGGTCATCAGTACAAAAATAAGCATGGACGTTGCTGGACACAAACTAAAGAACTGATGTAACATAGACATACATTGCAAATTGTAACCCCCGCAGAAGATATGGAAAAAGGGTTTAAAATCATTAGACGTAATGAGAAGAACATATTTAAATTTTCGACACTCCAACCTAATTGGTGCAGCCTAGACAAGGGATACATGTAAATCAGCCAGCCAGAAGGACAAACCTGCTTGAAAACTGAAGAAATCAACGGTTTTAGATATTTTTTTCTAATACATACGTACACTGTAATATAAATGAAAACATGTTTTTCTACCTTCAACAAAATCTGCTAATCTATTTCACTCTAGAATAGTCACACAGATATACATAGAGCAAAAGCCAAATAATGTGCCGTTACTTGATGTCTGCAGACACATCTATTTAGAAGATAATACGCAGACACATACAACACACACACACACACACATACACACACACACACTTCATACATTGGGGAGCGGAATGGATACCTTTTTTTTATAGGAACTAATGAATGAAATATCATATAAGAGGGTGGATCAATAAGTTTGTTGTCTGACATACCGTTTTCGGCATGATTTAGATTTAAAATTTCAGCTATATGTTCAATCTATTTGGATTATTCTCGTCAGAGAATTCATTTCCGACCTTGTATATGCATTTATGCCAAAGCATTCATATTTATCGTGTAAAATAGATGCGTCAATCTGTCTGCGGGTTATTTGTTGAGTAAAATAGATACTTTATCAAGTTTATGGACTTGTTTATATGTAGGCTCTCATACAAAGACATGGACAATAGAACTGAACCAAGTATCCAACTATTATCTTGTCCGAGAAAAAGCTAAGCATACAGTTGGATATTATAGGTACTCTATTTTTTTTTGTTTGAACTTCTTTTAACTTTCAAAAGCTTGAACAAGTTGCAAATGATAGGCGGGAGATTCAACCAGCAAGAAGTCAATAGATGGCTGCAAGAAACATTTGGAGGCAGTCAGTTTTGCAAAAAAAGGCATGCAACCAAAAAAAAGGAAGAGTGCCTATATTACCATCCACATCATACTTTCAATTTCTTTTTTGTAATTTCAATATGTGAGTCAATAAGAAAAGGCTTTTGTAGAATTATTATCGAAATACTAGAATGAAAAAAAAAATGGTAGGTTTCTAATTATGTAATACACAAACTGTAAGCAGGCCAACAATCCTGAGCAGCGGGGTGTGTAAGTATCTCTCCATTGTGAAGATAGGATTTGTTTAAACTGGCTTCTTTGATCAAGCTCTCCGTCAGAATCTATGATCCAGATTGTAAATTACAGAACTTTCTATCATAGAGGAAAAGGACTTTCTACAACGGTCCCTCTTCTCAGCAGTTTCTCCTTCAGTGATTCCTATTTCTTTTTCAATGGCATCATCTCTCTTTTTCTCTTTCTCTCTCTGTCTGTCTCTGTGCAATTTCAAGAGTTTTGAAATGATAAGAAACAATATATATATATATATATATATATATATATATATATATATATATATATATATATATATATATACGTATTTGATCGACACCTTGTTGAGTGATGTCCTCCATGACCTCAGGGATTTCAACTGAGTCGAACACCTTTTTGAAATCGATAAATGTTATGGCGAGTGGTAGTTTATACTCTGCTGCTTTTTCTTTCAGCTGATTTATCGAATGCAGGTTGTCCATGGTCTAAAGCCAACTTGCTCTCGTGGTTGGTTATCATCGAGTGTTCTTGTGGTTCGGTTAGTGATAATTTTTTTAAAAAGTTTATCTATGCAGTTGAGTAAGCTCATAGGCCTGTAGTTGTTGAGATCTTTCGGGGTTTTTTTTTATATAGAAGCATTATGATAGCAGTGTTCCAATCGTCTAGAACTTTATTATGTTTTAGACACAAGTTGAAAAGGATGGCCAGTTTCCTAGGGATGAATTCACCCGCTCTTCAGAGTAGGTCAATGGTGATGTTGTCTGGTCCTGAGGTGGTTCCTTTCTTCGTCTGTTCAATAGCTTCTTTCACCTACCACAGGGTTACTTTTGGGAAGTCCTCGAATTGATTGCTCAAGTCTTGCGTATACTGCTCATTATTTTGAAGTCCTTGTTTGGACGAATAAAGATTTTGGTAGAATTCTTTGGCACATTCGCCAATCCTGTCTCTGTCTGTTGGGTTTCCATTTTCCTCGAGTATGCTAGTAATTTGCCTACTCCCTAAGTTGAGGCCTCTATTTATAGCTTTGAAGCCCCGAATTTTTTCATGAGTCGATTCGATGACTGCCGACATGTATTTCTTCTGTCTTCTTTTCGTTTTTTCTTGATTAGTTTATTAAGTTCGATCTCTTCTATTTTCTCTCTCGTTGATGTCGGTGGATCGAGGTTTCTGCGTTTTTCCATGAGATTTCTGGTTTAATCTGAGACTTTACTGATGGGTTGTGTTCTCATTGGTTTGAATAGAGTGGCGACTTCTATTATTGATGATACCATTTGGTTGCTTTCTTTGATGTTGTTGTCGTCTTGTTCAGTAAGAATTCTGAATCTGTTTTTCAGTTCGAGTTTGAAAGATTGAGCGTGCTCTTTTGCTATGATTAGAGGTTCTGGTTCTGTGTGGAACATTTTCCTGCGTTCTTTGTTGGTGCTTACTTGCATTTTACATCGTACCATTCCGTGGTCGTTGCCTACATCGACTTGATTTAGGACTTGGATGTCCTTGACGATATCGTTTATGTCCGTTAGGATGTAGTCTATTTCGTTTTTTGTTTTGTGGTTGGGGCTCTTCCATTTCAATTTCCTATTGAGTCCCTTCTTAAAGAAGGTGTTCATGTTTTTGCAAGATCTTTTCCTCTCTCTTTCCGTACTTTGTATCCAAATTTGCCGATGCAATCTTCATTTCCTTGTTATACCTGTGCGTTGAAGTCTCCTATGATAACATTGAAGTATTTCTGTGGTGTCTGAGAGTAGAGAGTACAAGTCATCATACAAGTTGTCTATTTCCTGCTTGGTTAATTGCGAAGTGAGAGCGTAGACTTGGATTATATTGAGTATGTATCGCTTTGAAAGTTGTATGGTGACGCTAGCTATTCGATCAAAAACGGCTTTAAAGCTGGTTACATGATCTTTGTGGTCCTCATTGATGAGAAAACGTTCTCAACTTTGTTTTACTTTCTCTTTTCCGTGGCTATAAAGAAGATGTCGGCTTCTCAGTTCGATCAGTTCTTCTTTGGGTCTTCTTACCTTGCTAATTCCTATGATGTCCCGTTTGGCATTTTTGATTTCACTTTGTAGATTAGTTAGGTGCATGTCAGTTGACAGTGTTCTGACGTTGTAGGTGCCTATGTATAATGCTGTCCTTTTGGTGACAGTTTTAGGGCTATGTTCAAACGGTCGCTGTTGGACTCATGACTCAGTAGATACAGGTGTTTCCATGGTGATAGTTTGGGTAGTACCTTTCGGAGCACATCACCCCCATCCTAAGTAAGTGATGTGGCTGTCTTTTGGGGCCGATGACCCAGTGGGAACGGGTGCTCTCTTGGTGTAGTGTTTTTAATGGTCACCCTTGCTGGGCCTTTTGGTACTGAGGTCCCAACAGAAACGGCTGATATAATTTTTAGTGTGCAAACAATGGGGAATAATGGGCCAGGCCCTGCCACGCTGGCCCATGACATGTTGGCAGGGGGTCTGGTGGATTGTCCTCTGCTGATGTGGGTCAGTGGTCGACGAGGTAGCAAAGTCGGCTTTGTCTTTGAGAACAGAAGACCATTTCGTTTTTCAGATGATGCAGCAGGCAAATAAAACTTTATGAAAAATGACAGAGATAAGGAGATGTAATATACGTAAAGATGACATAAGGTAAAGTTCAGAATCTATCATAACCGCGGGGGGGGGGTGTTCTTTAGCACGATGGCATACTCCCTTCTGGCAATGGGAGTAAATCATTTAAAAAAAGAAGGAATTTTCAAATTATTTTAATGTTTTTCTTAAACATGATATCATGATTAACAGAATATAATATTCTTCTATTTGTTGTATTCATTCCCAACTTATTGTTTGGTTGGATATCTGAAGGGGTATAAGTGCACTGTCTAACTACTAATAGTGGATTGGAGGTTGAGAACAAAACTGCGGAGAGAGAGAGAGAGAATGAGAGAGAGAGAGAGAGAGTAGGATGAGAGAGAGAGAGAGAGATAGAGAAGAAAAAGTCGAACAATTTCTACTAATCGTATAACAGAAACAGTTAAGGTGATATAGATTGGTAGTCGAGTCTAGGCTGAAAGCCGCGAGAGGAGAAATCTCTATATCAAGGAATTCATTTAAGTATCCAATAATTGAAGTAGCCTCTACATTCAAGCCAATGAGCAAACAACCCAATAGCAAAATCTCAGCTGAAACTAGAAATCTCATGGAAAAACGCAGAAACCTCCAGCCACCGACAACAACGAGAAAAAAAATTGAAGAGGCTGAACTAAACAAATTGATCAAGAAAAAACGAAGGGAAGACAGAAGAAATACACGACGGCAGTCATCGAATCAACTGTTGAAAAAAGTCGGGGCTTCAAAGCTATAAACAAACTCCTCAATTCGGGACGAAGGCAAATAACTAGCATACTCGAGGAAAATGGAAACCTAACAACAGACAGAGACAGAATTGTCGAACGTGCCAAAAAATTCTACCAAAATCTTTATTCGCCCAAACAAGGACAACAAAACGATGAGCGACATACGCTAGACATGAGCAATCAATTCGAGGACTCAAAAGTAACCCCGTGGGAGGTGAAAGAAGCCATTAAACAGACGAAGAAAGGAACTGCCCCTTGACCAGACAACATCACTATCGACCTACTCCGAAAAGCGGGTAAAATCATCACTAGGAAACTGGCCATCGTCTTCAACTTGTGTCTAAAACACAGTAAAGTCCCAGACGATTGGAACACTGCTATCATAATGCTTTTATATAAAAATAGGAAACCCGAAAGACCTCAGCAACTATAGGCCTATAAACCTACTCAACTGTGTATACAAACTTTTCACAACGATCATCACCAACCGAGTCACAAAAACACTCGATGAAAACCAGCCACCTGAACAACCTGGCTTTAGAAGAAGCTACTCGACCATGGACCACCTGCATTTGATAAATCAGCTGAAAGACAAAACAGCTGAGTATAAACTACCACTCGCCGTAGCATTTATCGACTTCAAAAAGGCATTTGACTCAGTAGAAATCCCTAAGGTCATGGAGGCCATCAGTCGGCAAGGTGTAGATCCAGTATATGTTGAAATGTTGAAACATATATACAATCACTCGAATTTGTTGGTTTCTAGAAAGAACCAATTTTACGAAGTAATCATAATGAAAAAGTGGAGACTTAATTCCTGCTATTCCTACGGAAAGACGGCTTCAGTGTCCCTGCCAGTCATCTTCTTCAATACCATCAACCAGGTGAAACTTGCAATTAAAAATCTTTTGATTAAATCAAATTTTAGATACCGAACCATCGTGCATTCTTACTAACGGCTCTTTTTTAAATAGAGATTTCTGTTTTCATTCTTTTTTTATATTCAGGATTTTTCATCAGTTTTTTT
Organism: Thysanoteuthis rhombus; assembly: GCA_963457665.1. NCBI lineage: Eukaryota > Metazoa > Mollusca > Cephalopoda > Oegopsida > Thysanoteuthidae > Thysanoteuthis > Thysanoteuthis major. The sequence goes on from OY735210.1 coordinate 40,619,468, forward strand.
TTTCTATTTCATTCATGTCTCATTTTTATCATTGGGGATGCGTGGATATGAAGGGAGAAAACTTCACATCCATGCAAACCCGATGTTGAAATTGGTGCAAAAAGACAAGAAGAGAAAATACAGACAGAAGTGCAGCTCAAATGAAGTATTTCTGTAAAGATGTCAGGGAATAGGTGCCAATTTTAGGATCATATTAACATTGTAAATAAAGCACCTTCATAAAACCTTAGCACATGAAAAACGGTATGGTTTTAGGGTTTAATCGGTTGAAATTGACTAAAATTGAAAAAGAAAGAGCCTTCTAAAATTGCAAAGCTCAGGAAACCGAATCTTGAAAAATGAAGGAAACATGATTGTAAGTGGTTAGGAAATAGTGTTACTGACATAATATAGCTAACATGTGCCATATTTCCCAACTGGAAAGGCGCTACCTGTGGTAGGGTGCATTCTATAGTTAGCTTAGTAGTTTTCGAAAAAATATTTGAAGGTTGAATAGATTTCCCAGCTAGCTAGTTAGAGTTATCGAAATATGGCATCATTTTCCGTCACTGGTCATTATCACAGAATGAACCAGTTATCAAATATTTCTACTGGAAAAAAAAGTTTCTCTTACCAGCTTACAATTCCTGGTGTTTAACTCTCAAGTAATACCGTGAATTTCTTGCATTAGCTTTTGTTTTGAGAGGAATTATTCACTGGGGGAGATAAATTATACTGCTCCTCTTTTAATGGCAGTTACTGTCTAGGAGTTGATCTCCAGAGGACAACTGTTGCAAATTCCTTCTCTATTTGCTGCTTAGACCAAACTCTTTATTACTAACGAGTAAACGAAAACTTCAGAATAACGTTTTAAAAAAAATCAAAAATGACCCTGGGGGATCATGGCCCTTCCTAATATTTTGTCAGTCGGACAAGAAGCTATCTCTTAAAGTCTCCCTGAGAAAATTTATGAGACTTAATTGCACACTGTGTGGTCAGTAAATTAAAGCCAGCTTTTAAAAATGGTCGCTAAAAAACCTCTTTTGAGAGCAATATTGTAGAAAACATGACTGCAGAAGAAAGAAAGAGAGAAACAAACTAACTAAGTCTGGACATTCCATTAAAACTTGCACGTGACCAACGGCTTTTGGCAGCACGTTGTATTAGTAGTGATCAATTGAAAATTAGAGGTGAATAACTTACTTTTTCGCCTTTTGTTAAGGCAAAATTGAAAGGAAAAGAAGTGTGAATGCTGCCGGACAAAACGTAAAAGGTAAATTTAGGATAAACTTGTATTGCAAATTGAGCACCCCCCCCCACTAAAAATCTCCTTTTGGGATAATGTAAAAGACAATAATAACGCCTTTTTTCAAATATCATAAACAATAAATGTGGGAGACCTCCAGCTCCATGGTAGGGGCCTGTACACATGGTAAATGTATGAATAGTCAGCCAGAGCCATATTATCATAAATTGAATCATAAATTGCGTTATAGTATGTAAGAACTTATTTAGAATGATCTCCTGTCGCTACACGGTTAATATATCACTGAATTTGGACAACCTAAGATAGAAAAAAGATCTAAAGAAATGGGGCTGCTGTAGGACTCAAAGCTGTAACCGATTGGGTAGTCGCTTCAACGTAGCGATATTCTTGCCATTGAACTAAACAGCCGCTGGCAAGGCAGAGGCAAAATAACGTTGAACAAAATTTGAATTTAAGATAGGTATTAAAAATACCGAACTTAGGAAAAAATATGTGAACAGATTCAAGTTTGAAAAGCTATGTGTAAAAATCAGAAAGTGGAAAAAATGTGACTGACTATAAGTACAAATATGAAAATCATTGATAAACCGCTAAATTCATCCCAACAAATTAAGAAATACATTTATATTAAAACATATCTTAATGATTCATCAATGCATAACAAACAGTCCCGTCATTTTTACGATCAGTTTTGTAAATATCAACCTTTAGATAGTGATAGCAACTTCCCCCTTCACTTTTTTCCTTACTTCATTCTTTGACATGGAATGACACTCTTCGAAATCTTGTTCTGTCAAACCCAAGTCCAAGATAAAGGATGGAGTTGAATTGCTTTTTCAACCGTAAAAAGGAAGAACAAGCATAATCTTGATCTAATTCAGGGGAGTAAACTGTTTGTATAAACTTCACAAAAACTAACAAATGAATAGCCTGTATATCCAGACAACGGAAAAACGCATTTCTTTTGAAAGATTCTTGACTCCGCTGGACGATCATTCGTCGTGGATGTCTGTTGTTGCCTCCTTTTTCTCAATAGGATGACTTCGTCATTCCTTAATGTATTCAGTGGGATTTTATATCTTAGCCTGTGGAGAGATTCTACCAGAGTGGGGGGGTCACAGCTGACCCAATTGATATTTTTTTTTTATAAGCATGAAAAAATGGATACAAATGAACCACTAATTGCACCCGCTCTGTCTGTCTGTCGGTCTGTCTGTCTGTCTCTCTCTCTCTCTCTCTCATCAACTAGATGCAATAGGTTCAACTGTTATAGGTAGCAGGGAGCGATCCCCAACTTGACTTATTGTGGTCCGTGGGTTTCTACTTTTTCCATGAGAAGATGAAGAAATCAAGCGAAAAATCACTCGAGGTTGCTAAGCTTTCGGCAGGACAAGCTCAACCATCAAGAACGAGAAAATTCCACCAGTGCTAAAGAGAAAAGTATGCAACCGATGCATTCTCCTGGTAGTCACCGATGGAGCTGAAACATGGAACTTAACCAAAAGACTAACCCTCAAATTGACAACCATGCAATGTGCAAATGAGAGAAGCATGCCCAAACCCGAATAGAGAAATGGCTAGACAGCACCGTAAATTAGAGGGGAGTCATGAGCCTGAGATATTGTAAAATCCATAAGAAAGCTTAATAGTCTGGTCATGTGAAAATGTCAGACAGTTGCTGACCATCGTAACTCACAAAATGGACCCTTAGGGATCACTTCCGGGAATGAAACCGGCAAAATATATGATGGCATGACGAATTAGAAAGGTTCAGAAAGTGACGCCGATGATGGAGAGGTTTGGCCAATCTAAGGTTTCTGTCCAACGAATGATGCTGAAAAGCTGCTACTGATGAATACAAAATACTTCAATTTGAATAAGAAGTCGATGCACCGATTCCATTTCCCCATGGTATTAACCAAGCAATGATATTACTAAAATATGGATATTATTCGAATGGTCATTGTTGTCAAATTCCATGAAACAGCTCGTAACATTACGGAGAGTGATGGAGCAACAACAAACGCATGGACAGTAATAACTCAAAAAGGAAAAAAATATTGAGATAAAACTCTCAATTAAAAAAAAAACGTATATTGGAACCAGGACTGCCACTGATAATTTAGCTAATTTACCAAATGCAAAGTCCAAAGCATAGCAAATCACCCATGAAGGTACCAAATCAGAAAATATCAACACATACCTGGGATTCAGAAGTATTTAGCCCTGATGTACCGAAAGTTGCTACCCTGATGATGAACAAGCGCAGGAGGACCGTCACTGACATACTGTACCAGAGTTCCCACATGCCAAACAAAGAAAAGGTAAATGTATTGTACACTTCAGACTAGCTCACCTCAAATTTCTAACTCAGATACTATTCAACAGTTGTTGGTCTTAATTGATGTCAAGTTATAGTAAAGGCAAAAATAAATCTACGGCAAAATTAAATGAAACATATATAAAAACTTAGTGGCACAGATTAAAAAAATTCCACACCAACCGAATTACAAAAACACTTGATGAAAAGCAACCCTCGGGAAAAAACTGACTTTTAAAGAAGCTACTCGACCTTCTCCATTCGATAAATCAGCCAAAAGAGAAAACAGCAGAATACAAAATGTCACTCCCCATCACATTAATTGACCTAATGTTTGACTGAAAATTCCTATGGCTACGGAGGCCATTACTTTACAAGCTGTACATCCGGTATACGTCAAAGTATTGCAACATTTATGCAGTCACAGCAGCTTCTTTATCAGGCTACACAAAGTCCGACCCCTTTCAGCTCCTACAAGCTGTAACACAAGGCGATACCAATCCACCTAAACACTTCACAACCTGCTTCGAGATGATGCTCAGAAACCTTGACTACGAAAATCAAAAAATCAAAATTGAGGGCAAATATCTGAGTAACCTCAGGTTTGCAAACGACGGTGTCCTTTTAGAAGAGAATCTACACAATTTTCAACGAATGCCAAATGAAGTAAATGAAGAAAGCAAGGCGTTCACACGAATTTCAGCAACATTGATTTCAAAAATAAAAAACACAACGAACAGAATCAAAGATGCAGGACTGGAAAAGTAGACCACTGAGTCAACGTAGAACAACGATACTCCATCAAACTCAAATGGCAATGGGCTGGTCATGATGCAAGAAGGGTAGGCAAAAGATGTAAATCATTGCTCACAATATGGATCCCTAAAGATCAAATGCGCAACTTTGGCCGGTAGAATACAAGATAGGGAGATGAAAAAGACGAATCCAGAAAGTATTGGCTCTGCGACAACTATGATAGAGTATGCTTACACACATACCAGATATCTTTCAAATTTATGTTTTATCGATATCACATGGATTATGAAATAAGATTAAACTCCACTGAAATAAATGCAATAAATGTAAAAAATGGATGATAATTTGGACTTATTAGGTTTTAGAAGAAAATTTAAACAAAATACTTATGTTACGATTAGTTTAACTGTTTTCAGCTACTTTATTTTCCAATTTTGTTAAACTTTAAAAATGCGTTACATATTATTTGAAATGTATGGGAGAGCTGATCACTTGTCACGAGAGGAGCAAAGGTTAGAAGTCAGCAGAAATCTAGTTAAATACGTATCTCTCTCTCTTTCTCTCTCTCTCTATTTATATATATATATATATCATTAACAACTTACAACAAATTTCTAATAGCATCAACCAAAATTACAACTCATTAAAAACAGGAAGAACAACTAATATAAATAAATAATGCAATATCCGATGTGCGATTGGTTCAATTCATAAAGTACTTAATACGTTCAGCATTAAGTGAAGTTTGGATAGGGCTTAAAGTAAGGTGGAATAAAGGGTTTGCTGCACGAACGCCTATGCTTCTGCCGAGTTTTGGCTCTTTTAGGCGAATGATTCGATTTATTTGGATCCCGATTTACGACGTTATCAGAGGTGTCTATTTTCCTAGGTAGAGAACCCACCCCTTATTATGTTTGTTCGCCTTCTTGGTCACCGCTTATTCATGCCCCATGTGAGAAGTGGATTCATGTGTGGTTGTTATAAATCACTTAAGATGTTACAGACACTTTTTTATCAGTGCTGTTAATCCATCAGCTCTTTGTGGTATGTTTCCTCTGGGGAAGTATCATATTCCATCTGCCCCTTTCCTCAGCGTTAGGGTTCAATTTTTATATGACCATCGTTGTTTATGTTTAAGTATTTCTTAAAATTCTTAGGCGGCTTTGCTTTTACACATACATGCTAATTATGACGTGAATAAGTTCTTCTCAAAGTGGTCGGGAGATAATAATAATAATAATAATAATAATAATAATAATAATAAAAGGACAGCCAAATACACAGAACTGCACATTCTTGAAAAAAAGAAAATGAAAATTTTTTTTACCAAGATCTGAACGGAGAAAGAAGACGGAACATATAGCCTGATGCCACACAGACCAAGAACTACATGATCTGCGTATGGGAAAGAAAAGATACAACAAAACCCCAGAAGAGGTCGAAAACATGAAAAGAGAACTCAAAGTCATTAACAATGGGGAACCAATACTATTGAATGTAACCCACATTGCAACACATTCTCAGGAAAATTGCCACCTAGAGAGCGCGAGGACCTGACGGGATCCATCAATATTGGTTTAGGGAATTTATCACACTACACGACAGGCTTACCCACCAACTCCACAGTTGCCTAATTGGAGTTGAAGTAGCAGAAAAGATGGCCAGAAGTAGAACCACCCTCATCCAAAAAGACTATGAAAAGGGGAACATGGCAAGCAGTTATAGACCAATCACGTGCTTACCACTCATGTGGAAATGTCTGACCAGACAAATAGTGGAGAAGATGTATATTTCTATGGAAAGAAGGGAACTATTACTAAAAGAACAGAAATTATGCTGCAGAGGAACCAAAGGGGCTAATGACTTGCTATACATCGACCAGATGATCTTAAAAGAAGTAAGAAAAGGGAAAAAGAACGTTGCAATGGGATAGATTGACTATAAAAAGTATACGACATGATTCCACACAGTGGGATAATCGAATGCCTCAGAATGTTCAAGATCAGCAAACCAATGGTGAGACCCAACGCCAACTCTATGAAAAACTGGAAAGTATACTTGACTGCCGCGGAGAAAATTTAACAGAGATAGTATAAAAAGGGGAATCTTGTTGGGAGAATCGCTGTCTCTACTATCATTTGTTCTAACTATGACAATGTTCAACAGAAACCTGAAGAACAGCAAAGGATACCATTTCTCCAAAACAAAGAGAAAAATCAACCACCTGATGTACATAGACGGTATAAAAAACAGGGGAGAACTGGAGATGCTGTTCAACAAAGCAAAAGAATACAGTGATGACATTGGGCTTGAGTTTGGGATAGAAAAATGTACCATCATGGTAATGCACAAAGGAAGGCTTGCAACGACAGAAGGGATCGAACTCCCGGACAGCAGGAAGATTAGATCCCTGACCACACAAGACCGATACAAATATCTGGACGTTCTCGAATGCGACACGATAAAACGGGAAGAAATGAAAGAGAAAAAAAGAGCATACCTTTGGAGGATGAAGAAAATATTGGAGACAAATTAAACAGCAGGAACCTTATAAAAGCAATGGACACATAGGCCGTATCGGTTGTAAGATACACAGGACTGTTCCTTGGATGGACAAAGGAAGAACAATAAATTGACCGGCGAACAAGGGAGTTTATGACAATGCATAAAGACATACATCCAAGAAAAGACATTGATAAACTATACGTGAAGAGAAAAGAAGGCGGAAGAGGCCTCATCAGCATTCAGGACTGTGTCCAGAGGGCCAAAGTTGATCTAAAAAAGTACATACAAATAAACAGTGAGGACATCATAAAAAGTGCCCGGGGTTGTGCAACGAACAAACAATAAGTAGAAAGCAATTGAGCATCACAGCAAACAAGAACAGAAAAATGGAAACAGAAAGAAAAAATCATACGGAGAATAAAAAGGCGGATACAGGACGTGGCAGACGAGAGATCATGGGCATGACTACGAAAAAGAAGCCTGAAGAGAGAAACGGAATCGCTCATGGCACTTCAAAACAAAAGCATCAGGACAAGTTATATCAAAGCAAAAATCGACAGAACACAGACAAACAGCAAGGGCCGCCTATGTGATGAAAGAGATGTATTCAACTTGCCCAGAAGGAGTATAAACACAGACACGATAGAGTAGCAATAGCGATACACAGGGAACTGAGTGGAATTCAACCATAAAGTGGTACCAACACAAATCGGAGACAGCCTTGGATAATGGAAACCACAAATTACTTTGGGACTTCGACATCCAAACAGACCACCTTATCCAAGCGGGGCGACTGGACCTCGTAATTGTGGACCAGAAGAGGAAAACCAGCCAAATAATAGATGTGGCTGTGCCAGCAAACCATAGAGTGAAGAGGAAGGAGAGTGAAAAATTGGAAGCAATACCAACATCTGGCAAAAGAACTGAAGAAGATGTGGAACATGAAAGTTGGGGTAGTTCCAATTATAATAAGTGCACTTGGAACTGTGCCAAAGACACTGAGGGTGAGATTGGAGGAACTCAGAATAAAAGGAATGTTTGAGACTGTACAGACCACAGCACCGCTAGGAACTGCATGAATAGTGAGGAAGTGTTATAAATATAAGATGTACGACCCCAGCGGATCTATCAGAGGATTAGGAGGAGGAGGAAGAAAAACACCAAAATGGGGGTGGAGACGTGAATCACAACATTGCTATAATGGGTGGGGATAAGATGAGACGAAGGCTAAAGACCTGAGGAGACTTACTGTCAGTCAGCCTTAAGTGATGACCATTGGGCAACTGGAGTGAAACTGTAAACCACATTACTGCTGTAGACTATGAGATTTGAGGAGACTCCCTGTCTGTCAACTTCTGGCTGTAACCACCAAGCGACTTGTATGAAATTGCTACTAATAATAATAATAATAGTAAATCGCAGAATTACTGCGACCTATGAGCACTAGGGGAGGAGGGCTGGAGACTTGAGGAGACTTGCTGTCACTCAAACTCCAGCGGTTACCGCCAGGCAACTGGTGAAAGATTCCAAATAATAATAATAATGATAATAATAATAATAATAATAATAATAATAATAATAATAATAATAATAATAATAATAATAATAATAATGATGATGATGATGATGATGATGATGCCATCTTACTATTATTAACAATAACCAGGGGCATAAAATAAATATGATGGTTGCTTTTTGTATACCTGTACATGTAGTATTAAATTATACTTTTGATAGAAATTTTGTACGCTGCCGGCAATTTACAGCCACTTAATTTTTCTTGTTTTAGATAATTCTGTTATCAAGTTCTTTGTTAAAAGGTGAGAATTTCCAGTTTCTCATTAACGCATAGGTAGCATGGTGCATTTGTTTTAATATTTTCCATTTTATTGTGGTTGTGAGATTGCTGTCTGTTAGGTCCTAGTAATGTGTTGATAATGATTTATTGTTTGTGTATTTATCGTTTGTAAAGGAAAATCTATCGTTGATTAATCCTTATTCAAAGGATCTTTTTGATATTTCTATAAGACATTTTGATTGAAATACATTATTAAAGGAATGGAAAAATTGAACATTAAAGTTGAAATCAAGGCCAACATAAAATCTTCACTTTTTTCAGATATTCCTTTCAAGCTGAATGATAACACGCACAAACCACATTGGAAAGAACGTTCTGAAATCAAATATGTTAACACGAAATCTATTCATCCAAACAAAATAATATCTCTGAATAAATAGAAACCAATCTAATACTTAACTCTTAAAATGGAATGATATTTAACAATATACAAATAAATACATCGAAACCCCAACGGACAGTGTTTTTGTCGGAACTTTAGATACGATGAAAAAATGATAACCGATAGAGTAAAACATAGCAACAACAGAAAAGTAGCGGTAGGATAATCATCTGGTATAAACTGCTATCCAATTTACAAGTAAAAACCAAAATAGGGAGAATATTCCTCCAATAGAAAAACACCCCCCCTCCATCTGAGCAACCAAATGTGAAAAATATTTAACAAGAACGGACTGGAAATTAGTTGTAGTTAAATAACTATCGAAGATTCATTACGAAGCAGGACGATAGAGTTATAAAAGGTAATACTGGTAAAGAGTATATGAATAAACCAGACAGCAATTTAACAGCGACGGGTGCCCTTTGCAGAATAAGTGTCCCCAATCGAATCTTGCATATCAAGCTGAAATATCAAGCTGAGAGAAATCCTTAAAAGCGAAATATTATATCAGAGTATCAAAAACACTCTTCAAATTAAAGTTAGCCAAACATACATCATCCTTAACAAACGATACGTACAAGAACAATACATCACAATCCATATATTACTGAGACCTGAAAGACAATGACCTAACATCTTCTGTAAAATGAAAAATAATAAAACAAATACTTATATGTGAGACCATTGAAACCCCAAACTACCAATGCCAAAATGACAAATTAGAAAATCTCACCTTTAACAAAACAAAACTTATACCACTTCCTCATAATAATTATTACTAAATGCATAGACTCCAACCCATCTAAAATATAAAAATACTCAAACATTATCAACTAAAGACATAGAGGTAAACCCTGACGTTAGGGGAGATAACACGGATATAGAATACTTCCTGAGAGAGAACATACCACGATGACCTGATGTAGTAGCGACACACTGATATAGTAAGTTTCTGTATCATCCAAAGTAATCCAAAATAACCTGACATGGATCCATTTCCCAAATGCAAATAAAACAGGTAGTTACTGACAAGAAGAATGATTTCAATCATAAAAGTAAGCACAAATAACGTCCTGAAGAGGGATAAAAGAAAAAGCGAACAAATCGTATGAAAAGTTGTGGTTTCAAGTAATGATATATATATATATATATATATATATATATATATGTATATGTATATATATATATATATATATATATGTATATATATATATATATATATGTATATATACATATATATATACATACATATATATATATATACATATATATATATATATATACATATATATATATACATATATATATATACATATATATATATACATATATATATATATACATATATATATATATCATTACTTGAAACCACAGTCAATTGACTTTGGATGTTAAAATACGCCATGTACTTGAAATTCTCTTGCAAAATGCTAACTACCTATTAACACATTTTTTGCTGACTTTTCATGCCCAGTTGATATAAACTTACGCTGTTCGTGGGTTGTTAAAATCCTCTTTCCAATGATATTGATATGTATATATATCAATAATGAATTAAGTCAAAAATGCATTGATTGTTGAATATGAGGTACAGATGACTAGGTTCATTTTTTTATCTGTACAGATACAATTGATAATAATACACTTAGGAATGCCCAAGGAAATTCCTTTCTAATGATGTTTGTATGTATATATCCCTATGAAGAATTATATCAACAATCCAACCATGAGGTGTGTATCATGAGTTTTATATATACCTGACATTTAATTGAAACGTGTTAAATACTGCAGTAACCTTTCTTGCCAGGTGGGTACAAAGTGACATAATACACTGTTGCAAAGCTGATAATATTGTATCATCAATATATATATATATATATATATATATATATATATATATATATATATATATATATATAGATATATGTATATATATATATATATATATTTATATATATATATATATATATATATATATATATATATATAAAATTTAATCGACAATCGATACGTTGTCGACTATTTCAAAATTATATTGGCGTGTGTATGAATCTTATGAACAAAAACAAATATAACTCGATTTCCGTTGACATGATGCTTTTCCTGTGAAAAAAAACTCCAAAAAACACACTTTCATCAATTCCTTTTCAATGATGTATGACATAACCATGTTTGATATTATTGAAATGTAAAGCCTAAGTAATCAATGCCATTATATGTTTTTCACAAGCTTCTGTGTACAAACAGACAGTATAAAAAATGCTTTATATGGATCATGCACACGGAATACCAATTTTGGAGCATCGTGCAGTCACTGTTGGAGCTATGTAAGGTAAGATAAAAGTGGTAGTTAGAACATGAATTCATTGATCAATTCAGTGTTGAAAGACCACACACAGTTGTGTTCATAGGTATAAATACTAAATAAATTGAACTTTATCGAAATTAATGCAAGGAATGTAAAATGAAAACAATGCCATTCCGACTCACTCAGTTTTAGTTATGTGAAAAAAAAACAACAACTTATAATACGATAATTATAGCCGTTTTCAGCTCCTGTACTTTAAAATTTATAACGTTATCCGTATTTTAAGATCTTAAAATTGTGCACTCAGATTCTAATTCAAATATAAAACCTGTAACCGTCTAGAATGAAATATGTAAAGTCTATAACTATTGTTTCGGGGTAAAATACACTTGTCAAGAAGATACCTTACGTCCAAATCAAAGGGGTTAAGTAAATTTGTATTAAGTTGCATGAAACGTCTAAAAAACCAAGATGACGGTAACAGGTAAAATTCAACACAAACAAAGAATTATTTTCTACATTTCATTTTTTGGACATTTCCATCTATCATCCAGTGGATTTTCCATTTGTGTGGTGATTGCAGTGAAAGCTTGCTTTTCTTGCATATTGTTTATGTTTTTAACTCTTTAAACAAAACCATTCCTAAGAGAAAACTGGCTGCAACTACATGATCAAACTGAACTTTTATTCCGACTGAAGATGACTACTACAGATTTTATATTATATGTATAACAGTACGGCCAGCTAATGACGGCATCCATCCTCAGATGGATCACTGAAGTATTCACATCCGTTTGTGTGATCGTTATTGAAATGTTTAAAAACAATAATTCGAGTTGAAGTTTCTTATAATATGAATATATCACAAAAAAATTCTTTTGGCCCCAAATGATATTGGGCAATCCTTTGTTTGGTAGAAGCAAACAATTTAATCATCGTCGAAATCGACTTCAGATCCAGAAAAGGGCAAAACACATTTGTATTCAAGTTTTCGATGTTAAAAACGGCGTGCAAGTTTGCCGTTTCTAACAACAAATGACCAATTCTGTTAAAAATTGATGAGAGAAAAACAGAATTTAACACATACATTACATTGTTATTGCGTTGAATATTTGTCTTTCTGTACCTCCGTAGTTGATGTCGACAGAGCTCAAATTTTTGCGTTCAGAAATGTGAAGATTGCCCGATATTTTTTCTTTTGATAAGAAAGTAAAGGAGAGGAACCAATGGAAGTAACTTCGAAGGTATACTTCCGTATGACGGATGGAAAATCGTATCCAGTTCAGTTTTGTAGCTACAATTGAAATACCAACCCCTCCCAAAGGCATAAAAATATTTTTCCTGAGAACCAACAAATTTCCGGAGGAGAAAAAAAAAGCAAAAACTAATTTTGCGAAAGTGATTGTTATCTGCTTATTTTGGATATTCAACTAAAACGAATTTTCCAGGAAAATAATCTTACAGGAAACTGGAATTTCCAATAGAAATGGAAGACAGATTCGGTATTTAGAGAAAAGTTATTTAAAAAAATCTGTTTACGTAGCCAGACTATTATACTGTAATAATTACTGTTTACGACTGACGATGGCTGTTGACAGAAGTCAAAAACTTAAAGACACATTTTCAGCTTTGTTTACATTATACATTTAAATTACATTTGCTGAGAGGAAAAAAATGTTTAGAGAGGAATAAATAAACTAGAAAATGGACGAAGACAGAAACTGAAAGAAAAACAGAGAGAAAGACAGGAAAAGAGAGAGGTAATGAAAGAGACAAAAAAGAGAGGTAATGGAAAAGAGGAAAAGTGAGAGGTAATCAAAGAGAGAAAGAGAGAGGGGTAATGAGCGAGCTAAAACAACAGAGGTAATACAAGAGAGAAAGAGATAGGGGTAATGCAAGAGAGAAAAGGAGAGAGTCGGTGGAAGAGACAAAGAGAGGGTTAATGAGAGAGACAAAGAGGAATGTAATCAAAGGGAGAAAGGAGGATGTAATCTAAAGGAAAAGTGAGTGTTAATGAGGGGGAAGAAAGGAATAAGGAGGGGGGCAGAGAGGGTTAATCAAAGGGAGGTGAAGATTTGATGAAAGGGAGAAAGAGAGTTAATGAAATGGAGAAAAAGGGAGTCAAAGAGAGGGAGAAAGAGAGAGTCAACGAAAGGGATAAAGAGAGAGGTAATCAAAGGGAGAAATGGAGACGTAATCATGTGGAGAAAGAGAGATTTTATGAAAGGAGGAAAGAGAGAGTTGATGAAAGGGAAAAAGGGAGATGATATTAGGAACAGAAAAAGTAGTTGCATGAATTAGAGACCTGTGTATTAGAGTAAAAGTGACAGAAAGGGCTACGTCAAAATGAGAACTAATTAAAAAAGTGTTGTTAGTTGCTCAATAGAAACAGTCACTGGAGGAACGTCTTTTTGCTGCATGATGTTCCAGGGGTGATCAATAAAAAAAAATAGATAGATCAGGGGTTGATCAATACGCAAATTATTCTTATTTTGTTGGACAGTAATCACTGAAAAGTCCAAATTTGAAAAAAAGCAACAACAAACAAACCAACAAAAAACAAAACAAAAACAAAAAAAAAGATAATCAAGCTTGAATGCTACCGGTCATAAACTAAAGGAGCTTTTCAGTATAAATTTGCATTGTAAATTGAACCTTTTCACTAAAAACCTTAGAAGTGAATATTTAGATTTTCATCTTTCTCTCTCTCTTTCTATCTCTCTCTCTCTTTCTCTCTCTTTTGTTGCACCCTGTACAAGTTGCACATACATTGCCAGCAAAGCAGACTAATTCAAAAACAGAAGAAACCTGTGTTGACACTTTCGGTTGACAGTCTCTGAAAGTCACTTCATTGGAGCCTATTTCTGGTTGTTGTCTTTCAAAACTTTTTATTAGAATGATGTTTAAAAATTCATTTTCTAATTACGTTGCGAATTGGTCCCTGTCCAAATGAGTTTGTCGTACGATTATTCATCTGCATCGTCTTCTTTCGTTTGTAAACAATAAGAGAACGGAAAGACTCGAGGGAAATCTATATTACTTACTTCGCCTATGTGAAATTAACATTTCACAATCACCTTTTGTTGCACTTCACTGGCAATGAGTTCTTCACCTCTATGTCTTACGTAACTTGGCGAAAATTTGACAAAGTTTTAACACTGGTTATTCAGAACTAATAATTGCAACAGAATGTTAAATCATTAAGTTCAGCACTAATTTCCCACATCTATTGGAGTGAAATTTTAGTCATGTCCATCCAGGTCTTTCTCTCTATATATAAGTTCATGAACCAGTGCTTCCCTGACAATTATCACTGATGTGTGTACAAGAATAGGCTCCGCTAATGACTGCTACGGATACTCTAAGAGTGACAGACTCGGTTGAAAGGGTGAATAGAGAGAAAAGAAATATTTCAATGGGGGTCTATGAAGGGAGAGGAGAGAAAAGAATGACACAAATAAAAGGGTATGAAGGGAAAATCGAAAAAAAGAATAACTTGACATTTTTAGGATAACAAATTTAACAATCTGCAATGGGCGCAGTCTGACCTGGCACTGCCATTGCTAAAACAGTACGATTCTCTGCAGTGGACCTCAAATGACTGAGCTAGCACCTTGACCACTGAACTGAGTCCGCTGGGGGAAAAAAATATTATCATTTCTATTTGTGCACCTAAATTTTACTCTGAGATTTCTCTTTGTTTCAAATCCCCAGAGAATAATGCAAAGAATAAACAGAGGTGACAAGGAAATTGTTGGATGCTTTTCGAATTTGAAATGAAGGAAATACGCCGGAAAGGAATTAACATCTCATTAGGAAATAGCACGAATTCCCGCGTAAAATTGCTTGAAGATAGGAAACAGCGGGAATTAGGAATTACAAAAAAAATAAATAAATAAATAAAATAAAATGCAGGAAACGATCCGGAGAGAAAATAATCAGAGGAAAAATGTAAGATGGATTTTGTATGAAGGTAGGGTGATTAAAATGCCAACAGAGAGAGAGAGAGAGAGAGAGAGAAAGAGAGAGTAAAAGAGAACGATAGAGAGGAGGAAGGTGGATGGGAGAGAGAGAGAGGGGGGAATGAAAAATAGAGGACGTGGTGGAGCTGCAGAGAGAGAGAGAGAGAGAGTAAAGACTTGGAGAAAAGGAAGTGGCGCTTAGAGAGGGAGATGTATATAGATAAAAGTGGATGAGGGGGTGAAAGAAAGTGCTAAAGATTGAAAAGGTAAATGAGAGTGAGTGAGGAAGTGGTTCATTCAGAGAGAGAGAGAGAGAGAGCAAATGAAATAAAGAACCGTGTAGAGAGGAAAGGAGAACGGAAAGTGACATAGAAGCAGTGCAAAGAGGTAGACAGTAAAGGAGAAAGCTGTAGAGAAATTGAGTGAGATATAAAGTGAAAGAGGCAGAGAGAAAGAGTAATTGAGGCAGGGGAAGAGGAAGAGAGAGTGAGAGAGAAAATTGTTCGGACTGACGCAGAAAGTGAAAGAGAGAGGGAGAGAGAGAAAGAGAGGGAGAAAAGGAGATGGAAGTGACAGTGATAAAATTATGAAGGGAGAAAATTCAAAGATGCGAGAGAGAAGGGCATATCATCAAATTTGGAAATATTTGACTTTTTTCGAGATATCATTTTTTTCAATGTTCCTTATCTTTGTCTCTCTCTCCTTTGAAGTCAAATTTAGAGAGAGGGATAGAAAGACAGAAATAAATAGGGATGGGGAAAGTGAAGAAAAGGTCAAATATAGAGAGAACAAAAGAGAAAAGAGAGGGAGAGACAGAGAGACAGAGACAGACAGACAGACAGACGGACAGACAGACACACAGACAGGGAGATAGAGAGAAAGTGAAGGGTTAGTATGAACAGTTGAATCTAAAAAGAGATGAGAGGTGACATGATGAAAGAACGAAAGAGAAAGTACTAGAGATAATGAAAGTGAAAGATCAAATAAAAGACACTCTTCTACGGTATTAAGAGGGGAAAAATACATGAGTTTTGAGAGAGAAAAGAGGAGAGAGAGCGAGAGGGAGAGAGAAAGAGAGAGGGAGAGAGAGAGAGATTGAGAGAGAGATTGAGAGTGAGAGAAAGGGCAGATAATATTATTATAAAAAACATGGTTAATAATTGAATCACCATAGCCCTAGCGTGCACTCCAACTAATTACGTAAAAATAGCTAAAATTATCTAAAATAGATCTTTCATCTGCCATTATCAAAAATAAATAGCTCTTTTATCTGAAAAATACCAGCACTATGTTTAGGCATCGTTGGTCCAATATGACCGTAGAAACCCCAAAAGCATTTTTTGGAAGAAAAAAAAAAATGTCTTTTAATGGTGCCTATTGGCTTACTCATGCAAATTTTCAAGGGTGTAGCCCGGAAATGTGACCAGGAGTGCCTACACTCATACACACACAGTCCGTAGCCTACTTGGCTGGTTGGTCGAGTAAGCAATATTTTTGGCTACGTTGATTCAAAATCGTGGTAATCAATGAAAGAAATGAGTAATTTTCTTTAGTAAAGAGGTGGGAGAGAAAAAAAGGGATAATACAATGTCTTTTTGTAGCCAGTCGGGTTGGGGTAGTCGATTGATAAAAAGGGGGAAAATCAAAATTAAAAAGAAATGAACATGAATGTAATCAGAAGGACCAATTTAGTGGAAAATTACATTGTAATTTCAACAGCTCACTAATAACCTATTTAGCGAGGGGGGTCAATAAACAAGAAAACAATACGTTTTTCTAGACGATAGGAAGTAAATTTTCAAATTGTCACCTCTCTGGAGCAGCATGTACACGTGATACATAGATAACTAGCCAATCATCTAGATTATCTAGAAAAAAAAAAAAAAAGAAACATGTTGGTTGTTGTTTTTTTGTGGTTTCTAATAAGAAACAGAATCAAATTTGAGGATAGGTAGAAATATCCACACATTGCAAAACTGGAGCCCAAGTGTGGGCCAGAACTAATTATCCCGCCCTCAAAAGTATCTAATAGAAATCGATATTTTGTTTAAAAATTAACGGTACAATATTTAGGCATTGTTGGTTCAAATGACCATAGAGACCCAATAAAAAGAAAATTACTTTTTTCGACCATGCCAAATGGTATGCCCATGCAAATTTACAATGTCATAGCACCAAAAATGTTACCATAAGTACCAAAAGACATACATACGGACATAAGAATACATAAGAATCTGTTGCCCACTCAGGCTACGTTACGTTGATTCGATAGAAAGCAGTAAGGGATATATATATATATATATATATATATATATATATATATATATATATATATATATATATATATATATATATATATATATATATATATATATATATATATATATATATATATATATATATATATATATATATGTGTGTGTGTGTAATTTTTAGGTCTTATTTTTTCCCTCACTGCTTTCTATCGAATCAACGTAACGTTGCCTGCGTGGGCAACAGATTCTTCTATATCCGTACGTATATATATATATATATATATATATATATATATATATATATATATATATATATATATATATATATATATATATATATATATATATATATATAGAGAGAGAGAGAGAGAGAGAGAGAGAGAGAGAGAGAGATTTGGATAGAAAAACAGGAAGTATGTTTTGGAGCATATCAAAATTCGAAGAGGGAGGAGGGAATATTACGGCCAATCCATGTGGAATCAACAGGTTCTCGTGCAATCATCAAAGTTGAGCAACGTCAAACTGCTGCACAAAGATCAAAACGGTCAAATTTGTTGATTTTAAATCTAGTAACTTAAATGTAGTAACTCTATCATTCTTCACTGTGCAAGTGAAAGAATTATGTTTTGATTTTTAAATGTATTTTTTTAAAGATTTATGGTGTTTCTACAATGTATGCAACAGGCCCTATACTGTCTTGAACCATCATTGGTCAATAGATTAGTGAGAATCGAGGTGAAATTAGAATAAGGAAAATGAACAATGAGAAAGGGAGGAGGTAGGAAGACTAAAGCACCGGGGATAATTGAAAAATATGTATTCTTCTGTTTATTCTTTGTTTTATGGAAGGCATTTATTAATTTTAAGATAAGAACCATCTATCAGGAGACAAATTGTGTATAAAATTTTCATGAGCACTCTGTATTTATTTATTTAGAGCCTGAAAAAGTCTCCTCGTACATACATATATGAAGTTGAAACAAAAAAAGAGAAACATCATCATTGGTCTTTTGCTTCTATTTTTTATCTTCACACCAATTTTTGTAGCTTTTTATCGTAAACAAACTCATGACGTTTTCTCCTTAGTTTATATTTAATGATTAAAGTATTCTAATTTCAGGTTTTTAAAGCCGTTCTAAATGGTGATTTGGCATATTGCTCTGAGATAGAATTCTGTGTAAAAAAGACTATCACTGATATCGTGAGGCATGAAAACGTTATTGGAAGAAACTTATTTCATTGAAATAATAACTAATTTCATTACAAAATGAAGTTGCATATTATTTCATCAACAGGGTGAAATGCGGCTAAATCGAAAAATGTCGCTTTTTAAATGGCATATGACCACGAAGTCTTTGGTATGGCAATAATTGAATGTTGACCTGTTTTTACTATAAACGGTCATTTCTGTCATTTTTGCATTCGACAATTTTGGGTGATTCAGGCAAGTTTTTGGCTAAAAACGTCTCGACCTACCTAGTGACTTCCTTGTTGTCAGCGGAGTTATCAAGAAGTTAGCTCTATGTAGACGAAAGAAAGGGAAGAAGAAGGAATGATTCACTGAGCCCGTTGTTTCTCTCTTTTTTTAATTTTTTTTATTTCATCACAACCGTTTGATGAAAACATACCGTCTGGCTGGCCCTATCTTTTCTCATGGAGCTAATGCATATCACGACCCTATAATTGATTTTGTTTAGCTCTCTCCATATATTTCAGATATACCAACCAAGTAAAACTTACGGTTATATCAACATCATTAGTAGCAGCTGTAGCCGCTATACGTTCAAAGCTGGACAAAGTCTTTTACCATCTAATTCCATGACAAGCGTAATCATACCAATATCTACCACGTCTTACTGGCTGGATTGATCGATAGATAGATAGATGGATAGATAGATAGGTACGTGCAAACTGGAAAAAATAGATGGATAATGACAGACGTAAATATATTGATGGGTAGATAGAGAAAGGCTGACCGGAATAGATTGGTAGATAGATAGAGATGGGCAGACTGAAATACATAAATGAATAGATAGATATGGGCAGACTAATATGGTTAGATATATAGATAGACAATAAGAGACCGAAACAGATGAATAGATAGATATGTGAATACTGAATTAGATAGATACAAAGATATATAAGGACTGGGAGAGATAGATTCATCGATGAATATCTGCAGATTGAAATAAGTAGGTATATTGATATCAGTAGACAAATGATTAGATCGATAGATGTACTGATATATAGATATCGGAGAATATAAATAGAAGGATAGATATGGGCAGACTGAAATAAGTTGATGAATAGATAGAGATTGGCATACTGAAATTAATAGGTAGACAAATTGATATAGGGAGAATGCAATAGATAGGTGGTGAAATTGAAATGAGCAGACTGACATAGATAGATCAATAGATATGAATAGACTGGAATTAATAGATTGCAAGATAAATATGGGAAGATTAAAATAGATAAATGGATAGATGGATAGATAGATAGTCTGAAATATATAGATTTGGGAAGACTGAAATACGAAGATCGATATTATCGGTAGACTGAAAGACATAGGCAGATATTGGTGAATTGAAATGGTTGAATTTATAGATATGGGCAGACTGGATTAGGTCAACCAGTGGTTATTGGCAGTCTGGGATATATATGTGCTGACTGTAATAGATGGATAGATGAATAGATAGATGAATACATAGATATGGGTTGATATATATATATATATATATATATATATATATATATATATATATATATATATATATATATATATATATATATATTTATATATATATATATATATATATTAGAAATTGTGCTATATTACAAAAAGGTCCTCTTTTTCAATTTTTTATTTTATTTGCGTTGTCGAAATTCAATGATTTATCAACCGTGTAACGACAGGGAATCATTCCAGATAAGTTTCTATCTGATATATATGAATAAATAAATATATATATATATATATATATATATATATATATATATATATATATATATATATATATATATATATATATGCAAACTGAAATAAACAAATAGATAAATAGAATGATTGACATATAGATAATGGGAAATTCACTCACACACTCACTCACACACACATGTATAAGTATACGTATATATATATAAATATATTTGGTCAAACTGAAATTAATAAGTAGATTGATAGGAGGATACATATGGACAGAAAGAAATAGAAACATGAAATTCAGCAGGTGGAAACAGGTAGATAAATAGATATCAGCAGACTGAGGTATATATATATATAAGGAGAGAGAGATTGATAGATAGATAGATAGATAGATAGATAGATAGATAGATAGATAGAGAGAGAGAGAGAGAGAGAGAGAGATTGGCAGACTGATTTATATAGATAGACGGATTGGCCAGAAAGACAGATTGATATTGGGAAAATAAGATAGATGGATTGATAGAGATATAGATATATCGATAGATAGACTGAAATTGTTAGATAGAAAGATATCGGCAGACTGAAATAGATACATGAATAGATATTTTTTGCAGACTGAAATACATGGAGAGATACGGGTAGATTGATAAGGACAGAGCTTAGAGTAAAATGTGATTCACGTCTGAAAATTTTAATTTGTAAAAAACATTATTCACAAGCTTGCAAATAAAACAAACGAAATACAAACGATTACGAACGATTTTCATCAGTCTGCACGTAGGATGATCTCTAGAAAAACACTACCTATTCCACATTCAGCTGTTTTTTCACGTCACATTGAAGAATGGACAGAATTGCATATGAAAGACTTCTTGGAATGTTAATGGGAGCGGGTGAGAATAAGAAGAAAAAATAGAGAAAAATAAGAGACAAGCAGAAAGATATAAATGAGAATTAGCGGACGAATCAAATTTGAAAATAAAAGGGAGCTGATTCTTCTCAAAATCTGCCAAGTTCTATATACAATGTTTGATTTTCTCTTTTTTATATTATTAATAAAAATCCTGAATTTCATTGAAATTTCAATAATTCATCTAAAAAAATCATGAACGCATTTCTATTGATTTCTAATCATAATTTGAAACGTATTTTAGACATGAAAATCCTTTTTCTCCAGGTAATATATGCTTTAATTCTTGACCACTGACAATCCCTTTTTACTTGATTTTCACGACATTTTAATTGTAAAACTTTTTAGCAATGCTTTCACTATATCATATCCTCCTCAGATTTTACTCATAAAAGACGGAAAGGTTTCACTTCATTTTTTAAGCCAATTTTCAATAAAAAGTGTCATTGGAAGATTAGGCCAGGTAGAAAAAAAAAATAAATAGTTTCATCCAAATATGTTCTCTTATGACATGACGACATTCTATTACGAAGTCGTGAAAAAACCTATGATATATATAGATATTGTAAGCCGTTCAGACTTTCCCTCTGTGTACGGAGGCTTTCAATCTTTTCCAACTTTGGTCTGAAAGAATTTAAATTTGGCTCTCGTACACCTTTCATCGTTCATCGCAAGTATGAAACAAGGTGTTATGAGTGTTAGGAGAGGATGTAGAGGAAAATGAAGTAAAATCTGCCAAGTGTCTTTAGAGTGAGAGGGGGATAGATGGAAAGAAGGAGTTTCAGAAGCTGCCATGTTGTTGATCAGATAATGACGACCTGAAGTGTTACATAAAAATTGATATTAACCGACTTACTGAAGAGAAACACATAAAAAAATTAGGCATCTTTAGGTAAAAGGAGAAATCATAATCTTTTAAGAGAAAACTTAATAAAACAGAAACAAATGATAGGAATGTTATAGAAACTCGGGGAAAAACGTATGAAAAAAAAACGTAAGCAATAGGAAAAGGAATAAATAACGAAGAAACCGATAAATTTGGCAAATAATAAACAAACAAATATGATAAATTGAAAAAAAAAAAGTAAAAGTAAATAGCCCCCACCAAGATGAAAAAAAAAAAAAACAACCAGGAAAATATGAAGAACGTTGTAGCTAGGAGGAAAAGAAGAGTATGCGAGAGATTTCGAGAACTGTAACGAGATTACACGAAAAGTGTTGAAGTGATGCTTCCATATTCATGAGCCGCTTCGAAACGACAATTGGCTAGAAGCGTTCAGACGTATGCATGGAGATCGATCCATTTTGCTTCGTCATTGCACTGCTTACAACTTCCCTCGCTGCATTTTTGTGGCTGGATCGAACAAAAGACCTTTTCAATTATAATATTTCCTCTTTATTTGCATTGTCTTTTTTGTAAATAATAACTATTTCTGCCAATAACAATGATTACAACAACGACAAAAAAACAATAACAGTTTTACATCTTCCCCTCCAAGGTATCGATATCTTGATATTTCTGATTATGATGTCACCTTTTTAGATAGTTCTGTTCATTTTTCTCTGTTGATTAACATTGTCTTGTTTATGAACTTAGGAGTTTCATTTTGCGGGGGAATAATGCTTATGTTTTTCAAAAGATAATAAACATCTGACTTGGTATGAATTAAATTCTCGCATCTCTGGTTAGTCATTCAATTCAAACTGTGACGGAAACAACGTCTTTGACAGCATGCCGTATTGGCAGTTGTTAAATGGAGAATCTGAAACAAGCTGATTAATTAATGAGCTATTTCTCTTGCCATCTGTTGGATCACTGAAAAGTCCAAATTAAGAAAGAAATATGTGAATGCAATGCATGTCACCAATTAAGCATGGACTTACATTTAAAACTGTGAGCCCGACTATAAACGTATTTGAGCTGCGAGTGAAAAAAACAACAAAAAAATTCAACGTGTTTTCTTGATATATTAAGTAATAAATGATTTTCAGCTCCCTTGCACCATTTTTGCGGCCTGTATGCACGCCGAATAGATAACTCGAAACTCTTAAGTAGAGAGACCTGTCTACAATTTTGATGACAGCTTTGGTTGACGGTTTCTGATACGCTCCATTCAGAATTGAAATTGGTAAATGTCAACCCTTTCCTTTATCAGGAGCAGCTTGCCTCAAGTAATTTATCATCATCAGCTTCAGTGTCTTTGTCATAGCTACCCTGTCCCCATTGCAACAATCATTGGAAATCATCATCATCAGTCTACTAGCGTCTGATGATGGACACTGACCTTCCCCAAGATTAGCCAGACCTCTATATCATGGGCATCGCTGAGCCAGTTCATTTGAAATTTATTTACCTCCTCACACCATCTCACTTTCTGTAGGCCACAGACTCGCATCTGATCCCTGCAATCAACGTTGCAAGTTGCAATGTCCAACGGTTGTCTGACATTCTTGCAACATGTCCAGCTCATTGTCATTTGAGTTTCCTCTCAGTTTCTATTTTGCCTCGGACTCATGTCTTTTCTCTAATATACTCATCTGTCTTATGATCTCTCCATGAGATGTTGAAAATGATTCCCTCATGTACACGGTACATGGTTGAGGGTCAATCTTTTCCATGATTCAGCTCAGTAGGTGACTATTTGGAGGATGCACTTGTTGTATACCCTTTTTTTTTGGACTTGTTCTTAAAAGTTGAGCTTGCTCTACCAAAAGTCTTCCCCTGAATGAAGAGTGGAAGAAAAGAAATGCAATAGGAAAACTATTAAAATAATTATCACTACCAATAAAAAAAAAGATTTCTATCTTCTTCAATTATCAATGTATTTTATGATATATTTTCGTATTTTCCTTTGGTCTGGGAAAGCTCGAATTTTTCTCTCGTTTAAATTAATGGAAATAGCGTCTTAACGTTACATCATTTCAACTGATGGAAGTTTTTCCATAGGAATGCTCTACTTTTTGGTAGCGAGGACAAACCCAGCTCGGTGATTAAGCTTTTCCTATTTTTCCATACTAAACATTTTCACTATCAATATGGCTATTACTGGTTTCACGTCATCTTATTGTATCTTTATATTGCAACACTTGGGGCGAAAAATGCTTCAGTAAATGAAGAAGTGGCCATTGCCAAACTTTAAACTTGCATTTTCCATCTCACAAACACGTCACTCGAGAACATCGACTTGACCTGTTCAGTCACCAAAACATAAATAATTAGTTGTTCTGCCTCTCCATTGTATCAAGATTTGCCACGTTTTCTTTGTTTTGCTACTAAATGATTCTGCAGGTATTTTGGAGAAAGGTTCATAGCAATGATTTACATTTATCATTGGTAAATTCTAATACAAAGTCTGGGTGTAACTTCGCTATCCTACCGTAAAAAGTACAACTTGAACAATCCTCACCAAAAGGAGAGGTGTAAACTGATATGCAAAAGTATGGCCAGAAGTTGAAGTGGAGTATGACCCTCAAGTAGACAGTAGGGTCATTTGATTATTTCCACTTCTTTTATTCTTGCTTTTCATCACAATCGCTCTTGTTGCGTTGGAAAATAAAGTTAACTTATTTTTTTACGACGATATCTTTTTAAATTTATTTTTTCCAAATTTTATTCTTGGGTGGAGTATTGCAACACAATTATCGATTCTGACAACTTAGAATAGGATCAATTCACACTGCAACGGTTAAACAGCTTAATCGTAAAATAAAGAGCAAGCTAATGGTAATAATAGAAGTCACACCCTCAAGCCAGAGAGGGTCCAGAATTGGTGAAAGTTGGAATGAAAGTAAAAACTAGTCAACATTAACAATTATGTTGCAATACTTCATCGGACAATAATAGTTTTTTGATATCGTTGTATAAAAAAACATGTGTGCCTCGATTGTAAACATTAACGGAGAGTGATATCGGTTATAGGAAGTTATATCCAAGGTGCAAAATTAGTTTTTGCTTAACTTTAAAGTCTGAATGGTTGAAGGCGGCCTGGCTTATATTGGACGTCGTCTGGCAAGAGGTTGTGGGTTCGATTCACCATGGACTTGCTCTTTACTTCCCAGTCATGTTGTCTAATTGTTGTCAAAGGATACATCCCAATTCAAAGTTGTGATAAAAAGCAACTGAAAGTTAGGATGAAGATAAAAACTATTCAAAATTATGTCAACTTTTTATCTTCCTAAAATTGAATGCCATAGATCATTAAAGAAGCAAACGTAATGTCCCATCTGGATTACTATGCTAGAATACTTACTTCTTTGGTGACTAAGCAAAGATTGTTTCTGCATGACTTGAAAGTTTTCACTCATCTACTTTATATAAAAGACGTAGCACTTCCTGATTAACATTCATTCTGGCCTTTACGGAATTTTTTTCACAAAATTATCTCCTCAGCATGCAATAATTTCAACACAACAGTTCTTGCGTTCCCAAATCGCTTCATTTTCAAATACTTGTCTATGTTCAGCATTTCTTTAATTTATGTTCCCTCATGACTGAACATCTTGAATATTTTCAACCCAGTTTAAGTGCTGTGCTTAGCTTTTGTTTTCTCTCCCCCACTTTGTTAAAATAAAATTTGCATCCATCGACTAGTGAGAGAGCGAATAAATAAATCGCAGACATGCGCAGTGCGAGGAGATTGGACATTATGGCGTGTTACTGTGTATTTGACACAGTATGACAGGGTGGCTATTAAAGGAGCGCTGTATGATCGATCATATCTGTCGTGGTTTGAGTGTCCATGGAATTATTTCGTTTTCCTTTTGGTTCAGGGAAACATTTGGGTGGAATTCTGATTTCTTATTTTTTTTATGAGATTCTGGTAATTTTTTTTGCTCGTGCATTTTGCTTCGAAGTGTCGATAAATTGTGATAAATTGTTGTCGACTCAGTGATATGTTGTATTTGTAGATTTTGATTCAACAATGGGAAAGCCTATTTTTTCTTCTTCAATAAATGTAGTCATTTACGTTGTCAACTTACTATTTCGACTTCGAGTTATTCTTGTTTATTTTCTATCGTATGGTGTCCTTTGCAGGCATATTTTGCTTTCTTCCTTCAGCAGCGCCAACGGAGATTTCCTACAGTGTTTTACTCTCCTATACTCCCATTTTTGTAGAGCAACGATCATTCGTCTTTTTACATCCAACACTGGTGTCTTCAATTCATTAGTGCTTATAGCAGAGTGGGAATATATGCTTTCTTTTTGCTAACGGTTGTGCACTTTATTTAATTATGACAGCAAAATTAAAAAAAAAAACAACAAAAAATCAACACAAGCAAGTTGGGGTCGACTTGTGGTGGTCTGTGTGAACATTCCAATGGGGCCACCACCAAAAATCGCCAACTTCGTATCTTCAGTTGGCAGTCCAAGATTATTGCGTTATGCCACTAATCATATAAATTTTGTCATGAACAATAAATTTGCAGCATTACTTTTGCTTTTCCAGTTCATTTTAAGGTTAGAAATCACCTTTGACGGTCATTTTATGAGAATTACCGCAGCTCTTAATTTTAAATCTATCTAATTTCCAGACAAACACATACTCTAATAAAGAGATAATTAAATGTATTTAAGCTCTTTCATACTTGGTTAGGGCTTCTATATAATTATCTTTGTGATCACCGCCTGACAAAGGCCGAGAAAAGCAACTTACTCATTGCCCCCCCCCTTCTCATTTTTAATTGATCATTCCAACAGGGCATCCTACAAGGAAACGTTGATCGTACTTCTATTGAGTGACTGACCAGGTCTATTTAAGATAATCTTATTGATAATTGCCAAATGATGGAGTAATATCGTATCCTTATTGTTGTCATGTACTTTTCTGGTGGTTGTTGCAGGTTTTCTGAATATCTTGAGTAAAGTAAGAGCTCCTTCTTCCACCTGGCGCACATTGCAGAAGAATCATAGACATGTTATTGAAATTGAATCGTTTGTTGTTAAGGCAATCAGTCAAATGAAGAATATTGTTCACAGGCCTTGAATGAAACAACAAACATCAGAAACAGTGCTGGATCAACTATTTAGCGTGAGTAGCATATACTACGGGGCCGACAGTTTCAACAGCTATACACTGGATGAACTGGAAATTTTTCCTGGCGCCATTAGTATCCCATCCATGAAATGAGAAGAACTATTCAAATCAGTGTACAGTGACAGTGGCTGACTTCAGGTGTATAAAACTACGGGGATATGAACCAGAAGGGTACATAGAGGGTCGGATCATTGAAATCCGGGAGTGTCCGGAATATGCTGACACGCAATGGTAGTCGAAGCTTTGTTGTACAATGACCGAAGATGTTTGATGGAATGATCTTGTGGGTGGCTCTCCAACTGTAGGATCCAGGCTAACACGGCAGGGAAGAAATATTATACCTGTTGTTTTACTTCCTTTAACTCGAAGCATTTTGTAAACAATTCAAATGCTATCTTTAACACAATCATAAAGTCTCAGAGAACATATATATACATACGTATATATATATATATATATATATATATATATATATATATATATATATACATATATTTATATATATACATACATATATATACTTACATTATATATACATACACACACACACACACACACACACACACACACATATATACATATATATATATGCTCAGAACATAAGGTAAATGTTCAAACCTGGCTGAATTTCCTGATTTAGATCTTGAATTTTAAAGTTAGCAGATCCTTCAACTTGAAAGTTGGGCATGATGCAATTTTTAAAAGCCATTGCTAATTCACACATTCAATTCTACACCAAGCTAATTATTGCAGGGAAAATATCGAAAAGGTATCATCGATGTTGCTACATCCTTTTTTAAAACTTTGTCAGGAATAACAATGGAACAAAAGTACAAGCCTGGATGCTACTGTGTCAGACACTACTCCGAATTCTATCCCGACTGAAGATGATTTCAGCAACTTTTGTATTGATATATCATAAATAAGAAATGCTATAAATAATGATTTTAGTATGATTGTATTTATATACTTCTGTTAATGTACAGTGTATCTGTTTGATTGTAACTGTCCATCTGTCCATACGATATCTCTGAAGTTTTGTAAAGGATGGGGTACCAGGCTATGGAAGAACTCACTGAACTTTGGAATGGACCTTTGCACAATTACGTCCCCTATATGTCCAAGCCATATGATATCGCCAAAATTTCTTGTCTCTCCACACGATGTATCCAGAAGTTCTCAATGAATTTCTATGAGATTTTGTAGAGTCGGTGGATAATAGGCGATAGAATAACATTTGATACTGGAGCAGATCTATGCACAGTTTCTTACCCCACGTTGTAGATGTGTCAGAGTTCCATCTTCATGCGTAATATCTCTTGAAGTTGGATTTGATCACCTTTTATGGAATGGTTGGCAGTTTGTTACGGAAAAGATGATGGTGGGGGCAGTTCCTTCCACAATTATTTCCTCTGTCAAAGGAAAAAGTATCCACTTTTTGAGTGCTTTCAACCTTAATGAGATGGAATAAGCACTTGTGTATTCCAAACGTAAATTTTGGTTAATATCTAAGCTTCGTCGGTTTATCTAAAAGAGCTGCCTACCAATCACTTAGTCATGATGTCAATTCATATCAGGGAAATGTTAATTTCACAAATGGATATATCTATCCAAATGAAATAACCCCTTGCGTATTTCTAAATAAACCAGATAGATTCATGGATATGTGGGCCTTATCAGATTGACTCAGTCGGTATGAGAGCCACCTGTCGATCCCTTGCTCATGTTTCCCAATCACGATAGGGAAAATGTTAATTTCATATATCGAGTTGATTATAGTAAATGAAGTGTTTATTCCCCTAAATTAGGCGAAGATTATTCTTGATGTTGCTGTTCTGAGAACCTTGGGCAACTCCAGCATCTGATTTGCACTAGAGTTTAACAATAAATAAAAAAAGGAAAAAAAAAGAAAAGAAAAAGAAAAAGAAAATTTCCATGGTTGTTATAAACATTGTATTGCCTTCCAGGTGCTTTCAAAGACTGTAGATTTTTCTGCTTCGTGCAGACACAATATGATTAGTCTATTAAATTCCACCACCGAGCGGCAAATCAATTTTAAATATAAGAGAACAAGATGAATATGCACGTGCACTCTGTTGACCTCCAGGTTTATCATAAGAAATACTGGCATATACGAGTAGGCGTACTCTTTCTCTGAAACGAAGAGACGGGTGTCAGAATTCAGTCGCTGTAGAATCCAGAACGCACAATCAAGCATAAGCAGGAAAGATGCCACTCTTAGGAACACACATGACTTTGTACCTGCAAAATTACTCAGTTCCATGTAATGCTAACAATCACAGCCACAAGGCAGGCCAGACAAACGAGAAAAAAAAAAGATCTGGTTGGTGACTCAATAGAAAATGTCGGATGACTAATGTATTTTGAGAGCATACCGTGTAAAGGTAATCGATGAAGTTATAGAAGGGCAGATCAATGAATAATTTACTTTTCTCGGCTATTGTTGGTTGATGATCATTAAGTTAGAATTAAAAAGAAACAGGTATGGAGTATAGCACCAATTTATCATGGGCTTACATTGCAAATTGAACCGCCAACTAAAAACAGTTTTTTTTTCTTTAGACAAGACGAAGAGTAATTTTAAATTTCAAGCCTGTAGCTCT